>CAJQUW010005389.1:0-456373 GCA_907163375.1 Prostheceraeus crozeri | reverse complement strand
AAGGAGTGGTTTCGGTCGTCGGAGTTTTTCGGTTTTCGGTTCGGTTTTTTTTTTTTCTCGGTTTCGGGGGTGGTTGCTCGGTTTTTGCGGTTTTTCGGATTTTCGGGTTTTCGGATTTTTAGGAGCAGGTTTGTGGTGTTTTTGGTTCGGGTCTTTTTCGGATTGTCGGGGCGGTGGTCGTTTTTTGGTCGGTTTCGGATTCGGTATTCGGTTTTTCGGACTGGGGTGGGTGGTCGTCTCTGGTTTGTTCGGGTTCGGATTTTTGGGTGTGAGCTGGTATCTCGTGGGTATTTTTTCGGAAGTATTTTGTTTTGCGGAGTTTTCGGGTTGATCGGGCTCGCGGATTTGCGGGGGGTCGGTTCGGAGGGGGCTGGGATGGGGGGGGGGGCGGGGAGGGGGTGGGGGGGTGGGGGGGTGGCCTGCGGTTTCGTGTGGGGGGTCGGTCGGATGGGGGGGGGGGGGGGGGGGGTGGGGGGTTGGGGTGGACCAGGGGTGCGGGGGGGGGCGGGGGGTCGGGGGTGGGAGGAGGGGGGGGGAGAGGGTGGGGGCGGGGTGGTGGGCGGTGGGGGGGCTGGGGGGGGGGGGAGTGGGGAGGGGCGGGGGTGGGGCGGGGGGGCGGGGGGTGGGGGAGGGGAGTGGGGGTGGGGGTGGGGGGGGGTGGGGGGCGGGGGAGGGGGGGGGGGTGGGGGGGTGGGGGCGGGGGGGGGGTGGGGGGCTGGGGTGGGGGGGGGGGGGGGGGGGGGGGGGGGGGGGGGGGGGGGGGGGGGGGGGGGGGGGGGGGGGGGGGGGGGGGGGGGGGGGGGGGGGGGGGGGGGGGGGGGGGGGGGGGGGGGGGGGGGGGGGGGGGGGGGGGGTGGGGGGGGGGGGGGGGGGGGGGGGGGGGGGGGGGGGGGGGGGGGGGTGGGGCGGGGTGGGGGGGGGGGGGGGGGGGGGAGGGGGGGCGGGGTGGGGGGGGGGGGGGGGGGGGGGGGGGGCGGGGGGGGGGGGCGGGGGGGGGGTGGGGGGGGGGGGGGGGGGTGGCGGGGTGGGGGCGGGGGGGTGGGGGGGGGGGGGCGGTGGGGTGGGGGCGGGGGGGGGGGCGGGGCGTGGGGGGAGGGTGGTGTATTGTTAGAGTGGGTTGTGCGGATGGTTTTGCTGCTCTTGTTCGGTCGTTGTTCTTCATTCGGGCGCAGTGTCGGAGGGGCGGTTGGTGAGTAGGGGGGATCGTTTTTCTTGTTTTCGGAATTCGTGGTTTCGGAATCGTCTGTTAGTTTTCGTGCGGGTGGACGGTGTGTGTGTCGGTTTTTTCTTTCGGCTTTCATTGGAGTGGGGGTTCGGACTTAGGTTTCGGATTTCGGGGGTTTTCGGATTTTTCGGGGGGGGTGATTGGGGTTTCGGTTTTGGTGGGTTAGGATCGGAGGTTTTCTCGGATGTTTTTCGGTTGGGGGTTTTCGGATGTGGTCTTTTTTCGGATTTCTTTATGGGGTATGTGTCGGGTTCGGGGTCTTTGTGGTTGTCGGGGGGGGGTTTGGGGAGGGGCGGGGTGAATTGGCGGGATCCGGAGTGCGCGGTGGCGGCGGGGGGGTGGGTGGGGGGTGGGGTCGGGTTTCGGTTGGGTGGGTGGGGCGGATTTCAGGGGTCGGGGTTCGGGTTCGTTATCGGTGGTTTTGTAGGGTGGACGGTTTCTGTGTTTTTTTTTTTTAGGTTTCGGAGTCGGGTTCGGCTGGTTTCGGGGGTTTCGGATGGGTTGGAGGTCGGCTTCGGAGGGGGTTTCGGAGGGGGCGGATGCTTTAGTTGGTTTTTTCGGTCTTGGTTCAGGTCTCGGTGTTTCGGAGGGTCGGATGGGGGTTCGGATGTTCTCGTCTTTTTTTTTCGGGTTTGGCGGTGGGCTTTTTGTTCGGGGTGTTGTCATGGGGTTCCTTTTTGTCGGGGGTCCTGTTCGGCCATTCTCGGGTGTTTCGGCTAGGTTGTCGGAGATGATCGGATCGGATTTTATTTGGTTTGTCGGTTTGTGTTCGGTATGAGAAATCGGTATTTTGTTCGTAGTACTCTTCGTAGGTTCTCGTTCGGATTTCGTTTGTGGGGGTGGTGTCTTCGGATGGTCGTTTATTTCTTCGGTTTTGGTTTCGTGATTTTCGGATTTGTTTTTTCTGATAGGGGTGTCGGATTGGTGTGTTTTTTCGGATCGGCGTGGGGGTGGGTTTTTTCTGCGTTTCGTTGGTGTGGCGGTTTATGAGGTTCGGGGGTCGGGGCGGTTTTGGATGGTTGTTTTTTTGTTGCGGGTGGTGTGTTTGGGGGGGGGGGCGGGTCGGGTCGTCGTCGTCGTTGGTGATTTCGGATGGTGGGTGTCGGTGATTTTCGGATGCCTTGTTGTGTTGGTTCGGTGAGTTGTGGTGGGTCGGGGAGGCCTGGGCGGGTAGGGGTTGTGTGGTGTTTGGGGGGTTGAGGGAGCGGGGCGGAGGTCGGGGGGCGAGGAGGGGCGGGTGTTGGGTGGTGCTGGCGGACGCGTTTGGTTCAGGATGGTTCTTTTGGTTTTGTGCGTGGTTGTTTGGTTTATTTTTTTTTTTGCTTGCGGATTTTCTTTTTCGGATGGGTTTTTTCGGGGGGGTCGGATTTTTTTTGGATTGGTGTGTGGGTTTGTGGGGTCGGATTTTGTTTTTGGGTTCGGTTCGGTTGTTGGGGGTGGATCGGATTACTTTTCGGCGGTTATTTTTTTGGTCTCGTCGGATGAGAAAACGGAGGCCAGATTCGGATTCAGCGTGAAATTCTGCATCGGTATGGTGAGTTTCAAGGCAATCGGCGAGAAAAAATTTTCAACATTTTTCGAAAAAACGACAGAGTTAGAATTTGGGACGTTTTGGTGTGTAGCGCCCAAACGAAGCATCGGATGAGAAAACGGAGGCCGGATTCGGATTCAGCGTGAAATTCTGCATCGGTATGGTGAATTTGAACGCCATCAGAGAGAAAAAATTTTCGCTGACGTCCCCCCCCTCTGGACAGCTCGCTTCGATTTTGGCTTCCAGTGGACGGATTTTGTCGTGCCATAGCTCGTTTGAAAGCTAAGAGTGAGACAAATTCAGTGAAAGAATCGGCTTGTTCCTATCTGTCTTCGTTTAGATGTGAGACGCCATTTAAGATTTTGGGACATTGGCAAAAAACGACAGAGTTAGAATTTGGGACGTTTTGGGCTGTAGCTTCAAAACGAAGCATCGGATTGGAAAACGGATTTCAGATTTGGAATCAGCGTGAAATTCTCTATCTGTATGGTGAGTTTCAAGTCAATCGGCGAGAAAAAGTTTCGCTGACGTCCCCCCCCTCTGGACAGCTCGCTTCGATTTTGGCTTCCAGTGGACGGATTTTGTCGTGCCATAGCTCGTTTGAAAGCTAAGAGTGAGACAAATTCACTGAAAAAATCGGCTTGTTCCTATCTGTCTTCGTTTAGATGTGAGACGCCATTTAAGATTTTGGGACATTGGCGAAAAACGACAGAGTTAGAATTTGGGACGTTTTGGTATGTAGCTTCAAAACGAAGCATCGGATTGGAAAACGGATTTCAGATTTGGAATCAGCGTGAAATTCTCTATCTGTATGGTGAGTTTCAAGTCAATCGGAGAGAAAAAGTTTCGCTGACGTCCCCCCCCCCTCTGGACAGCTCGCTTCGATTTTGGCTTCCAGTGGACGGATTTTGTCGTGCCATAGCTCGTTTGAAAGCTAAGAGTGAGACAAATTCACTGAAAGAATCGGCTTGTTCATATCTGTCTTCGTTTAGATGTGAGACGCCATTTAAGATTTTGGGACATTGGCGAAAAACGACAGAGTTAGAATTTGGGACGTTTTGGGCTGTAGCTTCAAAACGAAGCATCGGATTGGAAAAGGGATTTCAGATTTGGAATCAGCGTGAAATTCTCTATCTTTATGGTGAGTTTCATGTCAATCGGAGAGTTTCAAGTCAATCGGAGAGAAAAATTTTCAACATTTTTCGGAAAAACGACCGAGTTAGAATTTTTGCGATGGCTGCCTACTGTAGAGCCAAAACGAAGCATCGGATGGGAAAACGGAGGCCAGATTCGGATTCAGCGTCAAATTCTACATGGAAATGGTGTATTTCCAGCTCAATCGGAGCACTAGAACCGGAGATAGACGGGTTTTTAGTGTTTGGATGATGGGTATTACGTCATCAGCTGATCCCTGATATAAGCTGGGAACCGACAGAGACTTGTCATTCAGACGAGAGATTGCCAACGGTAAGTCGTCTCTCTGAGCTCCGATGATAGCTTCGGACATTCCAAATCCCGAGTTTCTGTAAGAAACCGACTTAGAAAATTTCATTGCTGATATCAGCTAAGCCGTCAGACTTAGAGGTTCGCCAGGAGATGGCCTTCGTCTCCAGGCCATAAAAGACTCCAAAACTTTAAAGGCTTGTAACTTTGCTTGTACAAGTCCGTTTGACTTGATTCAAAAAAGGTTCGGTCGCTATTGACCTGCCCTAAGTGATAGACTACTTATAAAATTTCATAAGTAGTGCTAAAAAGTTGAAAATTTTAAATTCACTATTTTTGGAGGTTTTCTGGGGTTTTCGACCCTGCTGAAGTCAATGAAAGCATTTTTAATGATGTCTGAGCCAGTCTTCTCATGCTATAAGCGGCTTTTCACTGAAAGCGAGCAAGACACGGAGAGTTTTTCTGTAATATTCCACTGACAGGGTGTTCCTTCGGGACGGCGGACGATGCCGTAGTGATAAGTGTGGCAAGGGAATGTGTCATATTTGAGACCGTAACCGCTGGGACAACTCATGTCTCATGTTGGGCATTTGACACAGCTCTCAACGTAGCACTTTGAACGCCAATCGGTTGAGTCTTAGCTATCTTGTCATGGGTGGCCTCTAAACATCTCCATTGCAAAACGCTGGTGAATCAAGCACTCTACGGCTTGCTATCAAGCTGATCAAAGCAATAACTTGGGATGTTTCCTCAAGGTTTTCAAGTATGCTAAGTTCAAATGTGCTATCAGATTTCAAATTTAACTAAGTCTAAGGCAGCTTTGAGGGGTTAGATCCCAGCTACTGTTCACTACCTTTGACTCGGCGTTGCTGTTACCACTTCGGGGCAGTGACAATGATGTCTTCAGCTGTAAATAGCGGGTATCGGGGAAGATCTCTCACTTCCCTAGTGATCAGTACAAGGCCTTCGGGCTGTCGACGGGATCGAGTGCCACTCACTACACTCAAATCTATCATTCCTCACTAAGTGTAAAAAATCATTGTTTTCCGTTTTTCGCTTCAGAAATGCCGAAATACAATAATATGAAGACCAGTTTCAAACTGTGTCAATGCCGGAAGGTATTCCGAGCTGACGCCTTCAAGAAGCACGCTTGCACTAACAAGAAACAGATAGGGGTCGCTCGCTACTATTGCGGAGCCCACAAAGTCAGTCGCTTAAGTGAGCGGCTGGAGGATTGGCACTCACAACACAGCGAGTGTCAAACAGGCGAAGTAGGCGAAGAAGAACGGAGTTCACTCTTCGCCACTGAGCTCCGTTCTTTGGAGCTACAATCTGCCAACGAGCAAGAACGGAGTTCACTCTTCACCACTGAGGCCACTGAGCTACAATCCGCCATTGAAGCGATTGCCGCTGTATCCTCACTTAGTAGCGAGAGCTCGCTGACCAGCAGCGATAGTGAGGAGGAGGAGGAGGGAGAGCTACAGTCGACCTCGATCGCGAGACCCCTACAGCCGTAACTGCGAGTGGAATTGCAACACAATGTCGCAATTTTGTCAAGCGCCCGCCGGTGATCGCCGAACGGTATAGACTAAAGAAAGAGGTGGAGAAGTTGAAGGAGGAGGCCTTCTCATACAAGGCAAAGTATGAGGACCTAAAGAACGTGGCCGGAGAGATGAAGAAGGTGAAGGAGAGATTAAGCGAGCGGGATGGCGAGTTGGAGCAGGAGAGGCTCAAGACTCTCGAGGGGAAAGCCAGAGAAGAGGCTTTACTAGCAGAGAGGGAAAGTAGGGAGAAGGAGATACGAAGGTTGAAGGAGGAAGTGGAGAGACTCCGTGTGCAGATGGCTAAGGTGGTCGAGACGAACCACGAGCTGCACCGTTCGGCGCAGCTGGTGGATCGCGATCGAAGGTTGCGTTCCAGTCGTCTGCACATCCCTATTAGAAAGGGGAGAGTAGCAGAAACTCCTCTCTTGTACGAGCGTGGAAGAGGGGAGAAATGCTACTCTCGGGTGAAGAAAGGGGTGGAGTGTCTACACTTCACCTTCGATCATCGTGATCCGATCTCGAATTTCCTTTATGAGGAAGCGTCCGAGAAGATCTGTAAGTAAAAATGACTAAATTAAAATGTAAGATGATAACTCACTACTTCTTTCTTTACAGACATCCAAGAGAAGCGACCACCCGCCCCGTTGCCGGAGCCGCAGTCGAAACAGCAAGCCTGAGTCCCTACCACACACCCGAGAACGAACCATCGGCTCTCTTAAGGGCCACCATGGGGCAAGACATGATAGAACCTCCACGCGGTTTGCCCTGGGCAGTCTTCGGACTGGCGAATACTATCATTAAATTGAATCTGCTATCAGTCAACTTGAACGTTGCAAATGAAGTTCGGTGTAATACTTCCTTTCGACGGGCGTTCCTGTAAAGGGCGGCGGTGAAACCCGTAGCTATGTATACCGCAAGGGACATTCGGCAATGGTCAATCTTGTTAAACCTCTCTGCGTCATGTTTGCAAGTGATTGCCTCTGTCTCAACGTAGTATGCATTCGCGCCAGGGCGACATTTAGCCAACTGTCGAAGGTTGCCTAAAACTTTCCATTGCATACGTTATGAGAACCATGAGTTCTACCTGTCTCTATCAATGAGACGAATTGATGAATGGAATGAAATGGGAGGACACTCACGCGCCACACGCAACATAACACACTTCTCTCTTCCGTAGTCTAACAAGCCCCTTACACATGGATCGCAGTCGATTGCTATCCCTGTATCAGAAGTGTAAGCTATCTTAATTTTATTTGACACTATTTCATCTATCATCATCGTCCATATGAAATGTTTTAAGATTTACAAGTTAGACTAAGCGTGCTACTATTTGTAAATGAAAGATATAGTTTCACCAGTTTACAAGTTAAAAAATAAAGTTTCAATGGTGTATACGTTAGAAATAAAGGTTTAGCTGTTTGTATATCAAAATAAAGTTTCAATGGTGTATACGTTAGAAATAAAGTTTTAGCTGTTTGTATATCAAAATAAAGTTTCAAGAGTTTACAAGTTAGAAATAACGTTTCAATAGTGTATGCGTTAGAAATAAAGTTTTAGCTGTTTGTATATCAAAATAAAGTTTCAAGAGTTTACAAGTTAGAAATAAAGTTTCAATAGTGTGTATGTTAGAAATTAAGGTATAACTGTTTGTAAAAATAAGATCGCAAGATTTACTAGTTTACGAGTTAGACTAAGTGTAAATTAAAATAAAATTATAACTGTTCACGAGTTAAAGCGTTGATGCAACGATGAACAATTAATAAGCTGAAAAGTTTTAGATTCACTTTAACATTACCATATGTTTACAGATAGAAATGTATCACAGCAAAGCTATTTCATGAGTTAGTTTGCCAGGAGTGTATCATCTCAAACTTTTACTCCGTCGTTGAAATTTCATGACGACTTTTTGCTAAACGAAAGTTAACACCAGAGGAGCGTAGGGGTGGGTGGTATAAAATACGCCTACAGCACTGAGAGAGTTGGAGTGCATGAGCTATGTACATTCTTTTGACGACGAGAGGAGCGATTCAGCCGATGGCGCAGGTAGTTTCCCAGAGCATGGAGGACATTGTTTAGGTGACTCTAAGGGCGTATGTCGAGCTACCTTCAGTGATAGGCTTCCAACTCATGATGAATGATGATATGCTTACGACCTACATTCAACCATTGGTGTATGCCCACACCCTCCCCCACAACGAGCTTGTCTGCCACATTGTATTCATGAGTGTGGCTCAAAGTAGGAAATTGATTGATGAGACTTTGCTGAAATATCCAAGGCGCGTATTCAAGCATGGTCGCCTACTGTTGGAGTATTATTATCAATGGCGCGACGACACACATTTGCCTACCCGTGTTTTACTACACCTATCAACGGAAGAATACAATAGAGCTTTAGTCGAGACGGTGAAAGGAGACGATGAGCGCTAGCGGGCGAATGAAGCATCGGTGAGAGTGGGAATCAACTTGATTCTATTCTCCAATGAGGATTGTTGTCTAATGAGAATCAAGCATTCCTTTATAAATAGAGAGCCTTCCACACTGAGAATCATTCCATCGTTGAATCGTACAAGTGACGGACGCACATTCTCTCTCTACATCCCTGTTATATTATCCAACTAAAATGGTAAGTCGCTACTTTCCTCCCTCTCCTCCCTTGAACGTAAACTTGATAGAATCTTTTTTATTTTCAGGCATCTTCTACATCTACTACACTGACAGGACAAAATGGTGGTCAGACGTTACAAGGTTCGCTACAATCAGATCATCTACAGCTGAGACCAGTGGAAGAAACAACAAAGGTACATAATCCTACACCGCTACAGCGTAAATTTAAACAAGTCTTGCGTCATGAGGATCACAGCGTAGTACTGCGAACGGGAATGCTCCCTTCCACTGATGTGAAGATATTGAGCAATCAGTATGGGGATTACATACTCATCCCCGTGAGTCCGTACATTCGCCACCAACTTGACATTATTGAAGAGTACGTGACATTAAATATGGACATTCCTACTCCTCTTGCTCAAGAGTGGAAGGCGAGAGATGAAAAGGATACTCCCTATAGAAAGATTTGGGATGGCAATCAAATTTGCCTACCATTATCACATTGGTGTAGTTACTATAAAAAGGATGGAGATCAATCAATACCCATCAGATGTGATGAGCTCGGAGAAGGTACTTGGGATATCATTTTCAAAGTGAATGGACTATATTATGCTCAGCACAAGGATAACAAAATAGCCTCTCTCTCGATATACACTGAATCCATCCTATATATTCCAAAGCCACCCAGCGTAGATGACATTATTGACGAAATCCTTAACAGCAGTGGTACGAAGCGCAAGTCGGAGAAGAATGCTGCATCAAAACGCAAATCAAAGAAGGAGAATTACTAGTCCTTTCCTAACTCTACCCTATGACAATTCGCTTATGTGCTTTGAGTGTCGTAGACGTGGTCTTATTAGATACATTTTACTTCTTCGTTGCCATCATATCATTTGTGTATTTTGTCGTGAAAAGCATCGATGTAATTCTTCATTTTGCAATATGTTATAGAACGTTTCCTTAGATATGTAATTTCCGTTTTAGGCTTCTATCATCATTTTTATGGATTGTGAGGGTGAACCTGTACAGGAGCTCAGTGCTATTGCTATGAACAATTGGTCATATCAGATTGTTAGTGTCTATCATCAACATGCCAACTGCGATCCCAATGTTGATCAATGGGCGAGAAAACACATTCATGGACTTAATCTGAAATATTTGCAAGACTATGGCTTTTCTTGTGAGAGTGCTCTTCTTATTGACTTTAAACGATGGTTAGCTACTTTCAATGTTATACGCATCTTTTGTAATAATCCTGGTAAGGAGAGGAAAGTATTTCCCAATCTAGTCATTAATGATATTTTGCTCCCACCTTGGGATAGTAGAGTGAATCAACACTATCATGAAGTCACGAAACGTTTTAAGGATTTGTGTGTTCCTATTTTGTCTGTTCGTTGTAGTAGCTACGTTCATAACCAATGCTTCTTTCCTCCTTACCTCAACACTGCCAAAGTCCTATATGGTTATCATTGCTCGCTATATGACAGTTACCAGCTGTATCTATTTTATCTGTTTCAAACCATTGATTTGTAATGCATGCTTGTTACAGTTATTCAATAAATGTTATTATGCGAAGAGTTGTTGTTGTTATCATGCGACGGATGGGTTAGATGAAGGGTGATCATATCTTTTTCAAAGGACTGTGGAACATTGATTTCCATGATGAGGATTTAAACAGTTAGATTTGATGACGAATAAGATTTACTAGTTTGCAATTTAGACTAAGCGTTCTATTATTTGTAAATGAAAGATATAGTTTCAATAGTTTACACGTTAAAAATAAAGTTTCAATAGTGTGTATGTTAAGAATAAAGTTCTATCTGTTTGTATGTTAGAAATAAAATGAAGCTTCACCAGTTTACAAGTTAAGAATAAAGTTTTATCAGCTTGTATGTTAGAAATAAAATAAAGTTTCAAGAGTTTACAAGTTTCAACAGTGTCTACGTTAGAAATAAAGTTTTAATAATAAAATTTTAATAATAAAATAAAGTTTCAACCGTTTACAAGTTAAAAATGAAGTTTCAATAGTGTATATGTTAAGAATAAAGTTCTATCTGTTTATATGTTAGAAATAAAAATGAAGGTTCACCAGTTTACAAGTTAAGAATAAAGTTTTATCTGCTTGTATGTCAGAAATGAAATAAAGTTTCACCAGTTTACAAGTTAAAAAATAAAGTTTCAATAGTGTGTACGTTAGAAATAAAGTTTCAATAGTGTGTATGTTAAGAATAAAGTTTTATCTGTTTGTATGTTAGAATTAAAAAACCGGTTTCAACCGTATACAAGTTAAAAATAAAGTTTCAATAGTTAACACGTTAAAAATAGTTTCAATAGTGTGTATGTTAAGAATAAAGTTCTATCTGCTTCTATGTTAGAAATAAAATGAAGTTTCATCAGTTTACAAGTTAATAATAAAGTTTTATCTGTTTGTATGTTAGACATAAAATAAAGTTTTAGCTGTTTGTATGTTAAAAATAAAATAAAGTTTCAACCGTTTACAAGTTAAAAATAAAGTTTCAACATTGTGTACGTTAAGAATAAAGTTCTATCTGTTTATATGTTAGAAATAAAAATGAAGGTTCACCAGTTTACAAGTTAAGAATAAAGTTTTATCAGCTTGTATGTCAGAAATGAAATAAAGTTTCACCAGTTTACAAGTTAAAAAGTAAAGTTTCAATAGTGTGTACGTTAGAAACAAAGTTTCAATAGTGTGTATGTTAAGAATAAAGTTTTATCTGTTTGTATGTTAGAATTAAAAAACCGGTTTCAACCGTATACAAGTTAAAAATAAAGTTTCAATAGTTAACACGTTAAAAATAAAGTTTCAATAGTGTGTATGTTAAGAATAAAGTTCTATCTGCTTCTATGTTAGAAATAAAATGAAGTTTCATCAGTTTACAAGTTAATAATAAAGTTTTATCTGTTTGTATGTTAGACATAAAACAAAGTTTCAACCGTTAACAAGTTAAAAATAAAGTTTCAGATTAAAATAAAGTTTCAATAGTGTGTATGATGGAAATAAAGTTTAAGCGCTTTGTGCGTTAAAAATAAAGTTTCAACATTGTGTACGTTAAGAATAAAGTTCTATCTGTTTATATGTTAGAAATAAAAATGAAGGTTCACCAGTTTACAAGTTAAGAATAAAGTTTTATCTGCTTGTATGTCAGAAATGAAATAAAGTTTCACCAGTTTAAAAGTTAAGAATAAAGTTTCAATAGTGTGTATGATAAGAATATAGTTCTATCTGTTTATATGTTAGAAATAAAATGAAGTTTCGCCAGTTTACAAGTTAAGAATAAATTTTATCTGCTTGTATGTTAGAATTAAAACAAAGTTTCAACCGTTTACAGGTTAAAAATAAAGTTTCAATAGTTAGCACGTTAAAAATAAAGTTTCAATAGTGTGTATGTTAAGAATAAAGTTCTATCTGTTTCTATGTTAGAAATAAAATGAAGGTTCATCAGTTTACAAGTTAAGAATAAAGTTTTATCTGTTTGTATGTTAGAAAAAAAACAAAGTTTCAACCGTTAACAAGTTAAAAATAAAGTTTCAACCGTTTACAAGTTAAAAATGAAGTTTCAATAGTGTATATGTTAAGAATAAAGTTCTATCTGTTTATATGTTAGAAATAAAAATGAAGGTTCACCTGTTTACAAGTTAAGAATAAAGTTTTATCTGCTTGTATGTCAGAAATGAAATAAAGTTTCACCAGTTTACAAGTTGAAAAATAAAGTTTCAATAGTGTGTACGTTAGAAATAAAGTTTCAATAGTGTGTATGTTAAGAATAAAGTTTTATCTGTTTCTATGTTAGAAATAAAATGAAGCTTCACCAGTTTACAAGTTAAGAATAAAGTTTTATCTGCTTGTATGTCAGAAATGAAATAAAGTTTCACCAGTTTACAAGTTAAAAAGTAAAGTTTCAATAGTGTGTACGTTAGAAATAAAGTTTCAATAGTGTGTATGTTAAGAATAAAGTTTTATCTGTTTGTATGTTAGAATTAAAAAACCGGTTTCAACCGTATACAAGTTAAAAATAAAGTTTCAATAGTTAACACGTTAAAAATAAAGTTTCAATAGTGTGTATGTTAAGAATAAAGTTCTATCTGCTTCTATGTTAGAAATAAAATGAAGTTTCATCAGTTTACAAGTTAATAATAAAGTTTTATCTTTTTGTATGTTAGACATAAAACAAAGTTTCAACCGTTAACAAGTTAAAAATAAAGTTTCAGATTAAAATAAAGTTTCAATAGTGTGTATGATGGAAATAAAGTTTAAGCGCTTTGTGCGTTAAAAATAAAGTTTCAACATTGTGTACGTTAAGAATAAAGTTCTATCTGTTTATATGTTAGAAATAAAAATGAAGGTTCACCAGTTTACAAGTTAAGAATAAAGTTTTATCTGCTTGTATGTCAGAAATGAAATAAAGTTTCACCAGTTTAAAAGTTAAGAATAAAGTTTCAATAGTGTGTATGATAAGAATATAGTTCTATCTGTTTATATGTTAGAAATAAAATGAAGTTTCGCCAGTTTACAAGTTAAGAATAAATTTTATCTGCTTGTATGTTAGAATTAAAACAAAGTTTCAACCGTTTACAGGTTAAAAATAAAGTTTCAATAGTTAGCACGTTAAAAATAAAGTTTCAATAGTGTGTATGTTAAGAATAAAGTTCTATCTGTTTCTATGTTAGAAATAAAATGAAGGTTCATCAGTTTACAAGTTAAGAATAAAGTTCTATCTGTTTGTATGTTAGAAATAAAATGAAGCTTCACCAGTTTACAAGTTAAGAATAAAGTTTTATCAGCTTGTATGTTAGAAATAAAATGAAGTTTCACCAGTTTACAATTTAAAAATAAAGTTTCAATAGTGTGTACGTTAGAAATAAAGTTTCAACCGTTTACAAGTTAAAAATAAAGTTTCAACAGTGTCTACGTTAGAAATAAAGTTTTAAAAAAAAACGTTTTTTTTAAAAAAACTTTTTTATTTTTTTTTAAAATAAACGCGTTTGTCAAGTTCATTTGATTCTATCATGTCAGGACTACACACATTTGATTTACAAAACATGCTTTGAATACTCATACGATGAAGTTCTTACTTTCATTTATTTCTAACGTACACACTGTTGAAACTTTATTTTTCAACTTGTAAACTGTTGAAACTTTATTTTGTTTCTAACATATAAACAGCTAAAACTTTATTTCTAACGTACACACCGTTGAAACTTTATTTTTAACTTGTAAACGGCTGAAACTTTATTTCTAACGCGATTCTATCATGTCAGGACTACACACATTTGATTTACAAAACATGCTTTGAATACTCATACGATGAAGTTCTTACTTTTATTTATTTCTAACGTACACACTGTTGAAACTTTATTTTTCAACTTGTAAACTGTTGAAACTTTATTTTGTTTCTAACATATAAACAGCTAAAACTTTATTTCTAACGTACACACTGTTGAAAGTTTATTTTAATCTGTAAACTGTTGAAACTTTATTTTGTTTCAAACATATAAACAGCTAAAACTTTATTTCTAACGTACACACTGTTGAAACTTTATTTTTAACTTGTAAACGGCTGAAACTTTATTTCTAACGCGATTCTATCATGTCAGGACTACACACATTTGATTTACAAAACATGCAGTGAATACTCATACGATGAAGTTCTTACTTTCATTTATTTCTAACGTACACACTGTTGAAACTTTATTTTTCAACTTGTAAACTGTTGAAACTTTATTTTGTTTCTAACATATAAACAGCTAAAACTTTATTTCTAACGTACACACTGTTGAAAGTTTATTTTAATCTGTAAACTGTTGAAACGATATTTTCATTTACAACTAGTAGAATGCTGAGTCTAACTTGCAAACTAGTAAATCCTACGATCGTACTTTACAAACAGATAAAACTTTATTTCTAACGTAGACACTGTTGAAACTTTATTTTTAACTTGTAAACGGTTGAAACTTTATTTCTAACGTAGACACTATTGAAACTTTATTTTTAAATTGTAAACTGGTGAAACTTCATTTTATTTCTAACATACAAGCAGATAGAACTTTATTCTTAACATACACACTATTGAAACTTTATTTTTAACGTGTTAACTATTGAAACTTTATTTTTAACTTGTATACGGTTGAAACCGGTTTTTTAATTCTAACATACAAACAGATAAAACTTTATTCTTAACATACACACTATTGAAACTTTATTTCTAACGTACACACTATTGAAACTTTACTTTTTAACTTGTAAACTGGTGAAACTTTATTTCATTTCTGACATACAAGCAGATAAAACTTTATTCTTAACTTGTAAACTGGTGAACCTTCATTTTTATTTCTAACATATAAACAGATAGAACTTTATTCTTAACGTACACAATGTTGAAACTTTATTTTTAACTTGTAAACGGTTGAAACTTTATTTTATTTTTAACATACAAACAGCTAAAACTTTATTTTATGTCTAACATACAAACAGATAAAACTTTATTATTAACTTGTAAACTGATGAAACTTCATTTTATTTCTAACATACAAGCAGATAGAACTTTATTCTTAACATACACACTATTGAAACTTTATTTTTAACGTGTTAACTATTGAAACTTTATTTTTAACTTGTATACGGTTGAAACCGGTTTTTTAATTCTAACATACAAACAGATAAAACTTTATTCTTAACATACACACTATTGAAACTTTATTTCTAACGTACACACTATTGAAACTTTATTTTTTAACTTGTAAACTGGTGAAACTTTATTTCATTTCTGACATACAAGCAGATAAAACTTTATTCTTAACTTGTAAACTGGTGAACCTTCATTTTTATTTCTAACATATAAACAGATAGAACTTTATTCTTAACATATACACTATTGAAACTTGATTTTTAACTTGTAAACGGTTGAAACTTTATTTTATTATTAAAATTTTATTATTAAAACTTTATTTCTAACGTAGACACTGTTGAAACTTGTAAACTCTTGAAACTTTATTTTATTTCTAACATACAAGCTGATAAAACTTTATTCTTAACTTGTAAACTGGTGAAGCTTCATTTTATTTCTAACATACAAACAGATAGAACTTTATTCTTAACATACACACTATTGAAACTTTATTTTTAACGTGTAAACTATTGAAACTATATCTTTCATTTACAAATAATAGAACGCTTAGTCTAAATTGCAAACTAGTAAATCTTATTCGTCATCAAATCTAACTGTTTAAATCCTCATCATGGAAATCAATGTTCCACAGTCCTTTGAAAAAGATATGATCACCCTTCATCTAACCCATCCGTCGCATGATAACAACAACAACTCTTCGCATAATAACATTTATTGAATAACTGTAACAAGCATGCATTACAAATCAATGGTTTGAAACAGATAAAATAGATACAGCTGGTAACTGTCATATAGCGAGCAATGATAACCATATAGGACTTTGGCAGTGTTGAGGTAAGGAGGAAAGAAGCATTGGTTATGAACGTAGCTACTACAACGAACAGACAAAATAGGAACACACAAATCCTTAAAACGTTTCGTGACTTCATGATAGTGTTGATTCACTCTACTATCCCAAGGTGGGAGCAAAATATCATTAATGACTAGATTGGGAAATACTTTCCTCTCCTTACCAGGATTATTACAAAAGATGCGTATAACATTGAAAGTAGCTAACCATCGTTTAAAGTCAATAAGAAGAGCACTTTCACAAGAAAAGCCATAGTCTTGCAAATATTTCAGATTAAGTCCATGAATGTGTTTTCTCGCCCATTGATCAACATTGGGATCGCAGTTGGCATGTTGATGATAGACACTAACAATCTGATATGACCAATTGTTCATAGCAATAGCACTGAGCTCCTGTACAGGTTCACCCTCACAATCCATAAAAATGATGATAGAAGCCTAAAACGGAAATTACATATCTAAGGAAACGTTCTATAACATATTGCAAAATGAAGAATTACATCGATGCTTTTCACGACAAAATACACAAATGATATGATGGCAACGAAGAAGTAAAATGTATCTAATAAGACCACGTCTACGACACTCAAAGCACATAAGCGAATTGTCATAGGGTAGAGTTAGGAAAGGACTAGTAATTCTCCTTCTTTGATTTGCGTTTTGATGCAGCATTCTTCTCCGACTTGCGCTTCGTACCACTGCTGTTAAGGATTTCGTCAATAATGTCATCTACGCTGGGTGGCTTTGGAATATATAGGATGGATTCAGTGTATATCGAGAGAGAGGCTATTTTGTTATCCTTGTGCTGAGCATAATATAGTCCATTCACTTTGAAAATGATATCCCAAGTACCTTCTCCGAGCTCATCACATCTGATGGGTATTGATTGATCTCCATCCTTTTTATAGTAACTACACCAATGTGATAATGGTAGGCAAATTTGATTGCCATCCCAAATCTTTCTATAGGGAGTATCCTTTTCATCTCTCGCCTTCCACTCTTGAGCAAGAGGAGTAGGAATGTCCATATTTAATGTCACGTACTCTTCAATAATGTCAAGTTGGTGGCGAATGTACGGACTCACGGGGATGAGTATGTAATCCCCATACTGATTGCTCAATATCTTCACATCAGTGGAAGGGAGCATTCCCGTTCGCAGTACTACGCTGTGATCCTCATGACGCAAGACTTGTTTAAATTTACGCTGTAGCGGTGTAGGATTATGTACCTTTGTTGTTTCTTCCACTGGTCTCAGCTGTAGATGATCTGATTGTAGCGAACCTTGTAACGTCTGACCACCATTTTGTCCTGTCAGTGTAGTAGATGTAGAAGATGCCTGAAAATAAAAAAGATTCTATCAAGTTTACGTTCAAGGGAGGAGAGGGAGGAAAGTAGCGACTTACCATTTTAGTTGGATAATATAACAGGGATGTAGAGAGAGAATGTGCGTCCGTCACTTGTACGATTCAACGATGGAATGATTCTCAGTGTGGAAGGCTCTCTATTTATAAAGGAATGCTTGATTCTCATTAGACAACAATCCTCATTGGAGAATAGAATCAAGTTGATTCCCACTCTCACCGATGCTTCATTCGCCCGCTAGCGCTCATCGTCTCCTTTCACCGTCTCGACTAAAGCTCTATTGTATTCTTCCGTTGATAGGTGTAGTAAAACACGGGTGGGCAAATGTGTGTCGTCGCGCCATTGATAATAATACTCCAACAGTAGGCGACCATGCTTGAATACGCGCCTTGGATATTTCAGCAAAGTCTCATCAATCAATTTCCTACTTTGAGCCACACTCATGAATACAATGTGGCAGACAAGCTCGTTGTGGGGGAGGGTGTGGGCATACACCAATGGTTGAATGTAGGTCGTAAGCATATCATCATTCATCATGAGTTGGAAGCCTATCACTGAAGGTAGCTCGACATACGCCCTTAGAGTCACCTAAACAATGTCCTCCATGCTCTGGGAAACTACCTGCGCCATCGGCTGAATCGCTCCTCTCGTCGTCAAAAGAATGTACATAGCTCATGCACTCCAACTCTCTCAGTGCTGTAGGCGTATTTTATACCACCCACCCCTACGCTCCTCTGGTGTTAACTTTCGTTTAGCAAAAAGTCGTCATGAAATTTCAACGACGGAGTAAAAGTTTGAGATGATACACTCCTGGCAAACTAACTCATGAAATAGCTTTGCTGTGATACATTTCTATCTGTAAACATATGGTAATGTTAAAGTGAATCTAAAACTTTTCAGCTTATTAATTGTTCATCGTTGCATCAACGCTTTAACTCGTGAACAGTTATAATTTTATTTTAATTTACACTTAGTCTAACTCGTAAACTAGTAAATCTTGCGATCTTATTTTTACAAACAGTTATACCTTAATTTCTAACATACACACTATTGAAACTTTATTTCTAACTTGTAAACTCTTGAAACTTTATTTTGATATACAAACAGCTAAAACTTTATTTCTAACGCATACACTATTGAAACGTTATTTCTAACTTGTAAACTCTTGAAACTTTATTTTGATATACAAACAGCTAAAACTTTATTTCTAACGTATACACCATTGAAACTTTATTTTGATATACAAACAGCTAAACCTTTATTTCTAACGTATACACCATTGAAACTTTATTTTTTAACTTGTAAACTGGTGAAACTATATCTTTCATTTACAAATAGTAGCACGCTTAGTCTAACTTGTAAATCTTAAAACATTTCATATGGACGATGATGATAGATGAAATAGTGTCAAATAAAATTAAGATAGCTTACACTTCTGATACAGGGATAGCAATCGACTGCGATCCATGTGTAAAGAGCTTGTTAGACTACGGAAGAGAGAAGTGTGTTATGTTGCGTGTGGCGCGTGAGTGTCCTCCCATTTCATTCCATTCATCAATTCGTCTCATTGATAGAGACAGGTAGAACTCATGGTTCTCATAACGTATGCAATGGAAAGTTTTAGGCAACCTTCGACAGTTGGCTAAATGTCGCACTGGCGCGAATGCATACTACGTTGAGACAGAGGCAATCACTTGCAAACATGACGCAGAGAGGTTTAACAAGATTGACCATTGCCGAATGTCCCTTGCGGTATACATAGCTACGGGTTTCACCGCCGCCCTTTACAGGAACGCCCGTCGAAAGGAAGTATTACACCGAACTTCATTTGCAACGTTCAAGTTGACTGATAGCAGATTCAATTTAATGATAGTATTCGCCAGTCCGAAGACTGCCCAGGGCAAACCGCGTGGAGGTTCTATCATGTCTTGCCCCATGGTGGCCCTTAAGAGAGCCGGTGGTTCGTTCTCGGGGTGTGTGGTAGGGACTCAGGCTTGCTGTTTCGACTGCGGCTCCGGCAACGGGGCGGGTGGTCGCTTCTCTTGGATGTCTGTAAAGAAAGAAGTAGTGAGTTATCATCTTACATTTTAATTTAGTCATTTTTACTTACAGATCTTCTCGGACACTTCCTCATAAAGGAAATTCGAGATCGGATCACGATGATCGAAGGTGAAGTGTAGACACTCCACCCCTTTCTTCACCCGAGAGTAGCATTTCTCCCCTCTTCCACGCTCGTACAAGAGAGGAGTTTCTGCTACTCTCCCCTTTCTAATAGGGATGTGCAGACGACTGGAACGCAACCTTCGATCGCGATCCACCAGCTGCGCCGAACGGTGCAGCTCGTGGTTCGTCTCGACCACCTTAGCCATCTGCACACGGAGTCTCTCCACTTCCTCCTTCAACCTTCGTATCTCCTTCTCCCTACTTTCCCTCTCTGCTAGTAAAGCCTCTTCTCTGGCTTTCCCCTCGAGAGTCTTGAGCCTCTCCTGCTCCAACTCGCCATCCCGCTCGCTTAATCTCTCCTTCACCTTCTTCATCTCTCCGGCCACGTTCTTTAGGTCCTCATACTTTGCCTTGTATGAGAAGGCCTCCTCCTTCAACTTCTCCACCTCTTTCTTTAGTCTATCCCGTTCGGCGATCACCGGCGGGCGCTTGACAAAATTGCGACATTGTGTTGCAATTCCACTCGCAGTTACGGCTGTAGGGGTCTCGCGATCGAGGTCGACTGTAGCTCTCCCTCCTCCTCCTCCTCACTATCGCTGCTGGTCAGCGAGCTCTCGCTACTAAGTGAGGATACAGCGGCAATCGCTTCAATGGCGGATTGTAGCTCAGTGGCCTCAGTGGTGAAGAGTGAACTCCGTTCTTGCTCGTTGGCAGATTGTAGCTCCAAAGAACGGAGCTCAGTGGCGAAGAGTGAACTCCGTTCTTCTTCGCCTACTTCGCCTGTTTGACACTCGCTGTGTTGTGAGTGCCAATCCTCCAGCCGCTCACTTAAGCGACTGACTTTGTGGGCTCCGCAATAGTAGCGAGCGACCCCTATCTGTTTCTTGTTAGTGCAAGCGTGCTTCTTGAAGGCGTCAGCTCGGAATACCTTCCGGCATTGACACAGTTTGAAACTGGTCTTCATATTATTGTATTTCGGCATTTCTGAAGCGAAAAACGGAAAACAATGATTTTTTACACTTAGTGAGGAATGATAGATTTGAGTGTAGTGAGTGGCACTCGATCCCGTCGACAGCCCGAAGGCCTTGTACTGATCACTAGGGAAGTGAGAGATCTTCCCCGATACCCGCTATTTACAGCTGAAGACATCATTGTCACTGCCCCGAAGTAACAGCAACGCCGAGTCAAAGGTAGTGAACAGTAGCTGGGATCTAACCCCTCAAAGCTGCCTTAGACTTAGTTAAATTTGAAATCTGATAGCACATTTGAACTTAGCATACTTGAAAACCTTGAGGAAACATCCCAAGTTATTGCTTTGATCAGCTTGATAGCAAGCCGTAGAGTGCTTGATTCACCAGCGTTTTGCAATGGAGATGTTTAGAGGCCACCCATGACAAGATAGCTAAGACTCAACCGATTGGCGTTCAAAGTGCTACGTTGAGAGCTGTGTCAAATGCCCAACATGAGACATGAGTTGTCCCAGCGGTTACGGTCTCAAATATGACACATTCCCTTGCCACACTTATCACTACGGCATCGTCCGCCGTCCCGAAGGAACACCCTGTCAGTGGAATATTACAGAAAAACTCTCCGTGTCTTGCTCGCTTTCAGTGAAAAGCCGCTTATAGCATGAGAAGACTGGCTCAGACATCATTAAAAATGCTTTCATTGACTTCAGCAGGGTCGAAAACCCCAGAAAACCTCCAAAAATAGTGAATTTAAAATTTTCAACTTTTTAGCACTACTTATGAAATTTTATAAGTAGTCTATCACTTAGGGCAGGTCAATAGCGACCGAACCTTTTTTGAATCAAGTCAAACGGACTTGTACAAGCAAAGTTACAAGCCTTTAAAGTTTTGGAGTCTTTTATGGCCTGGAGACGAAGGCCATCTCCTGGCGAACCTCTAAGTCTGACGGCTTAGCTGATATCAGCAATGAAATTTTCTAAGTCGGTTTCTTACAGAAACTCGGGATTTGGAATGTCCGAAGCTATCATCGGAGCTCAGAGAGACGACTTACCGTTGGCAATCTCTCGTCTGAATGACAAGTCTCTGTCGGTTCCCAGCTTATATCAGGGATCAGCTGATGACGTAATACCCATCATCCAAACGCTAAAAACCCGTCTATCTCCGGTTCTAGTGCTCCGATTGAGCTGGAAATACACCATTTCCATGTAGAATTTGACGCTGAATCCGAATCTGGCCTCCGTTTTCCCATCCGATGCTTCGTTTTGGCTCTACAGTAGGCAGCCATCGCAAAAATTCTAACTCGGTCGTTTTTCCGAAAAATGTTGAAAATTTTTCTCTCCGATTGACTTGAAACTCTCCGATTGACTTGAAACTCACCATACAGATAGAGAATTTCACGCTGAATCCGAATCCGGCCTCCGTTTTCTCATCCGATGCTTCGTTTTGAAGCTACATACCAAAACGTCCCAAATTCTAACTCTGTCGTTTTTCGCCAATGTCCCAAAATCTTAAATGGCGTCTCACATCTAAACGAAGACAGATAGGAACAAGCCGATTCTTTCAGTGAATTTGTCTCACTCTTAGCTTTCAAACGAGCTATGGCACGACAAAATCCGTCCACTGGAAGCCAAAATCGAAGCGAGCTGTCCAGAGGGGGGGACGTCAGCGAAACTTTTTCTCGCCGATTGACTTGAAACTCACCATACAGATAGAGAATTTCACGCTGATTCCAAATCTGAAATCCGTTTTCCCATCCGATGCTTCGTTTTGAAGCTACATACCAAAACGTCCCAAATTCTAACTCTGTCGTTTTTCGCCAATGTCCCAAAATCTTAAATGGCGTCTCACATCTAAACGAAGACAGATAGGAACAAGCCGATTCTTTCAGTGAATTTGTCTCACTCTTAGCTTTCAAACGAGCTATGGCACGACAAAATCCGTCCACTGGAAGCCAAAATCGAAGCGAGCTGTCCAGAGGGGGGGGGACGTCAGCGAAAATTTTTTCTCTCCGATTGCCTTGAAACTCACCATACCGATGCAGAATTTCACGCTGAATCCGAATCTGGCCTCCGTTTTCTCATCCGACCACTCCTTCCACTCGAAACAGCCCATTTTACAACCCAACATTCAGCACGAAAAACATCACACACTATAGCCTCAAGACTAATCCTGGCGGTCGCCCAAGTCCACCACGACACTCAGACCCGAAGCACCACGGCGGCCGACCACGACACTCTGCCGTTCCAGAGGGGGGAGGGGGAGGGGGGCGCGCCGGTCGAGTGTTTGTCACTTGCTTACTACTATCAATGTTTGTAAAGCCCGCATACCTAGGATTAGGGAACGACTTCCTACTTTCATCAACGCGTAAAGCCAGCAAACAAATCATGTCTCCCGCCAGAAAGTGCTTGGCCAAGAAGCTTGCGGAATTATTCATTGATCATAATTAGAAGCTCATGCGACAAAAAGCATACGTTTATACCTTTTCCACTTAAATAAATAATCGCGCAGTACATAAGGCTTCTGATGCAAGTGCTTCTTCAGTCTCTTCGTAATTACAGCTTGATAAAATTGCACATCTTTTCTGATGCAATTTATGCATTTGGCGAGAGGTGTGTATTACATGCAGCTTTAAAAAATGAGGTGGCATGAAGAAGTATACTTTGATGAAATATACAGAACATTACTCATAATAACCTGGCACGATGAATGTTTTGAGTAAGCTAAGTACTAGTACATGAAATTGAATATAAAGAATTGAGGTAGAATTCTTCACAGAATCTTTTTCCACGGAACATAGGCAGTTTTGTAGGTGTTGAACTTCAAACAACATGCAATCAAAATAGAGATTATCATATCGCAATAGTCGTGTCGGAATATACTGATATGTAATCTTCGGAATCTAGTGAAACGAGGTCTCAGTAATTTTGTGATATGATCATCTTCAACAATCTCATGATCAACATAGTGATCGGGAAAAAAATCGGGAGAGAGCAGTTGACTGTCTACTTTCTGCCTATTTGTAATGAACGTTTTACTCCCAGCTTACAGTATTTGTGAGAATCGATGAATCGTCATTAATTTGCAACTCATTTTGGTACAGTCAATCTATAAATTAAGGGCAATATGCTAAAATGAAAATGATACGTGTATATGCCAGCAATTAAATCAAGATGAAATTTTCTCATCCTTGAATTCTTGAATCTTTCATGTTTTGTCGTAGGCTAACTCCAACTTCTTGCCCAAGTATTTTCAGCGGCCTCTGATGTAAACAAGAAATCGAGTCATCAGCGAGAGTAATGGTAAATCAATGAAAGAAGAATGGTTTTAGGATATTTATAATACATGTATTTAGAATATAAGAAATTTTTCGATTCTTATATTTCAAAAATCATCACATGGAAAGCATGTGTACTCAGGCTGTCAGATAGTCTATTTTGTCACCGCTCAACTAGAAATTATTTTTGTTTAGTTTCTTTTCCCAAATATTCTGATATTTTCTGTTTCAATTCTTCCCCATCGGATTTCTCTTCTTCAAATGAATGCAGACCGTTTCAAAATTATTGCACAAAGAGGTTAACCTATTTTCGAGCGTAATTTTCGTATGGACGATGTGGTTCCTTATGAAAACTCACGTTCCGTAAATTATTTTGGCACACTGTTAAATTTCACAGGTGGGCAGTTGTGATCAGTAGGCCCTAAAAAAGAAAATTAAAAGGTTTCTTTGACGCAAGATTTCCTCATAAAGACGACTGAATTTTATAGTGACTGATCTGTCAATCACTTACCTCATAAAAAATGGAGTTTAAGATTGTGTGAATGTATAAAAATATAAGCCACGAATATTATTCATCATGGAATTTTTGTTCAAAAAGATAAGACGCGTCTTATTCATTGAAAGAGAAGCTCAATTTTAATGAACTTTATACCATCTGAATTGCTGTGTTTCATGTGCTCATTTGGCACACTCTTCATAGCATGTCCGGTCAGTTGTGGTAAACAAATCTAAATTTTTGTAATTTCATTCACTTAAGTCACCAGAAAGTACTGTGCAAGACAAAGAACTGAGATTTTAACCAATGAATAAAGCTTTCAGACAACACAATTATTTGAAAAAAATTAAAGCTGAATTTGCGAATTGAAAACTCAATGATTTTTCCATGGCCACGCTTGTTCTCTGAGTGGTTTACAACGAGAATGCAATGCGGATGTGTTGCAGGCATTGAAACATGAAATGAGCGAAGTTAAATGCGTCATACTTAACTGTAGTGGATTCTTTCACATACAGATGAAATAATATCCACGGGGGATGAGTTACCACTTCTTCATATTTGTCTTTAAAATTGCACCAACAGCTAAATTATTTATTAAAAATTAAAGCATTTTCATTCAAGCTATTACTTGGATTAAACGGGAGTTCGAAATCTGCAGAACAGTTACACGCACGCATACGCGCATCTGCACAACGAAGAGGTTTATTTTTGCGAAGCCACTGCCTATCGTCAATCATTCTCCGATATATGGTAGATATAATGATTGTCAGTCACGAAGACCGAAAGGTAGCACAATTTGTAGCTAATAAACCTGTCATTACATGCAAACGGATTAAATGATTATCAATTATTTTTATTATTAAATAGTGATGCCATTGGTTTTTCAACTGAATGTCAGCAGACTAACAAAATATATTTCCGATGTCCATTTATCATAATCATATTTGATGCGATATGAAATGATTGAATAAAAATCATTTTTTTCTTATGCAATACATTATGATGCGGCCTGTATCGTTCATGTGAAGCTGTCATGTCTCAAGACCCCTCTCACAGAATGCTATGAGAAAATGGAAGTAGCAATTTTATTCGTGTGCCTTTCCCACTCTCTTGAACAGTGCCAAGCCATTAGTAAACAAAATAGATGATCTTGCAACTGAAGTTTGTGATCATTGGGTACATCATTGCTACATATATTCCCGAAACTTGGTTATCTCTACCTTATTTGAAGCGTTTCCTTTATGTTGCATTATTCCTAATTTTGATGTCTTAATAGCGGTGTTGCATCCCCGTATTAAAGTGACTTTGACTGCTGCATGCCTTGAGTTCACTTGCCTTGTCCCTCCAATCTTGTACTTGTCTTCGGTTGACATTATGTACTTTTGCTGTGGCTGAGACATTCCCACCCACAGAATTAAATATTTTGTTTATCTGCTTCGAACCGCGCGCAAATGAATCTAATTCTGTGTTCCCACCATTGTTCTCCAAAGTGGCCAGTACTTTGTTTTTAAATGAAATCGTGTATGACCTGCGTCTACTCATCTCGCACCAAGCTTTCAGACTGAAATATGATCGCAAGCAACTTTATTGATAGGAGAATTGCCATTGGCACGGAGTCACTACCACTCCGAATAGTTGCTAGCAAGACGCTGCTTTTAATTAGCGAAGAAAGTTATTGGTATCTAAGGAGCGGAGCCCATCACTTGTAGCAGTAGCGCCTTGAGTTGTGTAAATTATGTTGTCAAAGGAGGTCGGAAGAGGTCGATTGAGCGGAGCCCATCCCTTGTAGCAGTAGCGCCTTGACTTGTGAAAGTTATGCTGTCAAAGGATGTCAGCTTATGCAACTCCATAAGAACAGCTGTGCATTAGCATTGACGGAGATTTTCAACCTCATTTGTAAGCTGATGGAACAGGAATCAGAGTTCAACATGTGAAGTGAAAATACATGTTTCGCGCATAATAATTAGCTAATGTTCATTATATTGATGCACCTGGAGTTCTCTTAATCATGTGGGCTACAAAGAGAGACGAAAAATCACATTGACTAGGGTGTGCCTATATCCGGATATTAGCACATGTGCTTATAAGCGAACAAAATGCACATCTGCATCACAGTGAAAACAAGCTTTTTTCGCTTATAAGCACATGTACCTAAAAGCGCGATAATACGGTACATGTGTATCCGACGATTTAAGACTGCATGAAACCTTTTTCTATGATAATAAGTTTCAGTATTAAATCACTATATGATCTTGCAGTACATGATCACTTCACAAAGAGAACATCAATTTATAAAGTCCAATCATTTTTCTATTGGTGCTGCATCGAGAGGGTTCAACACGGTTTAACAAAAGAAGGATATCGTGAGACTGAGGGTGAAGATGATTCTTTCACAGACATTTTCGAATTCAAATATTTCATATGAATTGTTGTTTCCAAATGCAAATTAATCATGTAAACCTGACATCAAAGTAATCCTGACACTTCTATAGTACAGGATAATGAAGAAATCGATAAAATTCTGCGGATAGTCATTTAAGTATACAGTACATGTACAATGCACTACATTTGAAGTAGACTGTGAATGTGTCAGCTTCAGCCTCGTCTCTTGAAAGAAAATTATAGGCCTATCTGGTCACTGAAATATGATATTGAATAACTTCAGTGTGAATTTGGTTCGAAGCGTGGATGTTTTCGACGAAAATCAGTCACAAATGTGTCCAAATTAATATTCTCAGCTTTCCTCTTTTCAAATGCAAGAGGAACTAAATTTCGTTGACGGATGTGAATCATTGATTGTCGTTTATATAGATAGAATTAGATTTAAGTTATATTAGATAGAATTTGGATAGAATGTAATTTAATTTTTCTTTCAGAATGTCTTGTTAAAATCTGGACATTTCCGACGTAAACAGCAAAGATGAGACGCACTGCGATGTAACCGTTCAACACTCACTAGATAGTTGTTTCTCTCCTACAATTGATCTGTGTCGACAAAGAATTCCGTTCTCGCCAGCCGTAAATCAATGTCATCCTCCAATTTGTTCTCACTTCTGACGATTTGATTGATTCGTTTTATTAATTGTATATTGATCATATAGATAACTATTTTAGCAGAGGGGTCACAAAAATTCCCATAGGCCTGCAGCATATCGAATGGATATCATCATCCCGATCAAATTGACTGCACTCAGTAGGAGGTAGTTATGCTTTTTTGGAAGTTTCAAGCCTGTCATACATAATATCAAATCGTTTATTTCTCAATCGATATACATACATATCAGCTGCACAATAAGCAACCGAAACGAACAATCGATGGTCATGACTGAAGAGGCCTGAGTAAATGCGTTAAGCGCTAATGTCAACACATATTTGTCAAGTATGTCAAATTATATCAGCTTACGTATTTAATATAAATTTGTAAATTCTTGTATACCAAAAGTTAGGTAGGGCCTATGGCCTATACATTCGATATGGCGTTTTGATTTAAGTTTTATACACTAGAATTACAAATATGCCTACAATATGCAGTTGATTAGGCCAACAGTATCTAGGGTACGAAAAAAGGCTAAAAATATTTAGATTATAGTACAGTCAAGACTTCAAAATCATCAAGACAGTGTTATGAATGAGTTGTTTGACAATTTGTGTGACAGACAGACTGACAGACAATAGCCTGTTGCTTTTCACTACATGAATCAACCAGTGTGGAAGGACATGGGTAGAGCAAACGAAAGAGACTAAATTTGCTTCAATGCAAAATGCGAAGAATCTATGATCATTTTTCCTCAATAAAACAGGAACTGATCAACGCTTTCTTAAATGTATGGGCAAGCTATCCTGTAGTTTCTGAGATTTGCAAAAAAGGTGCTTGAGTTAATGACTTCTCGAGTTGAAGCAATTATTGTTAACAAAGGTGGTACCACTAAATTTTAATGAATATTTGTGAATCATCTTGTTGTTTTCATCATTAATGATCTTTAAACACCTGATGGAAGTAAATCTCTTCCAGAATTCTTTTGTCAGGAGCCTGGAAATAAAGCGTTTTTCTTCAAACAACTTAGTATGGGGCGTACATTTTGTCGTCGAGTGTATATATAGGAAGCATGTGCAGATTATGCTCTTTCATATGCTTGCTCGGTTTTATTTAGAAAACATATATATTTTTATACTGGTAGAGCATTAACATGTCTAATGACAGCACAAAATTTTCACAGAAATTTCAGCAAAAATTTTACAATTTCGGGTAAGATGTCCGTACTATGCACTTCGTTCATTTGATTCGAAGGAGCATACATATGAAAGAGTCTGATCTGTATTAGTGGTGTACTTCTGTAATTTATCATTTTGTAAATTATTATTTATATATCTAATTTATAAATTTGCTTCTGTTTTGTTGACTTCCTTTATATATTTCATAAATGCTCAAGTATGCGAATCTTATCACTATGCACTTTATACATGTACATATCATGGAATGTTGAATGTATAACCTCAATCTCATATCTATTACCAGCGGTATATACACGTATATCTTGTTTCATCCAACTACAAATTTAATTAAACTGCATACAGAATTCCTTTTCTGAACGTTTGTGGATTTTCCGTTTCAATCGATATTCAAAAAAGTTCAAGCATGCATGTTTTGAAATGAAGTTTTAATCAATGAATATGTTCTAACAATGTGTGATATTCACACATCACATGGATAAAGATGCTAGCAGCAACTACAACAATTAAAAAATGTGCTGATATACAGATAGCCATCGTGAAAAAGAGCGATTTTCTATTCATTTAATTCCTTTCACAAAATTAATTAAATCAATTAAATTGTATTTACAACCAATATGTCACAATTCTTCCTTTGGAAGTAGGTGTGCATTGGGATTGTCAATCCAGTCTATCAATGAACGACGATCGATCTGATCCGACAGACGTAAAGTTTAGTAGTAGTAGTGAAAACTGTGCCCTACTTGCGAGGGATAGGTACATGTAAAATTTAGTGTTATCAATAGGTACATGGATAGGTACATGTATAATTTAGTGTTATCAATAGGTACATGGATAGGTACATGTATAATTTAGTTATCAATAGGAACATGGATAGGTACATGTATAATTCAGTGTTATGAATAGGAACAAGTATGAGATCTGTTTTACTGGATAGGTACATGTGTTTGGTACACTCGGTTGAGTGCACTGTGTTTCGGAACGTCTATGATCGAACTTGTGTGGTTTGGTTCTGAGCACTTGGGTACGTACCAATAGACGTCCGTTGTTTGATTTTGAATGGGTTTGCTCAATTGCGACTATTGTGACAATTATTTTAAATGTAGCACTATTTAGATGTGAAACTTTAATGTGCAGTTATGATTTAGTTGCTCCCCAATAAGAAAACCAATTCCAGAACTATGTTTAAAATGAAAAGACAAGAGATTTACAATGTAAGTTTAATTTAAGCGTGAAAAATAAATGACGGGTACAAATCACGTCCCTCAGGCGACTCCATGATCTTCAGGAAGTCATCACACCACTCATGAAATGTCTGATTTTTACTAAAGTCATGGTCACACTCGTGTACCGGACACTTCACCGGTAGTCCACTCCGCCTTTGAAGTGCTGACACAGTCAAGGTTTTCCAAAGGGCCACTTTGCAGCCGCAAGAGAGATGCACGGTCATATCGAACTGACCTCCCATAATGACTTGGCTGTCATTTTGAAAATAAAATAGTGGTTTTGAGGACATGCTTCTTGTTATGGAACGTTGAGGATAAGTACTTAACAGTTTGGAACAATGACATCCTTTATATAGTTATATATATTCTTTAGGGAAGTTCGGTACCTCTCTGATTGGCTGTTAGGATTTCCTTTGTTTAAAAAGTATATAAGTCCGAGGTTTGTACCAATTCTTATCAAAGGTTCTAATCCTCACGTTTACAAGTTACAATTATTTTAAATCTACAAGTCATAATGGATCGCAAACAGAAAGCCGCCGTTAGAGGACGGTACTGCTGATCGTACCACTTCGCCAGTGGAACGTACCAATACACCTCCCCAATCTCCGATGGAGCGATCGACAACACCAAGCGAGCCGGTGGTGTTCACCCAAGCCCCTGCATCGCCCGACTACTCGAGTGATGATGGTGAGGATAGTGACGTATCAATCGAGACGATGCGTCACATGAATAAGAAGTCCATGCGAACGCCACTCTATGGAAGGGTGACTGTCAAAGTGAAGAACGCGCCGAAAAAATACCACACGAAACGGGTCTTCATGCGAATGGAGCCGAACGAGCGGAACCTCACAACCGCTCTCGAATTTTCGGTCATCGACCTTGACACACCACGTCGCTGTCCCTGTGCGCCCAAAAAGACCAGGATCCATGTGCAAGTGGACTTGAAAAAACTTGTACCCTTTCCTTACCTTGATGATATTTAGTGTGTTTTTTTCTTAATCTCTTCATTTAATATTCATTTGTATATATGAACAAACTTGTTTTATCATTTCACAAATCGGTCTTCAATTAAGGTCTGAATGGGAAAGGGGAACAACTATCTACAATTAATGATGTTCAATAACTGAATTGAAACAAAAATCAAATATGAAGACTTCAACTTGAAATAAATAGGAACATATAACTTTTAAAGAAACAGTTATGTTGTTAATTTTAAAATGCTTGTAGCAGTCCAGGATGATATCATACATGTGTCATACACGACACCATAAGAATGAGAATGAAAAGACCTTTAGAATGATATAAGGTATGTACCTATTCGGTGGGAAAATCCTAGTTGTATGCAACTGTATGCAAGCAGACAAATGTTAGATTTTTAAATTCACTAAGTTTTTAGCCCATTCTTTAAAGACATGTAGCTCTCTAGTTATATGTCATACATGTGTCATACAATACACCATTAGAATCAGCATGAAAAGAGCATTCGAATGATATATTGTATGTAACCATTTGATGAAAAAATCCTAGTTGTATGCATCTGTATGCAACTTGAAAAAATTCCAAGTTTTTTTACAAAAATGACTAAGTTTACAAATTTTCAAAGTTAAAGTTTTACAACCAAAAATGACCATAATATACAAACCTCTACACTTGACCTTGACCTTCATACACTTCATACACTTCATACACTTCATACACTTCATACACTTCATACACTTCATACACTTCATACACGGCGAGGGGGGGGGTCTCAAAATTTCTCGGGCGCTTCGCGCCCTCGAAAATTTATTTACCCATGGGTTCCGAGTGCCATAGATACTCTTGCTTCCCTAACCTTAACCCTAACCCTACCCTTAACCCTAACCTAGTATTTTAATTTATTATTTGAATTTATGCGCGAAATTCAAATTTTCGAAAAAGTCTTTAAATTTGATTATTTGAATTTTGGCGCGAAATTTGAATTTTCGAAATATAGCGCTTAATTCAAATTTTAATGTTCCATTCAAACCACACGTTTTATATCTTCAAATATGAATCATTATATGACTATTAATAATAACATGTATATCAAATAATACATCAGTCCATCAGTTCATATTACTTTGAATTCACTCTACTGTTTACATGTAGAAATCTTTCAACACATATGATGGCACTTCCATTTCTAAGGTTAAAAATAAACCAGCTGTTCCAATTCTTGTTTGAGTTATCAATTTTGTTTAACCGTACCAATTCCAGGATGTGATGTCATAAGGTCTTTGTTCATAGTTGCTTTGTCAATTTCATATATAAAGAAGTTGCACACAACGAATTTTCACTCATTTTCAAATTATTCAGTGTCCATAACAGACGTCGTTCTTCGTTCCTCCGTTCTCCGGTTCTTATTACAATTCTGAAGTGAGTTTCATTGTCATGTTGTGCTACTTTATAGGATATTCGGGAGTAGGAACATTATTAAGTTTTTATAACCAAATAGCTTTAAATATAGAAGCTTGGGTTTTTAGGATAGGAACACTTTATGTTATATTATTAACCATGTTTTTTTTTAATTTTTCATCCTATATTAAGTCACTGAGCGAGAGACATGAATATATCAGTTTAAATGTAAGTGTATTTGAATCAAAAAGATTTTCACAGTTTGTAAATAAATAAAAAGATACCAAAATATAGCCTTCATCCATTTTAAATATTCAGTCTGTCATCTGCTAACAGATGTATAAAATTCAAGCTTGTTTAATTAAACCAATTGAGAAGTGGTTTAATTTTTCGAAATCTCATTTTCATTCTGTTATTATTTCGAAATTAAATAATGATTAATCAGTTGCTTCCAAATTTTATGTCTTTTTATGAACAAACCCTTTTCGAATTAATATCTAATTTTCGACTTTCGGTTTCAATTTCAACTTCAAATTTTATTTCTTCTTAAGATTTGTCAAATATTAATCTAATACTTAATAAAGGTTTGAAGATGGTACATAAATGATTTCTCATTTAAAAAGAGATTAAATTATAGTAAAATTTTTTTATCCTCTACAGAAATGGTTCGACAAGAAAGCATCGCACGGCAACGTCTCATCTTCCATTTCTGTGAGACTTGCCAACTGCCCGTTCGACATGCGAACAAAAGCGGGCATAAGGAATGCTCCTTCCGAGAGGACTGCACCTACCTCTACTGTCTCACGTGTAAGAGGTATGAAAAGAGCGATGCAAAGGTGAATAGTGACTCCGCGAAAGCTTTCATTGCCAAGCACACCCCTTGTGCTCAACTAAATGGGAGAAAGGGGATTAACTTAACCTCCAAAGTTGAAAAGAAGAAGTTGGAGCGTCTTTTTGGGAAGGATCGACCGACTGAAGGCCTGCTTTCCCAGTTGGATGAACCTGCTCCAAAGGATAAGCCTCAAAAGTCTCGAGTTCCTAAGAGGAAAGTTCCTAAGTCTCGGGAGTTCATCGATGAGACTTTTAGTGATTGTGAGGTGAGTGCCATCAATTCTACATGCTAGTTTCAACGGATAACTGGCTCACAGCAGAAAAATAAAAAAATACTACTTCATTATGTATGAAATGATTATATGTTGTTAAACATTTCAGGATGTACTGATGCCCCCACCGAAGAGAGCCAAGGTGTTGGTTCAGAAGAAACTGTTCGCTAAAGATGTAACTATTTATTGACTAATTTAATTATTTCTATACATAAAGTAAATCAACATTGCTTAAACATTTCAGAGTGAGCTACCTCACCCGACAAAGACTAACGAGGATATAGTGGCCGAAAAATTGCGAAATGTAAGCATTTCAGTTATTTATTAGTTCTCAATGTGAAATTAAGCATGAATTTTTCCTACTTTCAGCTGTTTCCTAGTGTTGAAAGCTGCCCAAAAATTCTGCGCTTACCTTCACCGAGGAGCAGACTACCTTCGAGTCCCGTAAGTGTCATTACATAGGTCTCAGTCAACAATAACTGAAAATGCATCAAGTATTTTTAAAAACATACATACTTCGTCAATGAGTTGCAAACATGTCATCATATTTTTCGTTGCAGTCTATGCGATCTCTGTCGCTGAAGAAGCATCACAGAAGCTTCTTGTCTACGCCGGCGACAACAACGTCGGTAGAGGACAATGAGGAGAAACCGTATTCAATTCGCGAGTCATCGGAGGATTCGGACTCCTCATCCGAGGATGAAGCCACTACTTCAGCGACTTCATCTCCGACGTCCTCTTCCGACGAAGATGATGATTCCGATGTACATGTAAGTATATGACTGGTTAACTGCATGTGTGCAGAATTGGTTTCATTAAAATTTATTTTAAAACACACTTGATTATTAATATATTCGTCTACAATTGATTAATTCATCTTTCAGAATGATTCGGTGACTCCTAACAAGGCGAGTGGATCCGATCAAGAAACCGCAATCCAGCAGGAGGTAAGAGGAATTCACATTTATATCTAATTAATGTTAAAAAATGGTAAATGGATGATAAACAATTGTTCCTTTCAATTACAGGACTCCGTGATGTTTGCGTCTAAAGCGGAGATCTCATTCTCCAACATCAGTGCGTCTCCTAGCTGGACTGTCCACCTACCATTGACGCCAATGATGACATTGGTCCCATCCTCAGCAGCTGATATCCCAGTCCCAGCTCCTTCACCTCCAACACCTATCCCAGCCGCAGCTCCTTCCTCTCCAACACCTCCTATCCCAGCCGCAGCTCCTTCCTCTCCAACACCTATCCCAGCCGCAGTTCCTGAGGCTCCTCTCCCAGTACGCGAGTACAACGTAGACCTTGACGCAACGACGGAGGAGGAGGACATCGTAAGCAAGTTACGGCGGTGTCAAGAGCGATTAAAACAGTCCGAGGCTCGCGAGGCTCAGTTAATGGAGGACAACAGAGGTTTGGTTGAGTCCTTACAAAATATAACTCAATCAAACCTCCTGTTGGCCTCACAAGTAACAAATAGCCAACGACACGACAAAGAGACCTTAGTCCACGTCGAGTGTAGCAATAACACCATCCGTAGGCTAAGACTGACGCGGATGGACGATTTGGGTGGCTGCAGTGAAAGCTGTAGCCACTTGAAACTATATCACAGTGGCATCGTGAAATGCGTGAAGTTGTAACTTATTTTTACTTTTAAAAAAAATAGATTGCTTTAAATTTTATGTTTTCTCTTTGCAACAGATCGGAACATATGGTATTGGCTGGTGATGACGCTGACGTCATTAGATGGTAGATGTATATAAGGGCTTGCTAATTTCAATCCTCATCAATAATCATGGTTGTCTGTACCAAGTGTGGAAAAGTGTTCACTCTCATAGGCAATTTGCAACGACATGAAAAATTTTGTAAGTTAGGAAAAACATATCAATGTAGCAAGTGTCCATATAAGACGAATAGGATGGATAATCTTAAGAGGCATAAACTTGTATGCAATAATAAACCGAATGATAGCATAACAGAGTCAAATTCAAATAATCAAAGTAGATCTACTTCTAAGCCAACAACCAGCGCTTCAACTAACATACAAAACTTTATGCAATACTGCTCTCGGTGTGGCAAAACGTATAACTCTATAAGTAGATTTCGACAGCATATGAATGTACATAACACAAATAGTGAGATGAATATGCATAATAACTATGGAACTGTTAGTCTCAGTGAAAGCGCACTCAATGGCCATGCACGTGTGTATGATATCACACCAACAACACCTACTGTGGACATAACATCATTCTTAGAAAGCATGCGTTCCATGTTAGGGAATTTAGTGTCTGACTTACTAAGGAGCTATCAATTGCGCGGTCGTCTGATTGCACAAATTCGTTATGTCCGTTCTAATCCTCAAGAAGAAACTTTTCTCGCACACTTTACCTCATCATCCTCAAACTATATTTATGACTATGATGCTTGGTTTCAGGATCATCTAAATAGTCTAATAAATCATATTGAAGCCTTCACAAAAAAGGGTAGCAATTGGATTATAGATGATGTACAAAATATAGAGTTCAATGTAATAACAAGTCCAATACTGTCAGGTGGACAATTATTTCCTCTACCAAAGAAGTTAAAAAACTCTAAAGCTGTCATTAATGTTAATTCAAATGCAAATGATTGCTTCCTATATGCAATTTTATCAATATTGCATTATAATGAAGTACCTTATTCAAGGAATGAAGTAAAATCATATAGTGAGTGGACATCTGAGCTAAATATGGAAGGCATTTCCACACCAGTATCAATCAAAGATATTCCAAAATTTGAGAAAAATAATGATATTAAAATTAACATTCACTTTTATGACTCAAAGGTGTTCGTTACAATAGTAACTTTACTGGTAGGCAAACGGTTAATATTTTGCTAATTCTAAACAATGGAGCAGCACACTATTGTGGAATTCCAAAGCTGTCAAGATTGTATAGGAGAACTTTAAAAAGACATAAATACTTCTGCGAAAGATGCACTCAGTCATTCACATATAAAGCAACACTAGAACGACACTTCCAATTTTGCATTCGAGGAAAAGCACAAATAGAAAAAATGCCATCGGATCTAAAAGTACTAACAAGTAGCATGGAATATCAACTAAGTCCTCCTTTAGTAATTTATGCAGATATAGAGTGATACATTGATAATAAAATACATAAACCTGCGGCCATTGGAGCTTATCATGTTTGGCATAATGCCCTTCAATCAAAATTTGAAAACAAGTATTACCTCTTTGAGGGAGAAAATTGCATTATTAGTTTCTTGCACCACTTAGAAACTGTAGCCCAAGACTTATATGACAACCAATGTGCAACAACTAGGCAGCCAATGTCACTGTCAGCGGATGAAAAAGCACGCCATGAGAATGCAGAATGTTGCAACAAATGTAAATCAAAATTCAGCGATGAAGTCATAAAAGTTCGTGATCATGATCATATCACCGGACTATATAGGCAAACATTATGTGGGAAATGCAATCTCCGGTTAAGACTTAACAGACGGGAGCTCCCCATATTTTTCCACAATTTTAAAAATTATGATAGTCACATCGTTTGCTATAAAGTGATTGGAAGAATGAAATCTTGGAAATTAGATGTTGTAGCAGCAACTGCTGAAAAATATATAACTTTATCCGCCAGTGTCCCTGTAAATGAATACAAAGGGAAGACAGTATACTTTAAACTAAAATTCTTAGACTCATATCAATTTCTAAGTGCATCCTTGAGTGAATTAGCCAAGGGCTTGCAAACGTATGAGCATGTAGAGACATTAAGGGTAGAATTTCCACAATTAAGTGATAATGTTTTATATCAGAAGGGAGTGTTTCCATATTCATACTTCAAAAACTTAAACACGTTGACGGAAGACTGTCTACCACCACAATTTGAATTCTATAATGATCTTACTCGTGAGCACTGTTCCGATAGTGAATATGAACACGCTAACAAGGCATGGATTGAATTTAATTGTAGCACATTTGGTGATTACATGCTGGCATATCTGAAGCTAGATGTTTTATTTTTGGCAGACATATTTGAAGTGTTTAGAGCATTGAGTCAACGTGAGGATGAAGTCGACCCTGTACATTTTGTCAGTCTCCCACATCTTAGCTTTACCTCATCACTAAATTTCTCTTCCAATGATCCCCCACACTACATACAAGATGAAAATATGTACAATCTATTTGAACGAGGAATTAGAGGGGGTATGACTTTCACCAACATTCACCGAGCGCGTGCACGCATTGAAGAATTAGGAAATAATACACATGAAAGTCGACATTTGACCTACTTAGATGTTAATAACCTTTATGGTTCTTCACTCAGTAGAAATCTACCCCACTCAAATTTCAAATGGTTGAATGAAAGTGAATTAGATAATTTTTTAAATGAAGAAAATGTTCAAAATATAGATGATGATGGTGAAATCGGCTACATTTTTGATTTAGATTTAGAGTATCCTGCAGCCATTCATGATGACACTGCCGATTTCCCATTAGCTCCAGAAATGCAGATGATTGAAAAGAGAATGTTTTCACACTATATGAAAAAGTAAGACCAAATTCACATTTTACTTCTATCAAGAAACTTCTGCTCCATCAATTTGATAGGGAAAATTATGTACTCCACTATTCAATTTTAAAATTTTTCTTGACCATGGGCATGAGAATCAAGAAGATTCATAGTGGCATAAAATTCACACAAAAGCCTTAGTTAAAAACATACATTGATTTGAACTCTCAAAAGAGGGCTCAATCAAACACTGACTTCGAAAAGTCATTCTACAAATTGAAAAATAATTCTTTATATGGTAAAACAATGGAAAATGTAAGGAGAAGGAAAAAATTTAAACTAGTCAACAATGAGAAACAACTACTGAAATTGTCAAATCATCCTCTCTATGTTCAACACAAAATATTTTATGAAGATCTGGTTGGTATGGAAATGTACAAACCTTCAATAGTTTTAAATAAATTAATATATGTTGGTCAAGCAGTACTTGATTATAGTAAGTTGGAAATGTATCAATTATATTACAATGATCTAAAAGGGTGTCCACTGATAAATAGAACGCGGCTTTGTGGAGGTGATACCGACAGTTTCTTCCTATGTTTATACACATCACCATCTGTCCGTCTGGAAGATATACTTCTATACTTCGGTGAAAAGTTTGACTCTTCAAACTATGATAGTCATCACCGACTATACTCAACTACAAACAAAGCTAGATTAGGTTGTTTTAAGGATGAGTGTGCTGGAAAGTTGCTTGAGGAAATGATCCTACTAAAACCGAAAATGTATTCAATGAAATATCTAGACTCTACGAATCATAGCATCAAACGTGCAAAAGGAATTCAGAGAGCAGCAGTTCAAAAAAATTGAAACATGATGACTATAGGAGTGTCTATTATAGTGAGAATGATACAACTGAAGATATGACAATTATAAATTCAAAAAATCACATAGTTAGCACAAAATCATTTAGGAAGCGAGGTCTTTCACTTTGGGAGGATAAGCGCTGTTGGCTGGATAAAAATTTATCATTACCATATGGACACTACAGCCTAGGTCTTCCCCCACCGTCGAAGAGAAGGAGATGCCTTCCTGTCACAGGTGATGTAGAATAAGTCTAAATAAAAACAATATAATATTCCACTTGTAATAGATCTTGCGATTGCTGCATCTTCCGACATGTAGCAACACTTACTAATACATAAGTAGTCTTACTAAAATTGAAATTTCTACATCTTTCCGATATGTAGAAATGATTACTAATAAATAGGTAGTCCTAATGTGAATGAATATGTGAAGAATTTGTACTCAACATCATTCCGATATGTTGAGCTAATAAAATAACAAACTTTAGGCAAACATTAAACCTAAATTTGAAACATAGCTTTCGGAACATGCCTCATTACATTAGAACATGGAAACTTAGTGACGTTCAAAACGTTCACATAACAAATTCTAAAAGAATAGTATTTCGTCATTCAATAGCAAATAGTGATCGAAAACATCGTGGCGTTTGCATTAGTATTGACTCATTGCCTTCACTGAAAGACTTTGCGGATCTCATTGACAACCATAAGACTCGGATCAAGATTCCTCTCGATGACAAGGTATGGATAAAGTGTGACTCATCAGTCAAACTATACGTCTGTTCACCAAAACGTGAAGATGTTGAATATCGATTTTTTCGTTTCAGTGACGTCACATGGGAAACCTTTACAAGGGAGATACTACCACAGATAACGTCATTCATTAAAGATGGAGGACATCAAACGGTTGGAAGTTGTAAATCGGATGTTAACTACAAAAGCAAAGTCAAAACTCAATCTACAAGAGATCGAGAGGAATATACCCAACCGAAAACAATGGTTACTGATAAAACGCAAATTGAAGCCGACAACGAGCTTACATCTTGGAAGACCCTCAATGTTAACATGGAGGATTCAGAGGAAGGATAGATCTCTCACTATCCTATTCTTTCCAAATGGAACAATCCAATGTATTGGAAGGGTCATGGAGGGTGATCTCTCATATCTACACTTAACTTTGGAACATTTACTTGGTGATTCATTATCTGATTGGAAAGTGAAGACAATGACCGTGTTATGTGAATTACACTATCACTATGATTTTCGTAAAGTTACATCATCACATAATCTAACTTATGAAGTGGAGTTATTTCCAGCAGCTCAATTGACTAACTGGCATCCATATCATGTTCATGTGTTCCATAATGGAAAGATTGTGATAACCGGCATTAAAGACATAAGTGATGTGCCTCCCATCATATGTGATTTGAAAAAATGTTTCATGAAAACCAAATTGTAGATTTTGTATATATGTGGATAGATAATGAAATATGAACATGTTTTTGTATATATGTGAATAGATAATGAAATATGAGCATGTTTTTGTTTTCCTTATAGACCCTTGTTTTGGAAAAAAGAGAGCAAGTTAATGATACAACATAAAACTTTATTTCAAAACTGTTTCAACATATTTAGTAAGAATTACATCATTTTTATCACAGTTTTTTGAAAATAGTTCTAAAGCACTTTTGCAGTTATTTTTCAATGGTCTCTCGTTGACAAAATAGAGTACATAGCCACCGCACATTAGAGATGTATTACTTTGAAGTGGGAACGATGTCACTTTCCTAACAGTCCAGGAGAACCTGTTCATCCATAATGCGATATCATGTAAACGAGGTTGATTAAGAGAGTCAAAATATTCGGCAACTTTATAACGATTGATGTATACAGCAATCCAATGTTTTCCGGGAAGATTGTTGGTATCCGTATTGATGATAAGTGAACAAGGATAGAAAGGAATTGAATCAGGTAAATTATCTCTAGAAAAGACATTGAGAAATATTGTCTTGGAGTAGGGATGAGCTTTCCCCATTTTCCTCAAGATTTCTATGTTGCTTAAGTTACTCATCTCTGATAGCTGACAGTCACGTCGCTCATTCTTGTTATCTCAACTTTGCTATCATAGATAGCATAAATGAGACAAGTAATTGTTTTCTTCAAAGGTGACTCAAATGATACCTCCAGTCGTAGATTTCCAGGCTTTGTAACTCCTACGCTTTCACCACCTAGATCTGCATCTGCTGTGAGGTTGTACATAATGAAGAAGTAGCCATTCTTGTACATATCCATTGTAATTCCATTTGAATCGTCTGTATTAAACATGTTGAGGGCGGTGAAAATAGAACCATATTCACGTGCGAATTTGCCATCTTTGAAATTAGGCTCATATGCTTTGCAAGATACAAATTTCCCATCCTGATAGAGTGCTAGTTTGCTAACATTAAAGTGTTGGAAATTGAATGGATTCTTTTCAAAAGCACCAATGAATGCCTCATTTTCCACAAATGTGATATACACCGCCTTTGGCATTGCAGTGGGAAAAAGATTTGGGTAGGCATGTGAGGATGATCCCGCACCAATTGTGAAGTTTGTCAACACACTGTGATTAACTGGATATATTGCATTGTTTTTCCTCAATCCTGTCGCATGCTCGTTGATGACTGACGGGTTCATTGTTACTCGCCTTACATTGAGCACGGCATTACTTATGTTGACTTGATAGTTTGTAGCTCCAAAAGCCATTAACGCGAACTCAGGATTTGCACGAATAAATTTTATTTGCATTTTAACCTGTGATAGCAGATATCTAGATTGACGAAGGAAATCAAGATAGACGGGTCCTTTCAAGTATAATTCCTTTGAATCCGCTGTTAAATCCATTCGTCTTTTCAACCCTGTATTTGAGACATCATCAAATTTCCCTTGCTGATCATCATACCACCCAGAAACTTGCAAGTGTGACTGTTTAGCTTGCTTTTGAAATTGAGTCATTGTATGTATATATGCTCCATATGGATATGCTCGATCCCCTCCTTCAATCTGTTTGTCATTCAATATTAGATACACATCTGAGAACAGACTGGCAATAGGAAGATTTGCTAATCCCACTTTATCCTTGGATGAATCGATATTTGTACCATCAGTCTTCTTAATTTGTATACACAACTCTAAATCAATGGATTGACAGTCAATATAATCTTGAGGATTGGCAGGTATATCAAACTGAATAGGCTGCTGGTTACCATCGATATTTGTTGTGGGGACTATGTCTACAATTGTTGAGGAGATGATGTCTGTCTGATGAGGGGGAGAATCGAAGAAACACAAAGCCGAATTGATACTCTGCATCGTATTAGCTCTACAAATATGTCGTCTTCCTTCGTTTTGACTTGTTTCTAGTAGCTGTGGAATTTCGTTTGCGCTTTCTTGTTTTCACTCGACGTCTAGATTTAGAACGTGCTGCTCTGGTCGGCTTTTTACTTTTCCTGCGTCTTTGCTTAGTAACTCGGCCTGATCCAACTTGTCTTGACTTCCTACGCTTCTTCCGAACTGTACGTCTCGTCTTTGTTAAATCATCTAATGCGTCTATGGCAGATTGCTGCGTGCGCATTTTCATAGACTCACCGATATCCTCACCTTGAAGCGCATCAGCTGCAACATTTGCACCAAAATCTAAAGCCCTGCTTCCAACACGCTTCATGATTGGTACGCCATACTTTTTGAGTGTTGGAAGAACCATACGTCTTAGTGCACCAAATATGCCTCCTCCAACTTGTCGTCTACCTCCAACAAACACGGGATAACTGCTCTGATATGATGGTCTACTGTAAATGCCTGTCATTATGACTATTGAATAACTATGGAAGTCACAATAGCGTAAAGCCTTATTCTCGTGACCTAATATGTAGGGTCAAAACAGTAACACCACCACAGAACGGTACTACTTCTCCAGTGTCATCATGAATTGATATGTCAATTCTATTGATGAAATTTCGGCTGATTGGTAGATACATTGTGTTAATAAATTCTCGATTGATTAGTTGCTTCCTTACGGATGAGAGAGGAAATGTGCGCAGAAGTGGGGCCTCAATGTCGCCAACCCTTGTATATTCAATAATGTTACAATAGACTTATAAGTTACTTATATCACGCTCTAGTGATGGGGCTGTATCGCCTATTGATGTGCCTTCATAAATAGTTGATTTTGAGAATCCCAATGTGGTCGTTAACACGCTATCCAGCTTGATAAGAGAGTTCTTCCCTACCTTAAGAATCATGCGTTTCTTATGTGGGTCATAAGAAAAGTGATATTCATCTGCATCAAGGTAATCTACACCAAACTCATTTAACTTTGTACACAATTCAGATGGCGTTTTCAAGCTTTCAATGTTCAAATTAACTCTTTTTACAAGTTCACTGGAAGTAGACAATTCATCACCCAATATGTCTTCGCTGTATACGTGGATATCCCATGAAGCATTTGTTGATGCTTTGAGTTTAGAAGAGGACAATTGAACCTTGAATGTATCATTTAATTCTGTCAACCAAGGTGCGCTTTCAAGGCCCTTAAACATCCCAATCATTTCAGATCCGAATTCAATAACAGCGGACTCAGACTTTTCCAATGGTGTCTTTTTAGTAAAAACAATAAATTCTGCCTCCGTTTCAACAGTAAATAAAGTTACTTTCTCTTTCTTATATTCACAAGTCATTAACGTTTCTGGCACTGATCCTTGAAACTTTCTTGCAAAGTCTTCAACACTTCTAATGACCTCAAATTTATTTTTTACTCGGATGCTCCTTTTTTGTAATGCATACAATGGCACAATTCTACATTGAAAATCAGTGACTTTCCTCTCCGAATTCCACCCACGTCCATTGTACCAATACCTTGATGAGAAAGTTGTTCTGGAATACCCAAAAGTATGACTCAAATCCTTACCTAATACAAGAAGAACATGCTTCCCTTCCTTCATCAATTTTGTTGACCCCTTTATGACTGGTTTGTAGAATTTATTCAAAGTCAGCTTGAAGAGATCATTTATTCGTTCAAACATTCTACCGATTTCCTTTTCTGTATCTTGCAAGCTCATTGTGGGAACCTTAGAATCAAAAGTTGACGTTGCAAATGCCTTTTGAATTTTAATCATGTTTTGGACAGATGGTAAAGATGTTGAAAAAGGATGTAAAGTTAGATGATGGAAAGCCCATGTACCATGTAGACTATTTTGAAATATGCGAAAGCAATCATCCTTCTCTCGCACTTCTTTATGTAATTCAAAATAGTTGTTCTTTAGCAAACTGATATCGTTGTAATAAGTAATTTCAGTTAGAGCAACTTCATGGGGTCCATGCAGAGTAATTGGATTAGCGAATTCAACAGAGTAGAGAGATGGTTTGTTACTTGGGAATATCTTGGGGTTGCTATTGCTTGGAAGAATGATATTGAAGTTAGTAGACATGTTGACCTCATATATGGAAGAAGTCACATGCTATATTAGCTTAAAAGTTACGAGTGTCTCCCATCTCCACATTTTGTAGATCCTGGTGCGTTATCCAGCTATTGAATGAATCAGGATATCCTTTCCATTTAACTAGATATTTCCTTTGATTGCCATGACCATTCCTCCTAATTATTTTGTCAATCATATACACCTCTTCACTTCTGTCTACTACTTGCAATTCATAAGAGTAAAATCTTCCTTCAATTGGATTGCCATGGTAATCTATTAATTTATACATGGTAGGTCTAAATTTTGTATTTACTTCATCTACAAAAAACTCATCGCATTATCTGGGGTAACATCAACTGGTTTCATCTCAATGATTCGATGGTAGCTTTCATTGTAATTCTTAACAAATTTCTGTAGCTCACCTACCCAAACATGTGTATTTTTTGCAGTGAAATAGCGCCATATTTTTGTCTTCAGTGTGCGATTGAACCTCTCAACCATGGCAGCTTTATAAGCACTTTTGCCACTAAACAATTCCACATTATGACTTTTAAGGAGACTTCGAACATGAGAGTTTTCGAATTCCTTCCCTTGATCGGTCTGTATTCTTTGCGGAACACGCCCCTCATCGAAAATGCTCTGAAAAGCCGCTTCAACTTCTGGTCCTCGTTTAGATTTCAGCGCACGTGCCCAAGCATAGCGAGATAAAATATCTATTACGGTTAAGATGTATTTATAGCCATCATTGTACTGTGATATCTGTTGCATGTCAGCCAAGTCCGCTTGCCATTGACTATCTATATTGTTAACAACATATTTTCTTGTTGGAAACCGCTTTCTCGCATTTTTGTGAAGAGTGTAAGTCGGTTGACTCCTCAACCACTTCTTGACTTTCTCTATTCCCACACCTGCTGCACGAGCTAGAACCTCCGGACGACTGAAACTTGCGGGATGATTTAAGTCGTAATAAATCTTTCTGAGTTTCACTGCTGTACTCATCGTCTTTGTTCTGATTTGCACGCGTATTACTCGCACAGCAACTGCTAACACAATTGATATCAACCTCTATGCCCTCTTCTGCTTTACCTTCGAGCGCAGATTTCAAACAACAGCAAAATTTTTGTAACGACATGATATGAGAGAGGCAAGGCTTAATTCATATTTGCTTAATATTTACTATACTCCTTCGCAACACGCATTGAGCGCCTAGTAGCTCTTTTTGGTTGCAGATCATCGGGATCATGAAGCTCTCGCTTGACCGCCATCGTGGGTGTTTTACTCTTTGATCCATCTTGTAAGTGACCCTTATCCAATTCATTCACAGTCGGTCCTCCAATAATATTGTGAGGTACATTTTGATCAGATAAAATTTTCTGAAAATATGACCACCCTTGTGGTGCACCTAGTTTTCGCCTTACATCTCTGACAGCATATTGTAGAAGGTCATCTATGTGACTATTTCTAATAACATCACCAGTTGTTTCATCTATTATCTACCCTCTCTCATTGAACTTCACATGTGGATCAATGAAGTCAAATAATCGCTCAGCGCGCACACGATATGGTCGAGGTGTTGACAAGGTTATAAATCGTCGCAACTTGTCACGAATCTGTCGCCTCTCGTCAATGTTTTCAGCTGCTAACTGCATTCGTCGATAGGGATCCTTAATCTTCTGAATTTCCATATCCTTTTGTGTTAGTTCCTTAAGTTGATTCGTAATAGGTTGATCTATATTTTTGACTTCTTGTGCACTTTGTAATGTAGTCAATTGTACATACTTCTCTTGAGGAATGACTACCATCTTTGAATACGACATGTTTGAAAATAATAAGGCAACAAAGTACATTGCTTAAAACTAACTGTGAACCGAGAAAACTGTCATTGGTTCAGCGGAATTAGGTATGATATTTGTTCGAAATCGAAGTCGTTCCGGACATTCCTGGGTTAGATCAATAAATAGATAACCATGTGGTTTCTTTGTTACATCTTCATATATTTTTGAAAGTACTTTAGGTTGTTGAGGTAATATCTGTCTACTGAGATGATGTATCTGACTGCTATCTCTTGGATTTTTAAATATTGTCAAATAATGTGTATTCAAACTTCTAGTTCTTTGCTCTTTCCCTCCATCGAAGATGTTTTGGGTGATGTAGATAATAAAAGCTTCCCTATGATGTGCAGTTTGAATGAACATTTCAGTTACATCCTTTGAAGATTTGCTTTCTCGTAATAGATCATCTAATACTAGTAAGTCACCTGCTTTGATATCCTTAGTTGATGGCAACCCTTGCTTCACCTCATAACCTTTCTGACGAAGTGCAGAATGTAGTTGTGGTTGAAATATTCCATAATACCATTTGACTCTCTTAATTTCCTTGTTAAACATTTCATTTCTATATTGTAGCAATTCAGTTACAAATGTAGTTTTACCGGACTGACTTGGTCCAGCGACACACATTGTGCGATCAGTGAATAGACGAAAATCTGTCATCTTATAATTCCATTAACATTAAACTCATCATCCCGCTAATTTTGCTTAGAACAACAAAACAGACACATGTTCCAGATCAAGTTTATTTACATTCAGAATAGAAACTTTCAAGTTACATTTACAAATTAAAACATTTGTGTTTCCTCATCACAATTAGGATTATAGAAAGTTTTCAAGTCAGCATCTTGGCGCTTCAACTTCAATTTAGGATTCCCATCTTTAGATTTCCGACCTCGCTTTTGCTCTCTTCCTTCCCATCACTTGAAGCAGTCTTATCAATGTTAATTAAACATTTATCAATTGGTAGTGGTTCATAGACTAGTTGAAGAACCTTCATTTGTAAAGATGCGACTTTACCAGTCGAACCATGTGAGCCAATATAAAGTCCGGTAACGTGCACTAAGCCCATATAGCGGCCCCGTTTGAGATCCTCACATTCCATCGCGTTTGTAAAGAGATCGAATGCTTGAAAATGATCCGATAGTTTTAAAAACAGTGTATCGAATTCCGGCAATTCCTTATAACCAACTCCTTCCTCTAATGCCTTTCTCCAATGAGTGGGAGCACTTTCAGGCAGCTCAACACATTCTTTCGCGAAAGAGTCAATAGTTTTAAGAATCACCTGTTGCCATTTTGGAAAAGTCACTCGCATTTGTCTCATATTGCTATACCCTGATGTAGACATACCATTACTGTGGAAGAATGGAACTTGAAGATAAAAGCCATCATCACCATAATTCAAGGTTTGAAAGTAGAATGTATTTCCAATCCCTTGCACCTTTCGTGTCGGACGAAGCTTCAAGAGATCTTGCTCAAAAGCGTCACCTTCCTCTCTGATTGTATACATTTTCTGAGTCATGTTTCAACAAGTACTAATTCGGAGCTTTCAACCAGCGCAAATGAATTGTCACTTGAAAGTGGTAAAATATCATTAAAGCGTCTTCCTTATATACACCTATATATGACTCATCAATCAAAGTGATGACGTGTCACTTTATGATTCGCTAACCTTATATTAACATTGCAGCAGTTGCTGCAATCCTTCCAAGCGGACTATTGATTACACCATTAATACTGTTTCCAATATCATTTAACATACTTAGAAACCCACCACCACCGCGCTGAATTAAGTTTCGCCTTTTCTTATCACTACTCCTTGGATTTGAAAACTTTTTTATGCTATTCAAAGAGCCAGCATTCAATAGAGGCTTGTAAATAGGTAGACATTTGTGTATTGCAAAAGCTAAATCACCAATGATATCATCACTTGAATTTTGAATCAATTTACACTTCTTCTTATTATCATGTATCCTGTTTAACTTTCGCAACGCCTTTTTAAACTGACTTGAAGGTTTGAAGGACCGTTTCGATTGACGAGAAGATGCCTTCCGTTTTACAGACATTTTTATTCTAATATGGAAATAGATAATACAATTACAATTTTTGCTTAGTACTTACAACATTATACACAAAAGTTTACAAGCATTCACACAGAGTTTGTTGCTGGTTTGTATAAAATTACATAAAACACTTAACAAGTTGTAGAGGGAAACTGATATACACTCACATCGGCTAGAGTCTCATTTGTAGCAGTTATGAGCTGCTCAATGTCTTTCATTAGATGTTTTGAAATAGGACAGCACATACAGCAAGGCTTTAAATGGAAAGTCTTTAAAATATTGGCATAGTATGCCCGCAAACTGATCACCTCAGAATGTCCTTGAGCAGCCACATTGATGCTTACTGATGGCGGTCCACTGAACAAGTCCAGTTTACATTTCTCACCCTTCTCGTCAAAGTAGCTGGAGGTGATAATGTCATGGAGACATGTGTTGAGTTTCCGTTGGATACTGCTGCACCAACAGCGAGAGTATTCCGGTACAATCTCCGTTTGAGATAGTGGGCGAAATACTTCATTGAGCCAGAATCTTGCAACTCGTGTAAGAGCGTTGTTCACGACTCTCATTAGCATTCTCTGCACCACAGCGTCCTCTCCGCAGCGGAAATACTTCACTATTTCCTCCATCAGATCCACCAAATCCGCTTTATAGCCAGTTATATTCACGGCAGAATAAAATATATTGCCGGTGAAGAGTTGACTTCGGTAAATTATTGAAATGGGAATGTTGGTAGTGAACGACATGCTGATTGACATTTTATTAGCCTCAAATTATGCTTGAAATAGAACGGTACAATGTCCTCCTTATATAGAAAAGTCACACAAAGACACAATAGTGACCAATCACAGACCTGCATGATGATTCATCATGCACGATATACAGTGACTGTTGAAGATATTTCTTCATCACAAAGGGGACAAGATGAAGTTTCAAGGGGTACATAACATGTAGAACACATAACGCTATGAGAACATGGCAAAAAGAGAAGGGATCGTTCCTGTTTAAAACATTTAACGCAGTTCCGTTCACATAATAATTTAAATGTCTCTTCTTCTAATTTCCTTCTGAAGTCACTTTTATTGGGAGAACTTTTTATTAAAACACTGTCAGATGTCTCCTTCTTTCCATATCGTTCCAATTTGATCCTCCTAATTTCACTATCATTGCAGTGTAGCATGGAGAAATCCTCTATCCACCTACGATCCAAATTGTGATTCATAGCATGCTCATCTAGATCCATTAGTCGATCAACTAAATCACCAGCGTTGATATTTTCACTGAGATTTGTTACAGTTTCTATGGCTTTGAACGAATATCCAAGGTCTCTTGCGACAACCCACGACGTTGGGATACTAGTCATCATTATGTATGTCATCAAAAAACTATCTCATATTTATAGCATAGTTTGTCTACGTAAAAGGAAAATCAATGTGTCATCTTGATTACAATGGTTGCAATAGTCACAATAGTCGCAATTGAGCAAACCCATTCAAAATCAAACAACGGACGTCTATCGGTACGTACCCAAGTGCTCAGAACCAAACCACACAAGTTCGATCATAGACGTTCCGAAACACAGTGTACTCAACCGAGTGTACCAAACACATGTACCTATCCAGTAAAACAGATCTCATACTTGTTCCTATTCATAACACTGAATTATACATGTACCTATCCATGTTCCTATTGATAACTAAATTATACATGTACCTATCCATGTACCTATTGATAACACTAAATTATACATGTACCTATTGATAACACTAAATTTTACATGTACCTATCCATGTACCTATCCCTCGCAAGTAGGGCACAGTTTTCACTACTAGTAGTCAAGAGGTGTAGCCTACAATGCCATGTCAATGTTTCAGCTGCGACCCATGTTCCCTGCTCAACTACGTGCTAGCTCCCGGACTATACTTCAATATTATCATTCAAGAGAAATGCAACCACCTGGAAGAGACATAATCATGGATTAAGTAAAAAATAATCAATGGATTTTCCGAGTTTTGCGTTTTTAAATCCGAAGAGTCGTTCTTGGGATTTAAGTACTTACAACCCAGAAAGCCACAGATTATTAGTTTTAATAAATGTATAAATATGAAAATAAAAACATGGATAATCAATATATAATTTTTGTGACAACTATCTTTTATAAACAGTTAAAATAAAATCATGCTGTCAGAAAGCATGGATGGTCGATCGCGGTGTTCATTCATTTACTAAAGTCTACATTAATTACTTTGATTTAATGTCATTGAAATTTATTCTCTCCTACACGTAGTAGTCAATTTGTTCAATGTATCCCTTCTGTTCAATTCATTTTTGATGAGTTTTTATCATAGATTTTAGCAGTTTTTGTTATTGAAAAGCTACGGTTCTTCTGCTATTTTGTTATGATCCATCTTTTATTTTCAGACTCCTCTATGGCACTATTCAAATATTCCAAACCTGATCTCACACACAAGTATATTGAGGTTCAAATAGCCAGATTTTTCAATAATGCTCGAGATCGATGTGGTGGCAGATCGACGAGAGAGAGACATTATTCTGCTGATTCTGTCCCATCAAAAAGGAGAAGAGGATTGGTCCACAGTGACACAGACACTGAATAATTTCCGTAAGTCATAATCAAACTAACCAATCTAGACAATTCTAAGCACCCCTTAGATCCTCTTGATCAATCAGTTATGTCAACTGTCTCAATCACACTTTCTCATATCTGAATGATAGCGAATGTAGAAGCATAATTTCCAGCTGTGCACTATTGCATTGCCACTTTGGACCTCACTAATAAATTCGTCACAAAATTTGACGACCTCGTATTTAAATTTCACTTCATTATTGCAGACAAAGAAAAATCAGATACTTTTCAAAAGTTTCATTTTAAGCTATAACTTCTTTTTCTTCAATCTATTCTTTTGTGTTCGTTATGGGAATCCACCAGGCAACAATTAAATTAGAGGAATGTAGGACGAAGACATAATGATCCATCAACTGTCATCCGTTCATTGTTTCATGACTATGTGTAAGCTGTAAACTACAAACCATTTTCCGCAATGTGTGGGTATCTCTTCTCCGAGATCCATCTAATTTCAAGTAATTAATATTTCCAAATACCAATCTGTGGATTCAAATTTTTATTACATGCAAGCTTCGAAAAATTCGAATTTCTAGATTGGTTTTTGGAAATCCTAATTACTTGACATTTTCCGCAAATTAGAAACCCTAATGGAAATCCACTGCTCATGACCTCATCCGTTAGAGGGTCTTTTGCTGGCGTGGCAAAATTCTGCTGATACCTTTTCCTATTTAGTAGGCCTAGCTGTGATTGAAATTATAGAAGGGAATCCCAGATTTGCGGATAATTGCTTGTTCTTTCTGGCTATGGCCTAATGTAGGCTTTGGAATGATATTCCATTCAGACCTTGATGAATAATTGCAATTGAATTTTTGTGTAAGAGCGAATTCGTGTTGATTTTCGGTAATTCACAAGTCAAGGACCGTGTCTATGCATGGACTATGAATTCGCTACATCTCCGCCTCAGCTTTTGGCCATATAGAACAGCACGAAAACGTGATAGATTGTAGTTGAGCTGCGTGCAATATTTGCTGCTTGTGCGCCTTCGACTTCAGAACTTCTTCTCAGCAAGACAACATTTTGTTAAAATCGAAAAATTACACGTGAATTTAGATTGCGGCATTTGATTTGTGTTTCTTACATTCTTATCGACACTTTCCAACATATTGGACCGCCTAGATTACGTTACTAAATTGACTTGACATGCTTGCATTAATGAGCTGAGATTTATTATTGAGTTCCAGATTATGGTGATGAATTTACAAGTTGCATTTATTGGAACTTATAGGGTGGAAAACAAGGATCACTTTTGCCCAGACATTCAAGGCTTCAAAATACTACAAGTACAAGTACTAAAATACAAGTAGGTAATTAGACCTACAGCAGGAGTTATGTCTGACATATACTAAATTCAATACTGTAAGATTAATCCCCAATCAAAACCAGGTCAACATATGCATGTACATGGGGAATATTTCAATCGCCTTCTGGGAGAAAGAGTCGAGATGTTCATGAAACCATTCAACAGCGAGTCGGTGACTGTATCTGTTTGGTCTGCATGTAAACTTGTGTGAAGGAATAATCTTCACATCAGAATTATAAGCTCGTGCACATAAGAAATTGTAACTCAGAATCCTTATCAACTTTGAACGTAAGCATAGAGTAGTCCATCATGGACGATATGATATCAGGATAAACACAGGCGATGAGCAATCCTTACCCAAGCTCATTAGAAATTGAGCTCCAAGCTCATACAGCGGCTCATCAGTATAGAAATGTCGGTCATCTATGGAATCAAATCTATCTATGCCGACTCAATTCGACATCAACCTCTCCGTCATAAACACACATGCAGATTAGGGCTCAGACATAGATCGCACGGTTTCGTTAAAATTAATCAAATTATTTTTCTATTGGTGATAAAGGTCTGGGTTCATGCTACTGATTCTACGTTATCATTCTACATCATTCATCTGAACAATATATTCAAGAGTAATTTGTCAAATCAAAGTTACTACAGTAGAATTCGTCTAATCCGCCACCTCAAGGGACCATGAGAGAAGTGGCGGATTACGCAAACTGGGTAGATCAATATGACTCTGTCCGGACCAGAAAAAAGTGGCGGATTACACGAACTGGCGGATTAGGCGAAGACGGATTAGCCAAATCCTACTGTATACTGTAGTAGAACGCAGACAATATACAGTGCAATCCCGCTGTAGCGTGCGTGTAAATGGGTTGTAACGAACATTGCATGTACAGTTTTAGGCCGTGCAAATATTAAACTCCCTATCCCATGTCTTTTACATAAAATTCCGGTGTGACTTATCTTCTCCGCCCGAAAATACATCGCACGCTCTCGTTAAAATCCGTCAGATTCTTTTCCTGTTAATGAAAAGTGCTGTCATTTTATACTACTGATTTCACGTTATCATTCTACACTACATATCTGAACATAATTCAAGATCGTTTTGTCGAAGATGTTACACATATCGCTTTGATGCAACATGCAGTTCAGATAATGTGCAGCAAAATCCCTCTGGGAAATGCCGTATCATGGCTTACACCGCAGACATAAAAGCATCCTTTCATATGTTTCGTGTACAAAATAATCCTTGATATATGGCGTAAATTTATTTGGTCCCTTGAGTGTACATTGCAAAGAGACTTAATAGAAATACTGAATATATCAAAGTGTGGTTTCTCAGAGCGACAATTGTGCTACATATTCATTAGTAAACAAGTGTGATAGCAATATTAAAACCAGTTGATTTTATGAGTGCATTGTGTACTCAAATGACGAATTCTATATAAAATTATAGTTTCAAGTGTTCTTAAGTCACACAGATTCTTCATCATTCTTAGTCCTTTCTCGGACTGTTTTTCTTAAAAATCTACCAACTGAAATTCAAGACTTGACATTCGCCTACATTATGGATGAAGTGAATACGTGCGTTTGTCGGTTGATATGAATTCATTATAGCTCATTCTTTCTTCAACTGCTTTAAAATTCCATTGACCATGATGCCGGTAAGCCCCGTCGAATTTTTGATATAACTTCTAACTTTCGAGACCAAACTTTCGTTTTCGCGAGAGTTTGTTAAAATGACTTATATTCAAAATAATATAGTAATCGAATAATGACTACATACAGGCCTACAGAGTACCGTATGTAATTTAAGTCAATGCTATATTTCCAAGCGTATATTCACCTCCTCGATCGGAATATGGAATGCAACATCTTATCTACACAAATTTCTAAACATTGTGCTTCAAAATAGATTCATTACAAACATATTTAGCTCTCCAAATATTATATGCTTATTGACAAAAAAGAACTAAAAACATCTTCATTCATTGTTGGAGTATGACGTTTTATGAGCCGAAATCTCCGATAACCAACAAAATGTGCTATGATCATGTCATTTATATGCCTTCAGAGCGTGATGACTTGCCAATTTTTTGCTTCCCATAGGGCCTATCTCGAAAAATATTTTCTTGCACATCATGGTAAATAAATATTAGATATAAAAAATAATTACATTTATGAATGCGTCAATATAATTATTGATTATATTTATTTATTTTATACACATTTATTATTATTTATCATTATATATTTATTATATCATTTAATACATTATGATATTTTATTGATAGCAATTGTTAATAATATTAATATGAAATTTATTTTCTCAAAAATTCAGCATCATGGTAGCCACTGTACATCATGAAAGTTTCTCCCAGTTTGTAATTGGAGTTTCACTTCTTTTAATAAATTTCCTGACAAAGATCGAGACACTTCTTTGACTTTCAATTGGAACCGGTTGAAGGTATTTTTGCATAGCATCGTATAGGCCTACCTGTCCGTACGGGAGGTCAGTCATGATAAATTCAAAAGAAAATTCTCTCCGAATTTTACGACTGCTAATTTTATTGTAAAATACTCGTAAATGCATCCGACGCGTCTCGCGCATGTCAAAAGTTACAAATTGTTGCTGTACAGGTGGGTACAAGTTTGTCAATGAAAGCAGCTCATCTGTTCAGCTCATGTCGTATGTTTATTTTGGCATGTTAATCGCAATTAAGCGAGATTCAGCCACCCTAGTAGTAATTTCTGTTTGATGTTTATCAATCATTTTGAAGTCGAAATTGTTAATAGTCATCACTTTATCACTGTGGGCTATCATCGCATGTTCACTTATTCGATCACATATACTTAAATATATTTGAGGAGACGCTTTTTCAAATTTAATTTGAAATACCGTTGACAGTTTTGTAAATACTACAATTTATTGAATCGCTAGTTGTAATTCATCAGAAACAATTTATTAATGCTAAAGATGCGGAGTCGTAAAAAACTCCGACTCGGGTGAATAAGTTGGTACTAGGTGACATGCCACGCTCAATCACGCGTAATTACACATGACCCCAAACATCCGTGGCTATGCGGGATTTTGCTGCAATATAAGTTATACTGTATAAGTTAATAAAGTTGGCAGTCCTGTTACATAGACTTTGCGTCTCATGTGTCTGCATGTATCAGAGGCTAAACAATGTGATAGGACCTCAATTTCATGCTCAGGGAAGACAGAACATGCGTAGCGGTTCATCCGTGGTTCAAGCGGCAGCGCAGACAACCGCGGACGACACGCAAACTATAAACGCTCTCCCGCGCGTATTCATGAACATTTCCTATGTTTTAACAGCATCAGATCAAGTGATTTCTGACTCTTAGTGCAGCGCGTATGTACGCGGATAGAAGAATAGAATGTCCTTAACCACGGATGTTTGGGGTGTTCCGTAATTACGCGTGAATCACGCGTGGCATATCACCTAGTGGTATGCCGACTGCGTTGGCGCATCCCTATTAATGCATTGGTCTAATCAGGTATACTTCATGTTAACGTAGATAATTCTCTCAATCTCAGAAAATATAATGAACATGTAATATAAAAATGGGATGCTTCGGATCCTAACTCCTCATCAATCCATTCGTCGCGAAGCTATTCCGACAATGAACTGTCTGAATATAGATATATATGTCTGGCAAATATAGCCAAAGCGTTTTCTGAGCATTATGGTGAAATTTTATTGAATATATATGGCCTATCAATATATTTTCGTATCTTTCATTCATTCGAGAGATGCCAATTACAGCTATGACACTAGTGATAACTCCTGTTGGTTTCCCGTCATTTGTTTATTGTTATAAATAACGTTTTAGTGTCACTTATAGTGTGTAAGAGATTGAATGCATTGTCCTGCGTTTCACTTATAACAATATTTAATTCTGTTAAATTTGTCTCGCATATTTCGTTGGTTCTCATAATAGTATAGGCATATAGCTGACCATAGCTGTGATTCTAATATTTAAATTACTTTATTTTTCAGCAATGAAGCTACATCGACGTCAAGACATCTCTATTCGATCGTGAAGATATGAAATGATGACATTTGTGTTGCATGTTTGCCATTTTCTCAATGTATCAAGCTACAACAGCTTTTCCGACTTCAGAAATAGAGGCTTATGTGAACAGCACGTCAATTTTCCTTTTCCGATTGAAGAATAATTGATTCTTTGATCATGTGGAAATTAAATAATCCAACTACATGTATATGACGACAGTGTCAAATTCTGTTAGAGCGGGTTGTATTGTGAAACGCAAAGAAATTAAGAATAGATTTCATACTACTTACAAATAGAGTACCAGTTAAATAAGTAGTACATTGTAATAAGGAATAATAATTTTGAGAGCAGAATTTATTCTTTCATAGGTTAGGGATACACCGCCAGGGCCCCTGAACTAAACACGCGGAACTCGCACTTAGGGGGCCCTGACGATTATCCCTTAAGGGAAGATTTTGCCTGATGTGATTTTGCACCGGGCTGTTCCAAGAGACTGTGCATCTATTTCTGGTTCGGATAGTTGTTCCCCTGAGGAATCGAGGAAGCCGAGGCTCCTAATAGTGTTGTCGTTGTCATCTATCTTCCCCTCCAATGTTCCTCTCTTCTTTTCCATTTCCCCTGTAAAAAGTGCAAAAAGTGGACTGAACATTTGTATTTTAGAATTTTGAAAACTTAATGTAAATGTTACTTGTAACCTAATTGATGCTTTAATTCTAGCATGAGGTTCTAAAGGAATCTATCGTAAATTCCAACTTGGGCCCCCTTTATTACATTTTTTAGTAACCTATAGCTACCTCAACCTGCATGCATTCATTATTATTTACTCAAAAATGAAAATAATACAAACCATGTTGATATTTACAGAAAACCAAGAGATACAATGATATTATGCGCATTTAAATGTGTTTGTGTATTTCCACTAGACGAAATGACTTACCTAATCTTACTAAGGAAATCTTACAAGTTCTGACCAGAAAGTATCAGTCGTGCTAAGTCTTATTAGCAAATCTTATAAGATCTTACTTGTGATTTTTTTAGAAATCTTTTGAGTAGAAAAAAGTCATATTTTGCGTTTGTCTACATGTATCCAGTGCCACTGATGTTCCATCAAGGTCATTTAACAACCAAAAGCATTGATTTCGTCTGATCTTCGCACTATATACGGACTTTAAGTTTTAAATTTTAATTGACTTCTTTTAATTTCAATTATCAACTGGTAAGATCTGAAAAGATCTTATTTTGCAAAAGATAAGACTTAGTAAGTCTGATACTTTCTGGTCAGGAAATGTAAGATCTTAAATAAAATAAGTTCTGATCAGACTTTGCAAGAATCTGATCAGACTTAATAAGACTTGGCAAGTCATTTCGTCTAGTGTCTATTCATGAGCATGCTATGTTAACTTTTTTCGCTTGACTACCGCATTTCCTCGAATAAAACTCGCCATCACATAGAACCCTCACCTAAATTTTCATTTAAGTGTTTTTGAGAGTTTTCTAGGAGTTCATCGCATGTATCGTTATAAGGTTCTCAGTACATGTCACAAGCTCAAATATGAAAATGATAGGCTGCCCTTATCTTTGAAAAGTATTCGTAAATATAAATTTGATGGAACATGCACGGAAAGAAATGCCATCAATTTTCCGATACAGAACTTGCCTACGTCAAAAAAATTTTGACTTTTCCGGTGCCACAGAGTGGAATACATTGCCGAAATATATCAGAAAAGTCAGTAAGAACAAAATATTCTTAAAAATGTTAGAAATATGCTCACTGGGTAAAATACTCGAAAGGATATCAAATTGTCCACCATTATTTGCAAATTTTACCTTAATTGCATGATATCCCGAATCGATCCAACTGCATATTATGCGATATACTGTACTTTTTACTGTTCTAAACCGATCTTCATGTACTCTACAAATGCATAAATTAGTTTAGACCCTGCATTTAGGGTTCATGCATACATGACTCATACTTTTATTGCGATATATTTTTCCGACGTTTGTGTGAAATGTGGATTGACATCGGACTTCTCTCAGAGGGACTAGGTTTCTACTGCCTACACTGCTCTCTCGTACCGTTCACCCCAGTCAACCGATACACGTGTATTACACGTGTAATACACGTGTATTGGACCGTGTAATACACGTGTATCGGACACGTGTAATACGTACACGTGTTTTGTGTTCAGATAATACACGTGTATTACACGTGTACAAATACACCAAAATTACACTCCTTTTACACGACTTGAAATTCAATGCTAGTTTATTCCCTGTGGGAACGAATCTTGCGAAAAACTGGCGAATGTCAGCTGCAGAATATCATGCTAAAGTTCAGTCATATTTGCGGGATATTCGCTGGCGAAGTTCGCCGGCGACAATTCGCGCTCTATATGTCACCTTTTACTTTTGACTTTCTCTCTTATTTTCTTTAGTAATCCGCCTCTACAGCCGAGGCTCTTCTCTACCTCACATCCTCACTATCCCCCACACATGGCTAATCTATCTAAGAAATAAGTGCAGACTATCATTCTTTGATAATGATAAGAATATAGAGAATCCGGTTATATCAATTTTCATAACATCTCTTGACATTCAATAATTTACAACAATGAAAAATATTTGAATAATATCATAGTATTTACTGCGACATTTATGGAAGATAAATACTTGTTTTAGTTTAAGCCTTCGTGAATCAAAAAAAGATCCCTTTTTATCAGATCAGACTGAGTATACAATATATTTTCATGTGAAGGTAATATACGAACATTACTACTTACCACTAATTAGTTGCTACAATATCCAAGATTTCGCCGGTTGGCGAAAAATCAGCTCGCATTAGTAACCAAATATCTGCCAACTAATTATAGCAACTTTTTCGCCACCTGACATTTTTTAATTTTACACGTGTTTTTGGATAAATTAGGACCTTTTCACATGCGGAGATAGTTTTTACAAGAAAATGAACCTTTAAAAAATTATCCACAAAATCGCTACCTCGCCAGATAATTTGTTGATATTAGCAAGATGCGTTCCCACAGGGTTTTGGCGTTTCATTCTTTTATTGTTTCGAACATACCCAACCTTTAGATTGCTTAGAAATTTGTTCTGAATTCATATCCGCATCATATTACCTCCTAGCTATTCCGAACAGTTAAGCGCTTCTTAACTTATATTTGCTCTGAGAATGCATAACACACATAAATCGCTTTAAATGGTCGGTCAAATGTGAAATCTATAGCCCATAAAAGGAAATTTTACAAGACACCGAATAAGTAGAAGCACTATTTTTTGGAGTAAAAGACTATCACATTAGAAACTGTAAATCACAGGAATTCACAAATATTACATATCTAGCCAAAACCATCTCATCCACTTCAATGACGTCTGACAACTTCATAAGTAGCTTTATTCCACAGTTCATAAATCCAAATTTCCATCCGATCAGCAGTTGAAAAAATGTTATGAAAATTCATCCAGGTGGCAAGCAATACTGGAAAAAAATTGAAAATAAAGTTATAAATATATATCATTTACGTGATAGATTTTTATCATTAAAGATTGTGACAAAAGCTCTGCATGTAATCGGTCATTAATTTAATTCCATACAATAATTTACTAATTAATTAATTACTTTAATTCAATTTAAAGCAACGATAGGATTCATCAGATGCTCACTTTTTGAAATCTGATGCATCACTTACACAACGAAACTGCAGAAATGTAGAATGACAAAATAAGAAATCAATCAAACCAATAATTTGTAATGCACAATAAGAATGAAAAAGCTTATCACTTGACTGATATAATCCGTCATCAGTGTTAGATATAATTCCCTAATTATGGATCCAAACTTCAGTTGCTCCTAGCGTTTCATTAGTGCAATTATCCAAGTTACATCGTGTGAATCATTTCTACATTAATTTGATGTTTTGTAATCCATCTCTAGATCAATTCATATTTTAGAAATCTCATAATTAGATAAATTTTTACACGTCTATTTCTAAACCATCTCCCATCTAAATCAGAGAGTGATACAATAGGACAGTTACGTGTGAATGAATTATCTGCAGCAAAAGTCAGGAATTAAATAATGATAACGAATTAAGGACAATTAAGGTATGTTTTGATTTTATGGACAGGTTGATTCTTAGTTAAAAGTCTTCTTCCTATGGTCTTCTTTATTGATCTGTTTCAGGAAAGGTTCGAAGTGAAATTTACTTAAATAACTTAGCGTTCTCAGCAGCAGCATCTGAAACCAATGTCTCTGTTAAAATTCTAGCCGGAAAATCAATGATAGCTTCTGCCAATTCGTGGAGGTCTGCCTTCTAGCTATCAGCTGAGGCGACTGAGTCTCCGGCTGATATGAACATGTTGAAAAACGCATGATCTCCTAGGCAGGGGAAGCGGAGGCTAACTGAAAACCTCCGGCTTCATCACATTCAGTTGCATTTGTATATAAGTTGTTTGAACACTGAGCAGTGGGATTGGGTTCTGCAAAGAACTCAAAAAGAGTATCAAACGATTTTGAAAGCAAAGCAGCGATTTACGACATGAACTTGGTGTTTTTGAAATATAATAGATTAAACAAATAGTCATAAAACAGAAATGAGAAGTAGCCATTTACTGCATTGGTGAAAATATTTCTTCACTTGATGTGACGTTGATAATCAGCTTCAGAAAATCAGTCAACGTATTAGCTCCGTCCCTGGTGATTTTGAATTTACAAACCATCCTATCCACAAAATATAACTTGCAAACTTATAAAATATAAACTTGTAATAGGAAAAATATTCTGATACATTTTGTGAATTGCAAGCTCATTCAAATCAGTTGTAATATCAAATAATGAATCTTGTGTAGGCCTACACTACAAAAAGCATTCAATCCTAAAAGATCACATTCATTTATAAGTTCTGACCTTGCCATGTTAATCGTGAGACATATGACATGGAATGCGATTAACAGCTTTCCAGAAAGATATACATGCAAGTGAAACTCGATTGTTACTTCAGAAAATATCAAAGAATTAATATTTTAAAGCGCATATGTCTGGAGAAAAAAATACTGTACATCATGCATGCATATTCTAAGAAACAAAATGTAAAGCTCACCGGACTTCATCACAGATAAAGCAATATGATAGCAATTCGTCACAAAATGTGATCAAGTTCCATTTTCCAAATGTTTCAATTGATCATCAAATTGACTTCACCCTGCAGACTTCAATAATTCCACTAGATCAATTTCCATTGAGCCAGACATATCGCAATGAAGCGGAGCTGTTCAAATTTGAATTCACAACATTATGCTATGTTACTGCATGTGTAGCTAAGTTTCCAAACCAATATACATCATAGACTTCCATGCATGATCACAGAAATCGACAGCAGCTAATTAGGAAGATGACAAAGAAATCGAACAGAAACATATCCAAAATTCAATAACACATATTAACCATAGAAGTCAATGCATGCTTTTGAAACAAATTTTCTATCCATTGGAAAACAGTTATCGTGCAGCTCAGATGATTGATAATGTCTCAGATAGTGCGAATAAACATGAGTGAATGTGAATACAAAGCACCTTACTTTCAATTTTAAGACATGAAAACTCGATTGTAGCATTGCAGAGGATTTTTTAAATGGATTTTTACAGCCTAAATCTTCACAGCGATTATGCCGAAATGATGAGTTAATCGGACTCTAGCATTTGAACAAAATACAAATATATTTTAATTTTCTGGATTATCTCATGGCCTACCAAATATTTTTGCATGCTTTTAAAGAACGTTAATTAACACATCAACGAAGCTTTGTTCGGATCAGTTGATGAAAAAAAGTGAATAAATTTAATTACTTCCAAGAAGGAATTTCGCCAAAAATGAATAGCACATGGTCATTTATTTGTATATGTAGGGGAGACTGGGGAGACATGGCCACCCAGATTTGATTTTTGCTTTTTTTAAAGTTTTTTCAGAAACTAATGGATGGATTGACTTGAAACTTCTGTTACATATGCACTAGCGCATTACAAAAAAAGGACAATTAGCCCGACCTCTCACGATCACTACAAGATAGATTAATTTCAGTTTTATAATTACATACAAACTTGGGGTGACTTGGCCACAGGTAGAGGAGACTTGGCCACATCAACTGTGGAGACTTGGCCACTTATAAATTTTAGTACAAAAGTTATATGTGCATTAATTGCACTTATAACATGATATAATCAACACACTAAATAACCCATGATATCATACAGAGAAGACTTGAGCTCATAGCTTCATATTTTTTGACAAATTAGGCCTATCATCCTAATTTCCTTATCCTAATCCTTCCTTATTCCTAATCCTTATCCTAATTTCCATGATAAAATATTGATCGCTATTTGTTTGGACCATAGGCCTAGATCTATGATTATAAAAGATCACGAAAAATACCAGCCTTTTGTATCAAAAACCATATTTAGCCTAATCGGTCATCATCTCGAATCTCGATTATGCTGCATACAAAAAATACAAACAAAAATCGCAAAATTCTGTCACAAGTACATCGCCTTGTGATTCGATACTCACGTGACAACAAATAAAATTTTAAAAGGTCTGTCTCTGCCATGGTGCCATCTCGCTACATAATGCGTCATGCTCGATGCGTCATCGCCTCGATACCTACTCATGTGATTAAGGAAGAATAAAACAATAACAAAAAATATGAAAAGATCAGTCTCTGGTGCCATCTCGTTGCATACTATAATGTCATTCTCACTGCATGCTTTTTCTAAAAACAGCAAAACTAAAAGTAACATTGGTTATATCAACCATGTTTACATGTAGGCTAGGTTCTGGATCGCGACATCATTCTCCGGTGAGATTCAATCACAAAGAACTAAACAAACACACCTGACACAAACAATTCCCAAACCACTCCTCACACACCCATTTCTCGCATGAGCTGCACAAGAACCAGTCAAGTCCAGAGGACTCATAAGAATTGCTACAAATGGGACAGCTCTCAGTTCTTCTCGCCTTTGCTGTTTTCTTCGGCCCGGCTCTTTCTTTGGTCTTGATTGAGGATTGAGATGCGATTCCTTGAGACGTTGGTTCTCCGCTTCCTTGCTTGGTGCTGATAGATCTCTTGACACCCCTCAATGGAGACTTCCTTTCTTGAATTCGCTTCATCTCACAATCTGATGTCGCAATCATGGCTTTGGGTCGATATCTGCGTTGTCTGGTCTTCGGAGTCCCTGGAATCGCCTGAAAAGATATCAAGAGAAACATTCTAAGCTTAGCTTCAGCAACATGAGTTAGTACACGAATTATATGAGTCATATTTTGCATGTTTAAGTCTATTTTTCAATTAATGTGCAAAACTACAGCACGACACGTAAAAATATTTTGCTTACCCAGGTAATTTATATTTTACAATTCTACCTACTGTCCTAATGTTCAAGCGCTTACCTTCGGATATCCTTTGAAAACCGATGGTGATACAAAGTCATCAGAGGATGTGGAGGTCTGTAGAGCAGCTGATGATGTCAGAGGAGGCTCGGAGGAACTGGAGGTCTGTGGAGCAGCAGATGACGTCAGAGGAGGCTCGCAGGAACTGGAGGTATGTGGAGCAGCTGATGACATCAGAGGAGGCTCGGAGGAATCGGAGGTTTGTGGAGCATTAAAAACCGATGCCGGTGCGAAATCCTCTTCATCGAATATGTGTCTGTTGAATGGCCAAATTCCAGTTGCCTTGAATCCTGATTGAATGTTTGCAGGAGTTGAACCTTTCAGTACAGCCTCTCGTACAAATTGTGATACATTGTATATCGTGATACAACGTCCAGGATTCTGCATCATCCACGAAGTTGCTGCCGCGTTGTAGAATTTCTTCATGGGGCCAAACACACTCTTGTCAAGCGGCTGCGTCCTGTGACTAGTATGCGGCACCAAAGTAAGGATGTGAATGTTGCTTTCCTTTGCAAATTAGAGGGCAGGAAGTGACAGATGGCTCTCGTGGTTGTCCATTATCAGCAACATGGGATAGTCCGGGGTCGGCCTAGCATGACCCTAGATGCCCGTTTTTGGATAAAACATGCATGATTCCCATGCATGATCATACATGATTCATGCATGATCATGTATGATTTATGCATGACCATGCATGTTTCATACATGATCATGCATGTCTCATGCATGATCATGCATGCACCATACATGGCCATGCATGATTTTCATGCATGTTTTATCCATGAGACATCCATGTTATATGTATGAGACATGCATGTTATATCTATGAGACATGCATGTTTTGTCAATGAAATATCAATGATTTAATCATGTGACATCTATAATTTTACCATCGAATAGATGAAATTAACCAGGGATGCTAGTATCATTGTACAATCTGTATTGTAAGTTTATAGCACATTTTTGTCGTGGAGTGATGAATTCTACATGTTGCATGAATACAACATTGTAAAATTTACGAACATGAAGACTTACTTTACAAATTGAAATACATTCATTACATTCCTGGCAAATTCAGTCACTCCAGCATAGATGTGGCGCAAAGGCCATACATTATCTTCGATATAAAATTGCACATGTCACAGAGACATTCAAATGCAAATTAAATAACCGTGTATAAAATCAACATCATGTTTATAGCAATGTATTGAAGACACAGGAAAATTCATGCACAACGTGAATTAATGAAACGCAAATGAATCAGTCTCTAACACAGTTTTCAATCTCCGATTCAAAAAACATTTCTAATGAATTTATGGAATAAAAAATTAGAAAGAAGAGCTTTTACATGTTATTTGTAATTAGTAAAATAAGGTATTTTTCAAAAAAGACTCTGATCGAATAACAAATCATAATTCTAAAAGCTATCAGAGAAGTGTATTTTCTAGAAATGTTTTAAAACGATTAAAATGGCAGTGCACGCGATTATTCGGAAGATGTTACTCTGAAATATTCTTTATATATTTTCTTGATGCAGCATTGTCGACCGGAAGGGTGCCATGACAGTTTATTGAGAAATTTAGTTGAAAGATATTTGAAATCATAATAAGAAACGATTGATCACTCATTCAGCTTATGGAGTTTTCTTCTGGAGCAAATATGTTATGGCACGGTACGCTTCTTCCCTTTGAGCTATACCGAATATAACGCTGTAGATTGAAGTGTATTCTTTTGTTCTTAATTCAAATTTCAAGCATGATTGATTTTCCGCACAATAGTAATCGTGTAAGAAAATATTTGTTAGACCTACATTTGGTAAAATAATTATTTTTGCTAAAATTATCCTTTGTACGATAGCATTCATAGAGATTACAAAAACTGAGCCCTGCTCTCCCAAGTAAACAGCAGAAGGAATGGATATCCTTCAAAAATAAAATTTTCCATACGTATTTAGAAAATGCACAAAGTTTTACCACCGTATAGGATGACGTTCATATAGTAGCACACATCGAACGATCAGATACAAATAATTTTGAAGAAAATTACTGTTATCAACATAAAGAAAATTTCTCTTTCCGGATTTGATCATCCTTCATTTGAAAATCCTTCCAACCAGAAAACATGCCCACAGTCCGAATGCGTATTTCACGTCATCTGAAACACTGTCATTTCGAGTCGAACACCGTCGCGACGTCATCATCACATTTTTAAGAATAGAGGTGATGTCACGAAAAATTTACAGTTCAACGGAGAAACAATCACCAGTACTATGAAGTTTGAAGCGATGATACGAGGTCACTGAAAAAAACATCTTCAGTTGGACCACAAGACGTTTGTCCGAATCTGATGATCGGTGGGACGTTGCGAATATATGAGAGATTTATGGGTAAATAATAATTCCAGTATTTCGGGGTTAATTAGCTCACAAGACAAGACGAAAAAACAGCCGAGCGTAGGTCAGGTATTGAGTCATTGATGCACAGATACGACGAGTTTGCGCAGCCTCAGCAATAATGCACCTGTAAAAAGAAGACAAATTTTGTGCTGATGTGCAGAGCAGCTAGAATTATCATACTTAACTAATCTTAATTAACATTCTATAGGTAGGCCTACTCAAAGTTGAGAAGAGAAATCATTTATATAATTTTAGGTGTTGTAGTAAAGACTACTAAGAAAACTGCTTTTGACTCATTTCATCTCTGACAATGTGGCAAGCGATATTATTCTTAGGAATTTTGATAGCAAATGAAGATATTCAGGAGTGGTTGAATTGTGATCATTAACAATTTATGAATTATTTTTTAATCAATGTTTGTAGTATCTATTAATAATTTTATTTTGATATTCAAGTACCGGTAACTGTTTTTACAAAAATGCAATCTGCAAATAAAAACGGAGAATAGCCTATTGCCGACCGCCTGTCAATCGTTCGTGAAATGAAGATAGTCAGGAATGCTTGAATTTTCTATAATATTAACACCGTACATGTTATTTCATTTTGTTAAAATCACAATCTGCAAACACACACATAATGTCATCTTGTCTACCGTTTATATGACAGCATCTCTTCAGGTATTCATGGTGACATGCGGGCCTACAACTAACATGTGACCATAATAACTAGGCCTACGATGATATGAAAGTGCGATGCACAATTTGTAATAAGTAAACACAAATTGATATAAAAGAGTGGCAATGAGTTTGTACTTCGATTGTTTTATATTAATCGTAAGGCATGAAAAATAATTGATTTTGCAAAACTAAACCTATTGTTGGACTGCAACGCATAACTGATCTTTATTACAGTGTGCAGTCCGTCGTGTAGCATCTATGCCTTTTGTGTGCTTGATCATTTTTCTTAAACGACTCGAAATATCAAATTGATATCATTTTCTAAAATGTAGCGATTCTGAAAAAATTAATTGAATATCATGGGCGTTAGCTACAGGTTTTCAGTTCAATATTTATGAAATGGAAATAGTGACCTATTTAAACAAGTTTCCTTGATGAATCCATTTTTCAGAAACAAGATTAAATTGTATAACTTAAGCAGATATCGAATAGCTCATTAGTTTGTCCGTATTGATAAAAATATTCTCCATCTAAACTTTTTGTAGTCTTGGAATAGATTTTTTATGCCTTTTACCATGTTCAATTGTTTCAATTTTTTTCCAATTATTTGTCATCCAAATATTGATGCCATAGCACAAGTATAGCCTACTATTGAAGTGCTAAATTGAAATGGTTTTAATGCGTTAATTTAAGTTCTTTCATGCTCATAGTTTCTAGCATGCAACTATTTTGTCTCAACATGCCCAGATTTTTGTGCTATTTTCAAAGCAATCAGAAATTACGAATTTAAAAGCAGTGTATTACAGTTTCAACATATTCCCATTTGATTATGATTCTTTTCACGACTTTTGATCGATTTTTCAACGAGAAACGTCGTCGTGAAAACTGATATGCATGCACATTCTCATGTTGAATTCAAAGTGAATAGGTCTTGGGTTTTCCATCACACAAATGATGTCACATGCCCAAGACTTATTCACTTTGAATTCAATATGCCAAGAATTCCTCTTAGCAGCACATTTTAGGAGTTCTTGATAGTTATGATATTTATGTATAAATAAAGGATTCCCAAAATGTGCTGCTAAGAGGAACCGAGAGGAATTGAGATATTTTGTTGTTGCCAGTAAATTAAATTAAGTGTGACGCTAGTAGCTTTCTAGTATTTGCAAAATTAATAGCAGAGATAGCAGCACAGTCATAGAAATGTCTCTACGTGTTCATGGTCAATAAACCAACTTTTGATTTATCGATTGTATCATATGACCAAATCTTTCCTTTGATTTTGTTTTCGGGATTTCCAAATACATGTACCTAGACTTGCAGTTAAATGCTGTAAGTTGACAAAATAAATTTGGAAACATTTAGAAGCTTACCCTTTTTCTGCGGTTTGATCCAAGTGATGAATTTTTAATTCTGATGCACAAATCAAAGGAACTTGATGGCTTCATTGAGTGGAAGAACTCACTGACTACATGCGAGTGTTCATTTTTGAATTGTGCTCCATGTTGTGCATGAAAACTAAGTAAGATAATGAAAAAACGTAGACGATGAATAAATAAAGGTGTGTAAGTAGAATATCCTCTTGATGCGCTGACTTTTGTAATATTAAGCAGTTAACACGGGTTCACGAGAACGAAGAGCGCACAACTTGGGCAGCTTTCTGTCCCACGCACAGAACTAGATTCATCTGCGCGCGCTTCGGTTTCCTAGAAAGGAAGAGTTATATGTAACCTTATATCGAAATGGCACAGAATTAGACAACTTGCTCCTTCTCGAATGGAAAATTCGTGTATCGCTTGCTATTGGAAATGGCAAACAATAAGCTGTCAGCAAAGGACAACAGAGCCAGTGAGAGATGCGTGCGTGCTGTGATATCACTTTGCACACACCAAAACACACATCGATGCCTGGCTTCGATTCAATGTATGCACTATACAGTGAGCAATGCCGAGGAGAGGATGTGAAAACATCAAGTGAACTAATTTTCGTACGCCTGCTACTTTCTTTAATAATGATCGGAAGGGTCAACATTATGGAGAAAACTTGTGGGCAATGATCTGAATTCTTCGAATCTGAAGGAATTTTGGCAATCGAAGCACTTCGCTGGAACTCACATTAATCCGCAAGCGACGCACGACTTTTTTCCTATCTCTGTAAGGTATTAGGAATTCCTTTTTGGCTAATAGGCTCCTCAATGTGCCGTCCATTTCGTATTAATCACGCTTCTAGCAAACCGAAGCAGAGAAACAAAATATTTAATTCTATGGTCCCACGTGATGGGCGGACAATAATTATTAAGCGGGGACGCTGAGTCACCTAGGTATCAACAGTTCCCAGCGAGAGAATATTATCGACCGCTCATGGCTCGCGAATGCGGCCACGATCAGGCTGCCAACAATGTGACCGAACTTCCTCAGCTGCGTGCGCGTGGCGAATTTCCTTAATATAGTGACGGAAAGTTATAGAAGCGAGATACGATTACGCAGACTGAGCGAGATACTTATGCAATTGTTTCTTTCAGTTACATGCTGATTTAATATCATAAGTTTTGCAAATTACTAGCTAAGTAATTTAGCGATCACACGAGCAAACTGATCAAAGTCGACTTGCTGATGGGCACGGTGTGGAACTTAGAAACTTCAATAAATGTTTCAATTTGAGAAGAAAAATGTGTGCCGATAGAATTGCTTAATATTGAAAAAATATGTCATGTGTAGGCCTAATATTGTTGACCTGTTCGTCAGCATTGACTGATGTTATTGCCATTGTAGCTACAATGTACATGTAGTGAATGTGAAAGATGATGAAAAATGAGTAGAAGAAGAGGAAGAAAAGAGGAACGAGTGAGTGAGTGAGCGATGAAGTCACCTGAATATCTTAATTATACCCACCATTTCATCAAATATAAAGGGCATATATAAAACACTCGAAATAATAGTAGACATGCATATTTCATATGTCGTATAGGCCCTATATGTTTCACATGTCGATATCCATGGATCATCGATGTTTTATCCATGAGCGATTCTTTGAGTAATTTAAATGCATTTGTTACTTCTTACAGCATCAATATTATTAGTAAAGTCGGTATCTAACTCAAATGGACAATTCTTCTCTTCAGGAAACGCTCTTTTAATTATGTATTTTATCCACGTACATGGATCATCGATGTTTTTACCATGTACAATTCCAAATTACTATTCTGAGTAATTTTTATATACATTTCCCACTCTTTACAATGCTAAATATTATTAATATAGTTATATCTACACCAAAATAGACCATTTTATTTAATAAGGAATGAAATTTCTTGATAGGATTTATCCATGATACATGCATCATGCATGTTTTATCCAAAAACGGGCATCTAGGGGAGCTTTGAAGTGCTTCAGAACTTTCACGAAAGTGTCGGAATTCATCCAGCCATTTCCAGTTACCAAACCGATGCTTCCCTCCGGAGCATTGGCCATCATTGGATCGTAAAACCTCTTTCGCGGAAAGACTAAGACAGGAGGAACAGTCTCTCCAATGGCCGAAACTATGCAGCAGACGGTCACCAGTTCTCCGCGCTCTCGGCTCGCTATCTGCCCCACCTGCTTCACTCCCCGCTTTCCAATGACATTTGGCATCTTCTGGACAGTTGTCAATCCGCTTTCGTCAAGATTGTAGATCTGTTTGCCTCGGAATTGGGATGCCTGGATAACTTCTTCCAGCTTGTCGAAGAATTCATCTATGTTCCTTCAGTTAAACGCAGATGCTCTTGCAATTGATGTTGCTTCCGGTTTGCGTATTGAGAGACGAGGATGACGCCGCATGAAAGCCAGTAGCCACTCAAAGCCAGCTTTCTTATCACTGTCCCACTTCTGTGGATATTTGATTTCATTGAACAATGCAGTTTGATAAGCCAACTCTCTTGTTTTAACCGTCGTTAACCCGTGGAACATGGACGAACAACGTTCTAAGTATTCACAGAGCTGCTCTTCTTGTTGGTCTGTAAAAACCTGTGCTCTTTTATAATTTGTTGCAACACATGCACCAGGATCGTTACGCAGCAGTTCCACTTTCCTCCTAATTGTCGTACGAGGAATTCCAACCTCATGTGCCACCCGAAATGACTTTTCTCCATTCAAGACTCTCTCTGCCGCATCTCTAAGGGTCTCTTCAGTAAAGCCCGCTCTCGTTGTCTTGCGGTTATACGTTCGGGTCATAGTCCTGAAGAAGAAAGAAGAATCCTTAGACAGCTAAATGAGACTCAAGTCTTGACAGAGGGAATATGCGGTATATGTCTTGCAAGCATGCATTCCCGTGCCCATGGTGTCGTTCCTAATAATTAGTAATTGCCTAAGTAACTCAATTATGCGCTCATACATCGGAAAAATAATTGAGGAGAGTTGGCCACCATCAGATCGTCATGGGGAGACTCGGCCAATTAGGTGGCCAACTCTCCACATGATAGCTCAGCATTAAATTCTTAATATTATGTTGGTCTACCGTTAAGTTGAGGAATTTCTTTGTTTGGACATCGATAGCCATTGACAAGTTAATGAACACTTACGAGTTGTGAGTATTCCGACCGTGTGCACCCGACAGCGTGACTTCCGTAGTGTGATGGGAAAATGACAAAAACCGACCTGAAATAAACTTAACGCTGTGTAGACAAGGCCATTGATCGACAGCAGTATCCAATCACCGTCTTTGAGCAAGGCATGTTGGGTGATAATGAAACGCCAAATGGATTAGCTTCCCGACGATTACTTTCTGAGATCTCGACTGTGGCCAAGTCTCCACAGTGGCCAACTCTCCTCACCCTCCCCTATTCTGTGAATTTAGAGAATCAATAGTCAAAATCGTTGTGATAGTGCAATTTTGGTATTATTTTCATCGTTTATATGGATGTCTTGTTGTTGCCACTTAGTGTATATAGCTGCAGTAGAATATAACTGACTATGACTTGAGATTCATGCACCTTGGCATAACATTGAAATTATAAAATTAACCTTTGCAACAAGTCATAAATAATAACACGTGTATTAAACGTGTAAAAGTGGTGTATTTCTACACGTGTATTCATATGCAAAGATTACACGTGTATTACACGTGTAAAAGTGGTGTATTTTCATTTACACCAAAAATACACGTGTATTACACGTGTACGGGTTGACTGGGACCTCTACAGTCACTGGTACAATATATCTAATGTAGCCTACTTCTCTTGAATATAATATGCACATGCACATATGTTTTTTTGTACATGAATCTTATTGTACAGTGATTGTATTGACGAAAATATATTTCTACTTCTATTTTAGTGTAAGGGATGCGACCTGGTCATTATCACTTCACGTACGAGTTGTCACGAGTTATGGATCTGTCACAGGGCCTAGTTGGACGCGTAAATTATGACACAGTGAAATGTTCTTACCTTTGATCTGGAATTGGATCATTTAATTTACCACGGTAGATGAAATTCAGCTTTGACTCCACATTTCTATTGCAAGGAATCATGTGAGTGGCAATTTCATCAGTTCCTTGCGTCCTTAAATTCCTTCAGCGACGATGAGAAATTTGAAGAAACTCAGGACAACATCAACCAAAGTCTGTATCAATGTTCCTGAGAAAGCAGTATAAACATCGAATACCGGTAGCATGAATTGATTTCTGTACAGTAATTGAAACAATCAGCAATGTAGACAACGCAATAGAAACTTCTCAGTCACAGCACTGATGTTACCGACAACCGAATCATGCACGCTGCTCCTTTATGCGTTGCTCATAAGCTGTCACTGTTAACGTGTTAACAGCAGTGCGGAGAACTGGTTGATCGATGACGGTAGTGTAGCAACATACGTGACCTGAATAGAATGCGTCATACATATTTTTAATGCGCCTGGACTGCTTCCTGCAAATTGAACACAATAATAATGGGGTTTTGCAAAGATAATGTCCAAAGATAATGATCCATTGTCTTTGGGGTTTTGTCTTTGTCAAACCGAATAGCTTCTGCTCTGAATGTTTGACTTGTCCTATAATGAGACTTGTATAGTACGTAGTACTTACATTGCTCCCATTTCCTGATTTGATCATTGATTTCGTATTCTCGATTTTACTAGCTACAAAAGTTACCAAGAACATCGTTTTTAAATATGTAGGATTGAGTATTATCCAATAAAAAAATAACCAACGTCTTAGCCGATACAGCAAGAAGCAGCACCAATTGACTAAAAACTGATCTCAATTCTATGCATGCAAACATTCTTATAGTTCGCAACTTGAGTCAGTGGGGCCGGTTGTTGCCCCTGATGATCACTATACAAGTTCACAGATCACATTGAAAGTTCTCCATAATTTTTTATAAGTAATTCATAAATTTCAACTTAATGAAATTATTTTGCGCTTCCCGCAACTGCGGGTGCTGCGGGGTCCTTCCTCTGGCGCTGTGGTATTACCAAATTTCCAAGTTTCAGTTCCCAGACATATCTTCTAAGATCTTTCAGGCTAATCTTCCAAGACAACAGACCAATCTTAGAAATCTTCCAAGACAACAGTCCAATCTTGCAAATCTTCTAAGATCTTGTAAGTTTCTTGGAAGATTTATAAGTTTCGACTCACTGGGTAGAGATCACCAAACCTCTCATCTTGTCAGCGAGGAATGCTGCCTCACGTTACAAGGAAGCCAAAAAGCTCGAAGACAGCAAGAGGGTCGTTGAAGAGGGGGAGTCTCGTGAGAGAAAGAGGAAAGAACCTACCTACTGATCAGAATTTATCTTTACATATCTGAACCATCAATCACCCAAGCATTAGCAAAGGAATATGCAACACCCGGAAATTCTGGAGAATTTCTGGAAAGTCCGTGAAATTTATTCTTCGGAATCGCTCGCCACCCTGAATTAAGTAGTAGTATACTACTTGCAAGCTTATATTGTACTATAATAATAGTATTCAGTGTAATTCATTCTGTCGCAGGTCAGGTAACACCGCCATGGCCACGCGTATTTATATTATACCATATTTGGGGTGCTCCGTTGCGTGGCATGTCACCTAGGTATACATATTCGAACAGCAACCGGGACAAATTACACCATAGTGACATTCTAGATCTTTGATTTCGCAACACGAAGCATTTCCTCTTGGTGTATGAATCGTATTTACTATGAAAGCAAAAAATCCGAGATGAACTCAAGGACGACTTTCAAATGTTTTCGCAGAATGACCCACTCTGCGAGGAACACTCAGACAGCTTTGTTGGACCATGAATATTTGAAACAAGTCTATAATAATGTTTATTTTACTCGCTGACTGGGGAAGACGAGTAAATCATTGAATGTCTTTATTACAAATCAATGGTACTAATGATTTCCAATATTTGCACAGACTAGTTTTTCTCACATATTTGCAGAATTTCTCTGATTTTCTTACTTTTTATATTATTTTCAATGCCTCCACTGCATCTGCAATTTCACCCTGCTACTTTCTCTCGCGTCTGAATATCTCAACTACGTCGAAAACAAAAACAAATTATGATGTTCAAAATATGTATTTAATAAACCGAAATAGAACGAATAGGCGTTTTTGGCATATGCAAACGCTTCTTTTAAAAGGATCCATTTCAGAGTAGATGAAACCTCAAAACGCTCTATGCTCCTCACTGTTAATAAAGCTCAACAGATTGGTTGCTAACAAAACAATACCATTTTGAGATGCGTACGAGGGTATGAATAATCTTAAAGCCGAAAATAAATTCGGCAAACTTACACATGGTACCCGCTTTCAAACAGTAACGTGGGTTATCCACATCAATCTGATTTACAAATAAACATTCTGATTTACGAAAAACAGTCGTAATTCAACAGGAAATGGCTAACGTCTGATTACTCAATCGATGTGGAATACCACGAGCAGCGACTGAGTACCACCCGTTCAAAATACAGCAATTCTGAAACAAGGTTAAGAATATATGAATACATTGTAGAAGTGCTGTGGTAATAAATCTTCCAAGACACGGAATTATCAATAATAGGAGTAAAGATGAATAAAAATTCAAAAGGGCAGAGGACCGATTGTGTATATTATTGGTTTTAATACATGTAAAAACAAAAAATCACGTTACTAGTATGCAGAAAATACGCAGATGCTTCTCAAAACTGGAATACCTTAGTTTTATCGTAAATATTTAATAAACGGCAAAAAGTGACGAAAACTGAGACTGAAGAACACCGCGACAATCATAGTCCACTCGCGATCGAAACAATCGACAATTCAACTATTTACGAGGAAAACTAATCAAAGCAGCAGTCTAAAAGATTAATAGTTCTGTATCTTCATTTATCGCTACATGTTTCGCGTGTGGACTTAATGAATGCACAAAATATAGAAATGTGTCAAAAGCACATGTCAGAATGAGAATCTCCACACAGAATGTAACACCAAAAGAACATTATGATTTTGACTGATAGTATGACGTAATCGTAGGTCGTGACTAGTTTACATATGCCGATCAAAGGCCACAAATGTTGAAAAGTATGAAACCTCGTTACGCATTTGAAGCACGTTTCGAAACTTGTTCACCAATCAAATGTTCATACTAAGTTATATTCGTAGCAAAACATCTCTTAAAAACCAATAATGAATAAAGACCAGGGCTAATGTAGACAGTAAAACTTATGTAAATTACTTCCGGTGAACCCACTCGAAAGTATGTCATTATGACGCGATCACTTCTACAGAAGCCAGAATCAGGTCCTTAAGAATCAACAAGTTACTCATTAAGGCTAGACAAAAAGAAAAAAATAAACCGATATCGAATCACAATAGTCGTGACAAGCAGAATAATTAGTTCTACTACATTCAATAGTACGGAAGAATAACACAACAAAGAGCCAAATAGATTTGGTACAATTACAAATGCAATAAAAAATCAAAACTTTATTCCGCTTTCTGATCATGACATCAGTCATATTTCAACAATGACAGACGAGTTGGGCCTGACGAGACCAGATAGATAGTTAAATTAACATTCCACTCGATTTGAAAAGTCATGTTTATGCTTTTTTGAACTTTGTTATTTTTTTTGTGGGACTAAAGCATTGACAGCAAGTCATAAAATAAAGGAAAATAGAGTTCTCGTCGCCTTTGAGCAAGTGTCAAGACATAGTAGACGTCGAGTTTAATGGCACTCGAAAAAGAGCGCTAAGTAAGATGAGATCGAAGGTCTCCTGCTCATCAATGCAATTATCCCGTTTTCAAATTTAGTCAAAATATAGACAAAATGACAAAACTTGACAATGTGTCAAATAAAACTTTCTCTTATGCAATTCAATGAATGTAATGAATGAAGGGAAGGGACACCGAATTGAGCGCAGTTTTCTGTTCATAATATCATTAATCGCTTGAGTCACCACTTGGGTCGTTATAAATTCTCCAGAAGAATCGAACAATGGAATACTGATCCTCCACACGTCGAATCAAGAAATAATATGTGAACAGATTCAGCCATTAGAACACCAGCGATAAGTGATTGGTCTGCTCTATGTTTGCGGGTATCGATCAGTAGGCACATATATTCAATTTTCGAACACGGAAGAATATAGTACCTTTACAGAAGGCGCAATAAAGCAAGATCGCAAGAGTAGAAAATGGCACACGGAGTCAGATCAAACGACTTACTATGAGTCTACTTCAAGCGACCTTTTCAGACCGTTAACTCTACTACATGGTGTCTTTAAATCATGGGGATTAGGAAATATTGTATGTCATTATCACAAGGCACATCTTTGAAAGCTGCAGTTCTTTCTGATCACAATAGCGCGACAGAAAGAATTCAAAATACGTGGGAAAAGGAAGAACGAATTCATTTATACATTTCTTTTTGGAGCGAGACAGATTTTTGGTCACTACCTTGATAAAAGTGATAAAGTTCAATGAAGTAGCGTAACAATGAAGCAAGAAAATTACATTAAAAACTAAAATCAAATAAATGAACCAAAAATCTGCATCGCGTTTTCAATGAGATTCAATGAAGCCAAATATGCGAACACTTGTTAAATTAACAAATATACAATCAGAATCGATGCAAGTGTAAATGTGTATAATTATAAATAATAAATGCAGGACCATCAATACCCACAGTACATCAATGAACTTTTAATTTTTTCTTTTCAGCAAACAGAACTATTGCAAAATTCGAATACAATAGGCGTACATATCCAGATTAATACAAGTAGGAAAAGATGACTTTTTGCAACATAATGATTTCAAGTCTGATATCAATCGCAAGGCGATTCAGTGCCCACTTTCTAAAACATGACAACAAAAAAATTGAGTACAAAGCCCGCACTGTTCAGTGAGCAAATGTGTGCCTTCTGCGCTGCGCGTGCTTCTTTCACAGTGGGCACGTCAATGATGTCTACTTCGCATGATACTTCACTTCGCTGTGCTCGTAATACACTTGAGAATTACAAAGATTGAACAAGGAAGGCTGTAAGAGAGAAATGCTAAGAGAAAGGAGAAGACAGAAGCTGAATGTACGAAAAAACTATTTTCGGTATACGAACAATCTCAAAAATAATCTTTGTAAAGTTTGGAATGAAAATTAACATAAAATGAAAATGCCAATACAATACAATACAAGTAGTAATCAATAAAATTGTCAAATGTACTTCAAATTTCGGCGAAAACATGAAACAAAAGGTCCAATTTTCTGTTGTCTCAATCACTGGGACAATCGGTGAATGCAAAAGCGGCGACGAAAATATGATACCGAAACATAAAACCTTGAACTGAAATGATCATTTAATTTCTGCAGTAGGACAACCTACAAGAAAAGTAGGTGACATAAAATACGCCAAAAAGAAAGACTCGTATGAGTTAGGAAGATGGTTTCATCGACAGGTAGGGGACAGGGATCTGAAGAACGGCTTCAGGTGTATATGACAATCTGCCTGCAAGGGAATAGCCCCAAGCAGGAAATCATCATACATCAAGATCGATTCTACAATATACGAACGTGTAAAGAAACAAATAATATTGCAATAAGAAGCAAAAAACTGTTACACACTAAGATCTGAGGAAATAGTCATACTGATATCCAAAATTGGCAACAGCGACAAAGCTATAGGGGCTGAGTGACGAGGGGGATTGTAGTAGCCTTGTCAGCAGGATGAGAATCAACACAAAAATATGTGTTAAGTCTGAATTATGACATGTGACCAATGTGTATGTGCATATTGATATTTGATTCATTACTCAGCACAATAGCCGATCAGGCTATATAAAGGGTGTTAAGGACAAGGACGTGGTGGTTATTTTTGGCGAGAGTGACGATGTAGCCCTCGCTTGTAATTTTAAGACCACAGCAGCGACTAACTTTGAATTGAAGACATTCAAATTCACTCATCAATTCACCAACTCGTGAATAAACTGCGACATGGAATCGATTGCCGTGTGAATCACCGATCAACACATCTCCGTGATCGCTGATGTCGATACCATTAGGAAAATTAGTGATAGTTTCAGATCCAATGCGACGGAGAAAAGTACCATCTTCTTGAAAAACAGCTACACAATGTCCCTGAAAATAATCGAATTAATTTTATTTCGTTATTGTCGATAACAAATTCATAATACAGATTGGTCTCATTACAAAAAGCTGATATTAGCTCAAAAATACGCATAATTGTGTGCCTTTAAGCTCAGTGTGAAATATGTTATACAGCATATGTGGAAAAATAGTACATGTATACAGCTTATCACTAAATATACTTAGTTTGGATTAAATGTTGTTTTATTTTTAAAACATTATCGGAAATTAGTTTCTGGATATCCCTCGTATAAAGGGTAAAATCGGGTATTATCGATAGTAAAATGGTTTTCGGACTCCTCATGGCTGTATTTCTTAATTTAGATAGGAATTATGATAGCCTGATCATCTCTCCTTGGTCGAATTTATTAGTTCATCGATTTAATTTGTGATTCTAGGTGAAAAAAAACTTCCCGAACTTTTTTCACTTACCTTTTATTCGTAAATATAAAGGGGTAGCTGCTATTTCGGCAAGAGAATACCCCAACAATGCAGCTACCAGACACTTTTACCCAATTATTATTGAAACTTATGCTTACATTCCACTGATTGCAACTCGATTCATTCCATATATTGACCCATCATGAGAAAATATTGAAGCAAGGAATCTTACGTTCGTGACTTTTGTGTATTCAAAAAATATGACATTTCATTGACAGAAAAACAAACATCTGACTTATTTATTACTGTGCTTAAACACAGATATATAAATCAAATATTTACCCATATATTTAATCGGACCATCTCAATTACGTAAAGGAAATATAAAAAACATGCATTTAAAGCTTTAGAAAACAAATATTTACCAGGGAATTATATTATTCCCTGATATTTACATCAAAATTATTTGGTCAGACGATCTCGATTATAAAATTGAAACTTACAGTAGCATCAACAATACAACAGTGCTAATAGTTATCTATGTCCGAGTATCAATTCAATTGCAACACAACAATTGAACGGGTTGAAGTTTTCAAGAATAAGCACCACTGGATCAGCAGAATACATAATTTCAATTTTTAGAAAAATCGTTTCATTCTTCATCTCTTCCTTCAACTCATTAGCTCCCGACGTAATGCGTTTGACAGCACTAGAAGTTGCTCGCATAGTCTCATCGCTTAATTGCTGACTGTCATTGGCCGCAACAATTCAATATTGCTGGCAATGTGCGAGCATGCGCAAATAGTTCAAATAGCAAGACAAAGCAAATACATTTTAGGATTCGATGCAGATCACTATTTGGAGACTTACATATTATGTTAGCAGAAAACTGTCCTTTGCTCTCTAGATCTTGAAGTGCTCGAGTGATAGTCCTTTTCTGTTCGACAGCAAACTACGTAGACTGCTTACTTTTCACAACTTCGCTCGAGAATACGTATTGGAGCTATAATGTTCTCGGAGTTCCGAATTCCCCTCAGGAATTTTCTTTTTGCTATCTCGCCTCTTTGCTATTTCATCGTAAGAAATTTCATCTTCACGTTTTCATTTTTTCAGGTCTAGCTCTTCCATTTCCTTTCCAGCGATAGCCCTATGCAATATTTTCTTATGCTGCGTGTACTTTTGAGAAGATTATTTGAGAGAGAGAGAGAGTATCAAGGAATTGGTGATTTTTGAATCCGCCTGCATGAGTCCTTGATTGCGCTAAGCGCCTCCTCGTCCACGGAGCCTCCGTGAACATCAACGATGGCTTCATTCAGCGCAAAACCTGATTCAGGGACCACATTACCGTGACTAAGAATGAGCACACATCTTGCTAGATTTGATAAACACCTGTACTTTGGATTTCCAAACGTCTGTGATTTTCGATTTTTGAGGCATTCCTCGAAATTCGCTTTGCAATTCACTTGAGCAATGAAATGACGGAATGTTGGCTTTACTGTAAGCTGATGGAGTCTCCATTCATTCCTCACTTCATTGCAGATATTTTTGATTCAGTTCCTGATTGTTTAGCAAAACGTGGGAGTGTTCACTACAAACTTCAGTTCCTTCTGATTTGCTAGAAATAAACAGGATATGATCAACTGTTTTGAAGATCACTTCCGACCTGTTTGCAGCGGTCAATTGAAAGGGAGGTACCTCGGAATTTCTTCTATGATGGAAGATATTCAGGAAAATGCTGGTTCAACTTTTCCCATTGATCCGGAAATTGAAGTGGGGCTGGCTTAGGGCTTAGTCACCGCCAGGAAACAAACCGTAGCCTAAGCCATCTGGTAACACCCGTTGCCTCGCTCGAGAGAATCGCTGTCTCCACACACGAGTATTTTAGGGAGCGTACAAGTAGGCCTACATGTAGATCTCCCATGAATTGCTCGACGTCCTATGTAAGTTTTTCCAACTTCTTCAAAAAGATATGCATTTTGTGCAATGAACATGATTTCGGTTTCAAAAACATGATTCCAAACTTGGATTTGAATTGCAGTCATGTTTCAAAGCACGTCTTATCGTTTGGCTCGCGCATTGCCAATTCACCGTATAAATTCTTTAATGATATTCGTAACAGTTTTCGTAAAACCATATTTCATGATTTTCTGATGATTTTGTGACGTATATTCGAATTTTATGATCTTTCTGACACCGGAAGGCCTGACTTCATGATGTTTGAAATAGTAAAAGCAAATCATCTGCAGACCTTTAACTTTGCTATTCCAAAAATTCACAAACTTTTCCGAAAAATCATGTAATTCAGAAAGTCTCAAGGGCCTTGAACTTTATTTTCAAAATTCACAAACCGCACGAACCCTGGTAATGCAACGGAAAGCGATTAAATGTGGCCTTTTCAGACAATCAAAGAAGCAACAGCAAAATCTTGTTAAATACAATATGCAACATTTCTAGTTAGTTGTACTTGGCACCTGCTCACACTTCTTTAGGAGACTGTCGATGCCGCCATGCATTGTGTATGATAGTAGTGTAGCCTATAGTATCATTATAGGTTACACATTACTTTTCACTTCTAGAGTCGCATGCTAAACCGATAGATCAATGGATTCGAGTAAGAGATTATTTGGATGTCATTATTCGCATTAATACTGAGAAAAACAACCGCGTTGATAGCGAAGGCACAGGTATATAGTGACTGATATAAAAAGTTTTCGCCTGCGCTTCTTAGCACGCTTACCTCGAGTTATACATGCTGAAAGATCCCATCTAAATGATAGTTAATATTCACATGATCAATTTCTTAATTTGTAACTTAGCGAGCAACTTCTAAAAAAAAATCGTAAAATTCTCGCAACGTATCACTGGTCCACCTACGGCTACAACCACACCAGATAGAGGAAAGCGAAACATGTCAATCTGTACAAACCTTGGTTTGGATAACCTTATGGACATAATTAGTGAGATTTTCGAACTTCTCACTTAGCTTGGTCATTGAATTTGATCCAAGAAGCAAATAGAAACACTGATGATGTCAGTTTTGTCCTCATCCACACCTTAAGCTGAAGATGTAGCGGCCGGCTTTATGTCGGATGCAAAAGATGTTCCAGTCGCGTGACAATTGGCTACCTCGTCGAAACATGCTCCCCACCATAGCATCACTCCCCAGATTCAAGGAGCTGCGCCTCACTTCTCAATTGGATAGTAAATAACTTGGAACATCACGTGACGTTTGTCTTTAATCAGAAATCTACCCTGCCACTCGACCGACACAAGATTGATAGTATACAATATTTCGGAATTGCGAAAGACACCGAGTACCGACGTGGGCGAATGTTCTACTCACGCAAGTGAGCTCCATCAGAGTCTTCGTTGGTATCTAGAATCACGGTCAATAGCTAAGCTAGTTGATGGTTTTTAAAAACTCAAATCATGAGTATGACATGCCTCGCTTTCCTCAAACTGGTGTGGATATGTAGACGTAGAAAAGCTATGCACTGTTACACTGAGCGATTTATATATATATATATATATATATATATATATATATTGGTAAAATTTGGCAGCAAATTATTTGTAAGACAAGATTGGCAAAAAAGTAAATCGCAATCAATTTTCGATAATTTTACATAATTTCTCTCCAGTTCTCTATAAATCAATTTTACTTTTTGATTTGAAAACTTAAATGCTATTTTTGAGAACCATTTTAATAGAATTTTGACCGGCGCTTCGGATGCAAACATCATCCATCTTCAGGGTAAGCAACCTGTGTGGATTAAACTATTTACAGATCATTCGTATAAAATTTGAATATCAAAATAACATGAAAAAGCTATGTGATAGGCATGAATAAAGTCAGCAAAAGAAGTCATGGTGAAGTAAGTGAGTAAGCATACTGTAGATAAGTCATCGTAAAACCAATCGTCTTGTTAATCCTTGATCCTGTTTGTTTAGTGTTGGTTGATGTTTCTTGATTAGTAAGGCCTCTGCAATTTCTAGATCTTGTTGGGTGTGATATCTGGCCAAGATTATAGTGTCTTTAAGAATGGCTTGGTATCCAATTTTGATTTCTGTGTGGGTTTGCATGTGTTGTTTGATGGCACCATTTGATACATATTGTTTGCAGCGCTGAGTAAGTGTATTTGTTGTAAAACCGATGTATTGTGCAACGCCGTTACATGCGTTGTGTGGGCATGTGTATCGGTAGACAACATGGTGTGACTCACCGCTTGCAGTCAACAATTTTGATTTCAGTTCATTCTTTAATTTTCTCATTTTGTAAAAGCATTGGATGCTTACTCGCAATCTCTGGTCGATCGGTTGAATATCTTTGTTTATGATTGCTTTTAGTCTCTTTTCTTCAGTTTTCGCATTTGTTCCCCATTGTCCAGTGGTCGGATTTCGAAATTTCGCCAATTTCGCGTATCGGCTCTGATTTCGCGTATTAGCGCTGATTTCGCGTATCAGCACCGATTTCGTTTACTTTTGTTTTATGCACCCTACGAGCAAGTATATATTTATGTGGTAACACAAGTTTACGTACTATAAGTTTACAGGAACAAGTCCACTTACAGCGAACAAAAATAGATGATAGAGAGAATTTCGTCTTCTATCAGATGACATACATCTTATGGAGGACGCAGATAGGCATTTCAGTGATTTTCATGCTTTGTCAATACATCACACACAGAACAATTTATATAAATTTTGTAATCTCACTTAGCTAATTTGTATGCGCAGTCTTTTTATCGTGTAAACAAACTTCTTTCATTCAAACAGGAAAATTCAGAAAGTTAATTCCTTTTGTTCATTTCAAAGGACATGCCGCATGTTATAGGTTTGTAGATCTGAAGATTGATATCAACAATAATATTAACGATAAAGAAAAATTAACGTCGTCTCAAAATGCATCAGTTTATTGACAAATTTTCGTCACAAACTTCATCAGGTGCACGATGCAAATGAACAAATTTTCCCACTACACTTGATTGTGATCATGGATCTTCATTATTAGTATTTTATTGTTTACATGCGCGATCTAGGTAAGAAAACTTTCGACTTCAACTTCTGCGCCATCTACTTTATAACTTTATACAAATAGTAACACACACAGAAGTTTGCTTTATACGCCTATGTGACTCATAATGACAAGCAATCCATTGAATTACACAGATTAGCCTTTTTTGTCGAAGCGCGAATATTTGTTACTCGGCATAGAAGAATCTGAGAATTGGTGTACATGTCTTTTTAGAATGCTACTGCGCGCGGCTTCTTTTTTCATTTCTAATGCATTCTTTTCTTGTCGAAGATCCATCAGGTCTTTCTCGGCTTTTCTGGCCTGCTGCAGTGCATTCTCTGCAAGAGATGTTAGTCGCCGTTGCTCATCTTCCTTTTTCTTAAGAGAAGTTGCGATGTCTTCCATCTCAGTCGTGCTTACAATACTTTCGTTTCTGTTCATTTCCTCGTTCAATTCTTTTCGTAGACGTTCTTCTAATTTCTGTTTTTCTTTTTCTTCCCGTTCTTTTCGTTGCTCCTGCTTCCATGCTTCATATTTCGAGTGCGATGCCGTGTATGAATCTCTGAGTTGACGATCTATTTTCAATGTAGAGAAATTCAATTTTCAATTTTTTGCTGTTGAGAACAGACGTACTGACGGACAACGCCTTTATGGTTTCAGAACCCAGCGATCGACGTTTCTTAGTTATTACATCGGATAGACCCGAAAAATACGTTCGACCTCCCCGCTTCCATGTGGTAAAATAAAAATCGCTTTGGCGACTTTTACGAGGGTTGGTGTCTTTCCCACCTTGTCGACTTTCGACCAAAATTCTCCTACATCGTTTTCATAGGCGTTTTTTACCAGACTTTGATGAAGCCTAATCTCGACTTGCAATGTCGATTGGTCGCTATCTCCTAAAATGTTAGGGATGGCTTTGACGAATTTAAAAACCGGTTTCTCATAATGGTCACTCTGTTGGTACAGGGGACTTAAAAATCGTGAAGCCCTCAGTAGCTCGTTCCCGAAAGGCAAATAGTCGCTCAATCTTTTTGTAATTTCCATGAAAAAGGCTTTCATGATCTTGAAGGCGATTGCCTGGTTGGGGCCTGATAAATCTGAGAAGATTTTTCGAGCTTTTTCACCAATGATGATGTTGTAGGCGTTGTGCCAATGATCAAAGTTGGATACATCAATTTTCCAGCATCGGGAAGGGATCTGATCAATTGATATATTTCTGAAAATCATGTTCTCAGAATGAAGTACTAACATAATTCTTATGTTAACCTCAGCATATTCACAAGCAACATACATTCGTGTGTAAAATGGATCTGGGAAAGGTAAAATATTAATAAATCCATCGCATATCATATGGAACATCGCAGTTCAAACTTAATTCAGATGGAGTTACAAACTTAATGATATGATATTAAATAATGCCTAGTTAGTCACAAGTATAAAACACATAAAGCAGTTCATAAACTCATTATAAATTCATCGAAGATTGATATTATGAGAATTAGAATATCAATATCAAGTTATTATTATATTATAATATATAGTTATATTATAATATATCTAAGTGCATAATTTCGTTCGCGTATAGATCCTCAATTTCGCGTATTTCCAGTCAAATTCGCGTCAGAATCCGAACAATGCCATTGTCCTTGAAAATTAAATTGAACTGTTGATGATGATTCTTCACTTTCCGTACTGAACTTTCACTTGAGAAATTTTTGCACAATATTATCGATCAGCGCTTGAGGATAATTATTGTTAATCAAAATAATTGAGTGAAGTGTTGTACTTCACGTGAAAAGAGTTCCCAATTAGACGAGATTTTATATGCACGAATCAGGTACGATCGAACAACTGATTTTTTATACGTGTCTGGTCCAAAGTTGTCGTAATCGAGGCAAAGTTGATTTTCTGTAGACTGAAGTTTGAAATTTCGTGCCATTTCTCATGACTAAAACATCAAGGAAGGATAGCGTATCGTCTTTTTCTTTCTCGTAAGTGAAATTGAGGCAGGAATTTGATTTGAAATTATCAATAATTTCTTCAATATTGCAGTTCTTATCATGGAGGATGAAAGAGTCATCTACGTAACGACGGTAAAATATAACACCATTTCCAAGTTCTGGAACAACTTTGTTCTCCACGTAGCTCATATAAATATAAAAGTCTGCATATAATGGACCCAAGGGGCTGCCCATTGATACACCATCGATCTGCTTGTAAATTTCTTTCTTCCACTGGAATGGAGTAGCTGTTGTACATAAGAGCAGTAGGGATCTCAAAATGTTTGCAGGTAAACCAATTGGCGGTAAGGTTGGATGATTGTAAACTCGATCTAGTATAATGTCAGTTGTTTCTTCAACTGGTACATTCGTAAATAGGCTTTCTAAATCAATGGACGTCATTTCTGTCTCTTGATTTGTATCCATGTCCTTCATTTGAGCAACAAAGTCAAAAGATGAGCGACAAATGTAGTTTGACGGTGAATAGACTTTCAGTGCATTAACAAGAGCCTTAGCAATTTCATGCGTTACAGTTCCACATAAGGAAATAATTGGCCTCAATGGAGGATCCGTAGAACTTTTATGAATAACCTACATGTTTGTTTATTCCATGCAGTTTCTTTTGATTATTGAATTGATTTCTTTTTTGATTCCTGGTGTAGTATCTTCTTTGATTTTGACAAATTTCGAAGTATCCGATACAATAGCATTAATTTTCTGATTGTATGCATCAGCATCCAGGATTACAAAATTTCCACCTTTATCAGCTTTTTTCACGACAATGTTCGGATTTGTATTCAATGATTTAATGGCTTTAATGATTTATATCTTCTTCTGAGAGTGGATCACGGGATCGATCACTGCTTTCAGTCAAGGCGAATGACTTTAAATCGGCTTTCAGTCTTTCATTATCTTCTACCGCAATTCTCCCATTGGATTTTTCGGAGTTGATTGATGACAATAGCTTCTCAGTTTAGATTTGCTTCAATAACGGATCGTGTTTCTTAAGAGAGTAGCTTGGTCCTTTTAGTAGTAAATTGTGTTCATCAGCTGAAGGAGTATATGAAGAGCAATTGACATATTGGTTCTGATTTTCTTTTTGGACTATCTTTCCACCGTACATATTTTCGAGCTTACACAATTGACTGAGTTTCTTCGATTCGATTGTTTTCTCATTGATGTTTACCATGAAAATTAATAACGCCATGAATGTAACTGCTGAAACTTTTCTCAGTAGTTGGAGAAGATTTATCCCAAATGATTTTGATATTTCCTTCTTCTCAGCAAGGTGTACTTCAGTTTGGCGTTCAATCACATGACGACGGAAAGCTACCGTGTCTTTATCATTGCGTGCTGCAGAATCATGAAGTTTAAAATTGGTAAAATTTGGCAGCAAATTATTTGTAAGACAAGATTGGCAAAAAAGTAAATCGCAATCAATTTTCGATAATTTTACATAATTTCTCTCCAGTTCTCTATAAATCAATTTTACTTTTTGATTTGAAAACTTAAATGCTATTTTTGAGAACCATTTTAATAGAATTTTGACCGGCGCTTCGGATGCAAACATCATCCATCTTCAGGGTAAGCAACCTGTGTGGATTAAACTATTTACAGATCATTCGTATAAAATTTGAATATCAAAATAACATGAAAAAGCTATGTGATAGGCATGAATAAAGTCAGCAAAAGAAGTCATGGTGAAGTAAGTGAGTAAGCATACTGTAGATAAGTCATCGTAAAACCAATCGTCTTGTTAATCCTTGATCCTGTTTGTTTAGTGTTGGTTGATGTTTCTTGATTAGTAAGGCCTCTGCAATTTCTAGATCTTGTTGGGTGTGATATCTGGCCAAGATTATAGTGTCTTTAAGAATGGCTTGGTATCCAATTTTGATTTCTGTGTGGGTTTGCATGTGTTGTTTGATGGCACCATTTGATACATATTGTTTGCAGCGCTGAGTAAGTGTATTTGTTGTAAAACCGATGCATTGTGCAACGCCGTTACATGCGTTGTGTGGGCATGTGTATCGGTAGACAACATGGTGTGACTCACCGCTTGCAGTCAACAATTTTGATTTCAGTTCATTCTTTAATTTTCTCATTTTGTAAAAGCATTGGATGCTTACTCGCAATCTCTGGTCGATCGGTTGAATATCTTTGTTTATGATTGCTTTTAGTCTCTTTTCTTCAGTTTTCGCATTTGTTCCCCATTGTCCAGTGGTCGGATTTCGAAATTTCGCCAATTTCGCGTATCGGCTCTGATTTCGCGTATCAGCACCGATTTCGTTTACTTTTGTTTTATGCACCCTACGAGCAAGTATATATTTATGTGGTAACACAAGTTTACGTACTATAAGTTTACAGGAACAAGTCCACTTACAGCGAACAAAAATAGATGATAGAGAGAATTTCGTCTTCTATCAGATGACATACATCTTATGGAGGACGCAGATAGGCATTTCAGTGATTTTCATGCTTTGTCAATACATCACACACAGAACAATTTATATAAATTTTGTAATCTCACTTAGCTAATTTGTATGCGCAGTCTTTTTATCGTGTAAACAAACTTCTTTCATTCAAACAGGAAAATTCAGAAAGTTAATTCCTTTTGTTCATTTCAAAGGACATGCCGCATGTTATAGGTTTGTAGATCTGAAGATTGATATCAACAATAATATTAACGATAAAGAAAAATTAACGTCGTCTCAAAATGCATCAGTTTATTGACAAATTTTCGTCACAAACTTCATCAGGTGCACGATGCAAATGAACAAATTTTCCCACTACACTTGATTGTGATCATGGATCTTCATTATTAGTATTTTATTGTTTACATGCGCGATCTAGGTAAGAAAACTTTCGACTTCAACTTCTGCGCCATCTACTTTATAACTTTATACAAATAGTAACACACACAGAAGTTTGCTTTATACGCCTATGTGACTCATAATGACAAGCAATCCATTGAATTACACAGATTAGCCTTTTTTGTCGAAGCGCGAATATTTGTTACTCGGCATAGAAGAATCTGAGAATTGGTGTACATGTCTTTTTAGAATGCTACTGCGCGCGGCTTCTTTTTTCATTTCTAATGCATTCTTTTCTTGTCGAAGATCCATCAGGTCTTTCTCGGCTTTTCTGGCCTGCTGCAGTGCATTCTCTGCAAGAGATGTTAGTCGCCGTTGCTCATCTTCCTTTTTCTTAAGAGAAGTTGCGATGTCTTCCATCTCAGTCGTGCTTACAATACTTTCGTTTCTGTTCATTTCCTCGTTCAATTCTTTTCGTAGACGTTCTTCTAATTTCTGTTTTTCTTTTTCTTCCCGTTCTTTTCGTTGCTCCTGCTTCCATGCTTCATATTTCGAGTGCGATGCCGTGTATGAATCTCTGAGTTGACGATCTATTTTCAATGTAGAGAAATTCAATTTTCAATTTTTTGCTGTTGAGAACAGACGTACTGACGGACAACGCCTTTATGGTTTCAGAACCCAGCGATCGACGTTTCTTAGTTATTACATCGGATAGACCCGAAAAATACGTTCGACCTCCCCGCTTCCATGTGGTAAAATAAAAATCGCTTTGGCGACTTTTACGAGGGTTGGTGTCTTTCCCACCTTGTCGACTTTCGACCAAAATTCTCCTACATCGTTTTCATAGGCGTTTTTTACCAGACTTTGATGAAGCCTAATCTCGACTTGCAATGTCGATTGGTCGCTATCTCCTAAAATGTTAGGGATGGCTTTGACGAATTTAAAAACCGGTTTCTCATAATGGTCACTCTGTTGGTACAGGGGACTTAAAAATCGTGAAGCCCTCAGTAGCTCGTTCCCGAAAGGCAAATAGTCGCTCAATCTTTTTGTAATTTCCATGAAAAAGGCTTTCATGATCTTGAAGGCGATTGCCTGGTTGGGGCCTGATAAATCTGAGAAGATTTTTCGAGCTTTTTCACCAATGATGATGTTGTAGGCGTTGTGCCAATGATCAAAGTTGGATACATCAATTTTCCAGCATCGGGAAGGGATCTGATCAATTGATATATTTCTGAAAATCATGTTCTCAGAATGAAGTACTAACATAATTCTTATGTTAACCTCAGCATATTCACAAGCAACATACATTCGTGTGTAAAATGGATCTGGGAAAGGTAAAATATTAATAAATCCATCGCATATCATATGGAACATCGCAGTTCAAACTTAATTCAGATGGAGTTACAAACTTAATGATATGATATTAAATAATGCCTAGTTAGTCACAAGTATAAAACACATAAAGCAGTTCATAAACTCATTATAAATTCATCGAAGATTGATATTATGAGAATTAGAATATCAATATCAAGTTATTATTATATTATAATATATAGTTATATTATAATATATCTAAGTGCATAATTTCGTTCGCGTATAGATCCTCAATTTCGCGTATTTCCAGTCAAATTCGCGTCAGAATCCGAACAATGCCATTGTCCTTGAAAATTAAATTGAACTGTTGATGATGATTCTTCACTTTCCGTACTGAACTTTCACTTGAGAAATTTTTGCACAATATTATCGATCAGCGCTTGAGGATAATTATTGTTAATCAAAATAATTGAGTGAAGTGTTGTACTTCACGTGAAAAGAGTTCCCAATTAGACGAGATTTTATATGCACGAATCAGGTACGATCGAACAACTGATTTTTTATACGTGTCTGGTCCAAAGTTGTCGTAATCGAGGCAAAGTTGATTTTCTGTAGACTGAAGTTTGAAATTTCGTGCCATTTCTCATGACTAAAACATCAAGGAAGGATAGCGTATCGTCTTTTTCTTTCTCGTAAGTGAAATTGAGGCAGGAATTTGATTTGAAATTATCAATAATTTCTTCAATATTGCAGTTCTTATCATGGAGGATGAAAGAGTCATCTACGTAACGACGGTAAAATATAACACCATTTCCAAGTTCTGGAACAACTTTGTTCTCCACGTAGCTCATATAAATATAAAAGTCTGCATATAATGGACCCAAGGGGCTGCCCATTGATACACCATCGATCTGCTTGTAAATTTCTTTCTTCCACTGGAATGGAGTAGCTGTTGTACATAAGAGCAGTAGGGATCTCAAAATGTTTGCAGGTAAACCAATTGGCGGTAAGGTTGGATGATTGTAAACTCGATCTAGTATAATGTCAGTTGTTTCTTCAACTGGTACATTCGTAAATAGGCTTTCTAAATCAATGGACGTCATTTCTGTCTCTTGATTTGTATCCATGTCCTTCATTTGAGCAACAAAGTCAAAAGATGAGCGACAAATGTAGTTTGACGGTGAATAGACTTTCAGTGCATTAACAAGAGCCTTAGCAATTTCATGCGTTACAGTTCCACATAAGGAAATAATTGGCCTCAATGGAGGATCCGTAGAACTTTTATGAATAACCTACATGTTTGTTTATTCCATGCAGTTTCTTTTGATTATTGAATTGATTTCTTTTTTGATTCCTGGTGTAGTATCTTCTTTGATTTTGACAAATTTCGAAGTATCCGATACAATAGCATTAATTTTCTGATTGTATGCATCAGCATCCAGGATTACAAAATTTCCACCTTTATCAGCTTTTTTCACGACAATGTTCGGATTTGTATTCAATGATTTAATGGCTTTAATGATTTATATCTTCTTCTGAGAGTGGATCACGGGATCGATCACTGCTTTCAGTCAAGGCGAATGACTTTAAATCGGCTTTCAGTCTTTCATTATCTTCTACCGCAATTCTCCCATTGGATTTTTCGGAGTTGATTGATGACAATAGCTTCTCAGTTTAGATTTGCTTCAATAACGGATCGTGTTTCTTAAGAGAGTAGCTTGGTCCTTTTAGTAGTAAATTGTGTTCATCAGCTGAAGGAGTATATGAAGAGCAATTGACATATTGGTTCTGATTTTCTTTTTGGACTATCTTTCCACCGTACATATTTTCGAGCTTACACAATTGACTGAGTTTCTTCGATTCGATTGTTTTCTCATTGATGTTTACCATGAAAATTAATAACGCCATGAATGTAACTGCTGAAACTTTTCTCAGTAGTTGGAGAAGATTTATCCCAAATGATTTTGATATTTCCTTCTTCTCAGCAAGGTGTACTTCAGTTTGGCGTTCAATCACATGACGACGGAAAGCTACCGTGTCTTTATCATTGCGTGCTGCAGAATCATGAAGTTTAAAATTGGTAAAATTTGGCAGCAAATTATTTGTAAGACAAGATTGGCAAAAAAGTAAATCGCAATCAATTTTCGATAATTTTACATAATTTCTCTCCAGTTCTCTATAAATCAATTTTACTTTTTGATTTGAAAACTTAAATGCCATTTTTGAGAACCATTTTAATAGAATTTTGACCGGCGCTTCGGATGCAAACATCATCCATCTTCAGGGTAAGCAACTTGTGTGGATTATATATATATATATATTGCTCACAAATTTTTCAGCTTAAAATTGATTATGTGAAGATAACTTGCTTACTAAACGCAACCTATCTGCACTATTTTATTATTTGTGGTAAGTTAACGTCCAGTGCCATCTCCCCACATATATCATTGACAGTAATCCGGAAACAGAGCAAATTTAGTGAGTCAGATAGATATGTTATCTAGGCGCTGAACGAAGAACATGCACACATGCATGTCTATGTAGAACATGTTTACTGACTTAATTCAATTGAAATTCGATGATAGTGAATGAGATTAGTGATATTAATCTTCTATAAGAAGCAGTGGATTACTAAGAGCTGCGTTCTACAAGAAGCATGCAGTTGAAATCAAGAAACTATACTTATCAAACGTAGTAACAAGAATCATAGAATCGATTTCCCAGGATATTTAAGGGCTAATTGCCCATTTCGCTAAAAATTAAGGGCAAATCCCGGGTTCAACCTCCACCAAGGGTTCATTATTTAATTGAAGATTAAAGGTGATGCTCTAAGAATTGTACATACCTTGAAGTCACAGATAAAATATTCACGACCACTGACAGCTATGTCCGAAGGTTCTCGCATGTAATCACTGCAATCAAACCATTTAATCAGATCGCCAGCTTCACTGATGACGAAGACAGTTGGAGAAACAGAATCTACAGCAACGATATGTCCATAGGAGTTGATCGCGAGACCAGCGACAATATCAATATAACGTATAGCAATTTTCTTGACAAAGTGTCCACTCCTTGTAAAAATTTGCATCCTGGAGCGTTCATTTCCTCGGTCGCAAATGACATATTTTTGTGACTAAAATAAAAGCGATTAGTGAAAAAATGTTCAGCTATAACGTTTCAATTAGAAATGACATTGGCTGGTTAAGGATAAGAATGAACCATAGAATAAGCGACTTTTCACTTTGTTATGATATTTTCTACAAGCTGAATTCTTACAATGTGCTATGAGAAGTTGCCGGCACCTAATCACTGTCAAGCACTGGAAGCCGCCATCATGTAGGAACCGTTATCATGACAACGCATGTCGACAACGTAGCGTTGCTTTAAATGTACATGTTAGTGCAAATATTTACTTATTACAGTATCGGATTTCTATGGTGCAAACATGGAGTGTGAGCATCCATGGTTAAACTGTATAGCTCGCTTACTAATCCTTTGGTCTTCATTGCCTCTGTGTCGCGCATTTGTACGTCATTGAGCCTAATACACTATTAATTAATACTGTAACATCAGTAAATAATCAACTTCCGATAACAACAGCATTACTTCTGAAGTCTATTAAAATTCATAATTACATAATAATAGCAGAATACAAAGCCGTTATCGAGAAGAGAATGGGATCGAACAATAGCGGTTTATAGTGTTTGTGGTCGTCTCGCAATCCACGGGAATTCATATAAACTGAAAACACGCGGTAACAATACTTGGGCTATAAATGGCGCAACTGAAAAGTGGATATACCAATCTTAATAACAATTTTTAGGAAAACTTATGACTGAACATTTTACAGGTGCAAATGCTCAAAAAGAGTGCTTTTGTGAAAGTTCTCTACGAATCATGAGAAGGCTTAAATTTCAAGAAACTCATGCATATATGAGTGGTACCAAAACAAAATCAGCACGCTCATTACTAAAATGACTCAAAATTATTACTTACTTGTCGCATGATGGCAACCTTCCTGGGATACCATAACTGACCCTCTTCACGTCCCGCGACACCAAAACAACCTCGTTGGTTTCCCTCCTTGTCAAATATCTGAATGCGATGATTCTGTGTGTCTGCGACAACGATTTCCTCCTCGAATCCAAGACAAAAGCCATGTGGAGAATTAAACTGTCCACGCGCCGATCCAAGCTGACCCCAGCGAAATCGAACATTCATCTACAAAATGTAAATAATGACGATCGACAGAAGATAAATAGCATAGCAGTTAGCGTAGCAGGTAGAGCGGTTCACCAATTATATATTTACAGTATACTCAATCCAAATAAGTGTTTCTCCACGTCCAAATAAGTGTTCAGAAGATTATCTTCTAATTGATCTTCCATCGAGCTTCACCGGTCTCGTTATTGCATAGATGCATTGGAAAGAAATTTCCGGGGGAATTCGATCACTTCTACGTAGAATTGCTCAAAAGTTATCATTCATAATAATATCATGAGATAGATGTAAAGTGATTTCCATCCGTTCTTAGTTTCGTAAGAGGCATTCAATGCGCAGACATAAAAATAGATATCGCACGCATTCGAAAAATTGTGAAAATTGTTTGTGTGATAAAGACATGGCTGAATATAGCTCAGTGCTAAGGGGGAGGAGTGAAGAATGTGGGCACCTGAAGTCTGCTTTTCTCACAGATCTAGAAGGGATAGATGGACTACTCCCCGATTTGCGTGAAGCCTGCTTTCCCTGCCACGCGCGCGCGCACAATCCCCGTATGTAGGCAAGAAACAAATGTTGGCATGCACGTGTCTGTGAGAATGTAATGAATGATAATAACAGGGTGTCCACCCTATCTGAGAAAAAAAATTCACGTACAATTTACGTACATGACAAAAAATTCACGTACCACTATTTCAGGCCTACTTGCCCGGCAAGCGACAGTTGGTTGAGTCAAAATCATTCAAAAACACTACCCGCAGCAACTGCTCAAAGAAATGCAGTAATGAGATCTTTACAGTAGAAAGATAGTTCTCCAGAACTATCTTTCTACTGACACTGCACACATAATAATGTAAGTGCATTCGATGCTGTTTTGAGGCCATCATTTCACAAAGAAATGGTATTTTTGGTCACTCAATAATCTCTAAATACAACATAATTCACGGCTATAAAAATCAAGGGTAATAATAATAGGGTTTATGTTTTTAGTTTTTTAGAAGCAGATTAAAACTAAGAATATTAGTGAGCATATTCAAGGAGATTACTTTTTATTTCTTTTAAAAACATCAGGATAGAAACAATAGACTGAGTCCACCATAGCAAAAAACTAATCAATCTAAAAGTCTTCCAATAGTCGGCGCTTCCGTTGTGCACATAAGTATGAAATTTCCACTTCCTTCTCCTTCTCCCTTACCTCATTCAATTCAATAGCTTTCCTTTTTCGGATGGACTTCGGAGCAATATTTAATCAATGAGGGAATCAGTTCAATGAAACGTTTTGCAACGTCAAGATTTTCACACCACCTGATTCGGTAAAACTTTTTCGGGAACTGTTTGGACCCAGTGATTTCGATTAATTGTGCTCGTCTAGGAGGCGAATTTTGAAAAACATAATGAGAGGAGGACAACACGTCATAGAATGAACGTTTGAATCAACCGACCCAATTGTTTGCTGGCCTTGGTCAAGCATTGACAATTTTGCGTAGCCACATATGCATGTACATCTATACAGACCCGGCAAAAAGTTTAGCAACACCCCTGATTTTGCAAACAACAGAATGTAGCGTTTGCTAAAAAGTATTTTAATAATGTTTATGCGTTCAAATTACAATGCAGAAGTATCAAGAAACTTATCAACACTGAGAATATACGATTGTCGAAAGCGAACGACTAATGAGTGTCACATCAATACTTTGTGTGATATCCTTTTGCTGCCAAACATGCTTGAATACGTTGGGGTATTGACTCAACCAGTTTTCTGCAATAGGCAGGAGTGATCTCGGTGACCCACAAGCGTTTCACCTGTTCCGCTAGAGTACTATGAGAGGATATATGGCACCTCTGAAGCTGTCTTCAATGTTCTCCAGCAATTTTCTATGCAATTGAGATCTGGTGAATTACCGGGCCAGCGGCCAGCCTTCTAGGATCTGTTCTGTTTGTTGGTTCAAACTTCGACACCAGCTTGCCTATGCGCCGGTGCTCCATCCTGCTGCAAAATCCTTGTTCCTCGAATATTCATGAAAGGCTCTACCTTCTGCTTCAATATTTCTAAGTAATTGATCGCCTTAACAGTTTCTGTCTTGCCAAAGACATGAAGTCCACATCTGCTCTTGCAGAAATTCTTCCCCAAATCATTAGCTTTGGTGCAGATCGCACAGTGAATGATGTGTAAGATGAATTGAATCGTTCTCCTTTTGGTCTGCGAATATGGGGCTGGTAGCTACGGTGCTGCGACACAATCGTCACATCCGTAAAACATGACTTCCCCCATTCTTCAGCGCTCATGTTCTGGTAACGCTTGCAAAAGGCTAGTCTGTCACGTACGTTTTTCGCCGATAGGAGAGGCTTTTTAGCTGGCTTGTATGACTTCAAACCATATTTGTTTCGAAGACGGCTTCTGATAGTTGTCACTGATGGAACATGTGCAGATGGAGGCAGATGTGCTTGAATTCTGTCGCTGCTGCAAAAGGGTTTGCCTTGGAATAACGATGAATGAATCTGTCGTTTGTGGTGAAGTAGCTGTAGGCCTATCGGGGCGAGCGGCGTTCTGGCAAAAGATTTGGTATTTTTGATTCGCTTTTAAGTTCGAGACACGCAGGAAGTGAGACGAATAACTGGGTCGAAATTTGACGCAAACTAAATCCATTGGAGTGCAATACCAAAATTTGAGCACAGAAAGGACAGTGACGATGAGATAAGTCACACAAGTATTCGAATGATCAAGGCTATCTCTTAACAGTTTGCTATATATGATGCTGAGCTAAAAATAGAACTGTGGGAATCCCTGTGTTCTTAATTTATGTTTTTGCGTGTGTGGTGTGAGCGTTTTTTGGATTAAATCTTGGTATTTCAAACCTGGAGAAGAACACGATAATTTGCCTCTCACAAGACCAGCCCAATAATGCACCAGACATGCTAGACTACATTGGGGGACTATCTGGAAATGTACCTTAGATCATCTTATGCCAGTCCAGTGAAACACGCTTACATGCATTGGCGGTCAAGATGTTCTCTACTGTCATATTGCAGAACTCTCTTTGACTCAAAGACCTATCGTCCTCAAGTCTGTTTTACCAGAAATGATACAAGAGCAAAATTTAATGCGATATCTAGTCAATGACAACAGATTTTAAGGGTCAGTAAATTGTTTGACACGTCTACAAGGTATTTTGATGTAACAACATGTTCGAAATGCTTTCAGGTATTGATGCGATCTGACTGTCTTCAAAAACTGGGGTGTTGCTAAACTTTTTGCCGGGTCTGTATATGGGCCTTATAGAGACAAAAACCCCTAGTATATGACTGCACAATACACATGTATACATCTATTGCAAAAAGCATGAAATAATTCAGGACAAGACGCTGCTTACAAGAATTTCACAAATTTTCATTGTCTGAACCCAGAGCCGTTGTCAGTAGCGGCTATATTATATGAAGATATCTACATGTTTATGACTTTCTTTCTTGCAACATACTTTTTTGTAGAACCAAGTCAGAGTTGGTGCAACAACGGAAGAAAAAAAATTTAGCACATGCAATAAGAATCAGTGGATATCAAGTAGGAGTAAATAGCAGTAAATACCACTATCTGCGCAACTGAGCTGAAATTCACGTACAGCTTCGCATTTTCCCAAAATTCACGTACATTTTCATAATTTTTAAAATTCACGCACAATTCACGTACATACGTGAATTTGACGTACAGTGGACACCCTGTAATAAGCACATTAACTTTCAACGACAATAATAATTGTTCTGATGTTTTAAGTATTTTTCTTCCTTCTTTCTTAATTAGTTTGCTTAAGTCGGGTATGATGTCGCGTTTGCATGAGTAATTCCTTCCCGTTAATATAATTGCGTCATCGAACCGCGCGGGTCAGTTTCGGTTCATGGGATTGTTGCATGGGACTTCCCTAAGTGGTCGGTTTCACGTCTGGCGCGCGCCTCGCTTTCTTCCCAATCAGACAATGCGGCGTAAAGACTGAGTGGCGACATACATAAATGCCTTTGTGCTCTGTCTAAGAGCTCTCCACCCCTTCGGCACCAAATTCGAATTGTGTCTTATGTGTGTGTCATGTGTATAATGTGCTAATGCTCAGATTCTGTTCACGTTGACTTGCTTACCCGAATGAACATAATACACGATACGAATTGGTTTTTGATTGATAATTGATCGTCTCCGGGTTTGAACAAACCAATAATTGATAACGAATCATAGAAATGTTGACAATTCATGATGAACTGCAATGTCATACTTTCTTGCTCATCATGATTGCTTACATAAATGTAGCTTAAACAGAAAATTAGGTGCATGCGAAGAGACGTTTTATTCAAAAGAAAACTCGGTAAATCAAAATTTATTTGCCTCTAAAGAGAATCAGCTTCATTGTCTGCTGACGTGATAGGACTTTTGAATTAAAGATATTACGTTCAAAATATATCTTACCGTACCGAAAGAGGCGAATTTTAACATAATTCGACGCGATCAGCCTGATAAGTTTTGTTAGATGATCATAGTCTTGATGAATGTCATGGTCATAAAAGTGGTCTGCAAAAAGGGTTGGAATTAATAAATAATAATAATAAAGACGTATATTTTGTTGATGTAAAGGAAGACTTTTTTATTAAAACTTTGAATACCGTTTATCGTTTGGGTTTGAATGATTGACTACTTGGCCAAGGATGTGTTTCTAATGATACTGTAAATAATACGCCTTTTTATTCGTCACCCATCCCGTGAAAGAGAAGAAGTCATGGTGGAAGACGATCTGGGAGAAAAGTTCGGACATCTTATCCTGATAGCACGGTTGTTTTTGATTCTTAGCGCTGTTTTTTCGATAAGTGCAATTTTATTGATTTTTATTGTTATTTACGAAAGCTTTCCAGAAGTGTTTTGCGCAATTTGCTCCAGAACCTGTCTAGTGTCGCAGGTGACTTGCGTATTGTTTTGTCAGCATTTTTAACTCATGTTTTTAATGATAATAGTAATAACGGTATCGACAAGGATCGTGAAAGGGCTGTAATTGTTGTTTTGTATGACTGTAGGAATATTCCGTCTGTTTTTGGCAATAAAAGAATTCGCCGTCTTTTGCCTGACAAGGTCCAAAGTGCACATCCTCCTAGAATATTTTACAAACTTGTGAAACCGATATCGTTGCGAATTTGCAATTACAGTAGATTGTTATCGAGATGGTCGTTGTCCGACATATCTAATATTTCAACTTCTGCTTGTATTTGTTCTAGTAAACCCGATTTTATTTACGCTCCTTTCGGTCATATTGTTACTGGTGATTTGAATGTGATAGATGATGTTCATCTTAGGAATGTCATGGCACGGGGTGTTAAATTTCGCATTCCTCAATTTTTGCCATGGAATAAGGTTAAAGCTGACTTGGTGACTTGTGTTAAGACCCACGCCGATAAAATGTCCAAATTGTTTAAAGATTGATCGTGATCGTTCCCGTACAGAAATAAGTCCGTATGAATCATAGTATGAAAAGGTATGAAAAATAGTATGACAACGCATACGCATGTAATAACATACTATGAAACATAGTATGTACAAGTATGAATAATGCATACGTGTGTATAAACATACTATGAAACATAGTATGCATAATTATGAGCGATGCATACGTATGTCTTGACATTCTATGAATAAAAATGTATTACGCATATGTATGCATTATCATAGTATGAAACATAGTATGCATAAGTATGAATTTCGCATACGTACACTCGGCGACATAAAGTTTGCCCCACCTGCAGAAATCGACAATATGTCAACTTTTTTGCCTCTTATTCGCAAACTACACCTTCGATTGCTACAATTTTTTGCAGACAAACATAATTAGCACATGGGCTTTCTAATGGTGGCATCTGCATTCCGCCATCGAATCGACAAGTTACTATAAATAGCAATTTAAAATTTGAATGTCTAAACATGCATATGAAGGACTTCAAGCTGTTCATGTAATCTGAATTGAATGATGGAGGATCGTAAGAATTTCGGTTAAATCTGATAGGCAGTGTCTTCTATTTATCATCCATGCATAAAGGAACATTAAATGGCGTACTTTTAGTCAGATATAGCGTCATTATCCCGTTGTTACTACTGATAAAGTTAGTAAGCAGTTTTTTAGACAACCAAATGCACATATCCTCATACCAAGTGAAAACAATATTTCCATGACAATCATAATTTTTATTAATGAACATTTGATTAAGATAAAGGTAGATAAAGCAGCTCACCAGTTAGTACTTCGTAGATCCACCTCGGTTGTCAATGATAGCCTTCACTCTATCGGGCATTGATTCCACCAGGTTCTTGCAGATTTGAGCAATTTCTGTGTCTCTGGCCCACACATTCAGGAATTCATTGATCAGAATTCGTTTGTTCTTGCAGCCCCTTGTCTTGAGGCCTTGTCTGGTTAGCTCGGAGGACATGGCAGGACACGAATTCCTTTTCTGCTGAAGTGGGCCATGCTTCTTTTGCTTGTGTGGCACGGCGCATTGTCTTGCTGTAGCCATCTATTTTGCTCTGGAAAACAGTCAGTCATTTGCGGCACAATCCTTCGATCAATTTTTTCATCGATGTAGACCTCGGAATTCATGGTTCTCTCCACGACGTGTGTGCGTCCAGGGCCTTGCCAACTGAAGCATCCCCAAATCATGACACTGGTGGGGTGCTTTGTTGTCCTCACGAAATGATCAGGCGTTAAATCGTGGCCATCGACGACCCGCACATACTGGGGAGCATTATCCCGAAGCTCAATCACGGTCTCGTCGGTAAATAATACCTGTTTCCAGTCATGAACTGTCCAATCTTTGTGCTGCCTCGCCCACAGAAGTCGACGCCTGACTTGATCGTTGCTCAGATACGGCCTTCGTCCAGGCTTCATCGCTTTGCAACCGATTCTATCCAAAGTGCGTTGTATTGTTCGCACGGAACAGTCTCCAGAAGCGCCAAGTTCATTTAAAAGTTTACATGCAAAGGATCGCGGATTTGTAACACAAAGGCGTCGGATTTGTCGACTGTCTATCTCATCAAAGGTGGGAGGACGGGTGTGATGGGTGTATTGCGTACGATAATCGTCGGATGATTGATAACGATCACAAGTTCTGCTAACTGTTCTATGATCACAATCCAATCTTCGAGCAATTTCTCTCATGGACAAGTCTCCATGTTCCATCAGCGTAATGATTTGCAATCGCTTATTGTCACGTTCAGCCATTGCAACGAGGATTCCGATTTGAAATTGTGCACATCACAGTTATTAGATTCAGCTGCGTATCGATTGCTTCTGTGAATTTGAATTCAAACTACTATGTAATGTGCAGTCGCATCTCGGCAGTACATCAGTAATGGGAAAAAGACCGTTCCAGGACAGGCCAAAAATAAAAAAAATTGGTATCTTTAAAAACGACATAAATTCATGAATTTAGTCCCTTTTTCAGGTTTTTAAGACCTAAATTCATGAATTTAGTCCATTCAAAAAGTACCATTTTTTCAAAAAATGGTATTTTTAAAAACAACATGAATTCATGAATTTGAACCCTTTTTCAGGTTATGAAGACCTAAATTCATAAATCGGCTAAAGCCAGAGGAGCTTCGCTCCGATTTGGGCGTTTTTAAAAATACCCAATTTTTCAAATTTTTCAAAATCTCAAATTTGAGAATTACAATCGGGCGAAGCGCGAAGCCCTAGAACCTTCGGTTCGATTTTCACCCCCGCCAAAATCATGACCGTTCCAGGACACCGAAAATTATAAAAGTTAAGAATCTCAAAATTTGAGAATTACAATCGGGCGAAGCCCTAGAACCTTCGGTTCGATTTTCATTGCTTAAATCATGACCGTTCCAGGACACCGAAAATCATTAAAGTTGAGAATTTCAAATTCATGAATTTTATCCATCTTTCAGGTTTTTAAAATATATCATGTGACTAATAATATTTCTTTAAAAATGGAAGAAACAAAAATGGAAGGAACTTCAGAAATGGATGAAACAAAAATGGAAGGAACTTCAGAAATGGAAGAAACCTCAAGAATATATCCTTCGTTATCTCAATTAAAAATAAGTGAATTAAATATTGAAAAACACAAAGATAGAGTACGTTATATGAAAGATAAGGAATCCCAATTATTATTAAGATTAGAGCATTATAAAAAATTAAGAAAGAGATGGACTAAAGTTAAGAATGTAACACAAGGAATTGGCATATTCTTAACAATAAGTTTAGGTGCTTTAACAATTGTTATATCTTCAGGTGTTTTAGTAATTCCAGTAGTTGCTACAGCTTTAACAGGTACGGGTGTTTTTGCAACTTCACTTGCTACAATGTTAGATAAATCTTTAATAACTAAGAAACGAAAATCATTAAAAACTAAGCATTTACATATTAAAGAAGTCTATGATAAACTACACTACTACTTTCAAAGAGTATGTGATGATAATGTTATTACGTTAGATGAGATTGAAAAATTTGATCAAATAGCTAATGAAGTAAATCAAATATCATTTCAATCACAGACAGAAAAAGTTAATGATAAAAATAAAAAGGATGGTAAAATTTCTAGTGATGGTAAACTTTTATTGATGATAAAATTTCTAATGAAGAAAATGACAAAATTTTTTTAGAAGAGCTAAAAACTTTATTAGACAAAACTTTATTAAACAAAACTTAATACGAGAAAACTTTAAACGAAAAGATTACAAACAACAAAGCAATAAAAAAATAATTTGTTCAGTAAAATGTTTTTGCTGTATTCCAATGTTACCACAAAATTCAAATATTATATTTTAAAAAAAATAGACAAAATTAAAGCTGATAATAACAAAAAAATATTATACCACTATGTTGTATATTTTTTATTACTCAGTAAACAAATCTTCGATAACTCTATCATGAATTTTTTTATCAATATTAATTGTAATGAATCCATAATCTTTTGCCCAAGCATTATTACACGATTGTTTAAATTCATCTTTATCTCTTATACATAAATCTCTTAGCAAATCACTTAAGTTTCTTGCATTTATTTCAAATAGTATAAATATATTTGCATTCTTTCTAATAACACTTCCGTCTAATGAATACATACTTTGTGTTAAATAAAATACACTACAGTTTCTACCTCTTGTGAAATAATTTCTCTGAACTGACTGATTTCTATCATTAACACAATCATCAAAAATTACACAATCTTTCATTGTTTTATCTAGTTTACTAGGATCTTGCATATTACCACTATCATCTATTAGTTGTATCTTTATATGCTTATTTTTATTGGATTCAACTAATTGTTTATTTTTTGCTGCTTCTTCACACCACAAATTTATTTCTTCTTCATATTCAGATTTTTCGTATTCTTCGAATAGAGAAGCAATTGCTGTTTTTGTAAGATTATTCTGCTGAACACATTTTTAAACTAAAAAATTAAATAAATATTTTTTTATGAAATTTTTTTTATAAAAAATTAAAAACAACAACATATTTCAGCTACGGGCGAAGCCCTGGAGGACATCAGAGATGTCCGGTTATACTTTTATAATCCTCTTCATTTAGAATCTTCTTTTCTAACAGTCTTTTCAATATAGCATGAATTTCATTGAAATTAGAATTATGTCCTTCTTTTATTGCAGATATTAAAATATTTAATCTATTTAGTAATTCTTGTGGATCATCTGGTAAAAATACAGTTGTTTCTGTTTTCTGTTTTTCAGATAAACCTTTCCCTACTTTAACTCCCGTTGATAATAAATTTTCTAATTGTTTATAACGTCGAAGAGATTTTACTGCACCAACTCTGTCTAACATAGCTTTATATTTTATGAGATCTTCTACAGCATAATTATTTAAATCTGCTCCTCTTAAAAGATTAACAAAATTTCTATCTAAATTAAAAGGAGATTTATCTGGTGAAAAAATTAAACCTCGAAAAGGTTGTGGAAATATTTCTTTTTGTCCGAGATAAAATCTAGGTATTGTTTTTCCATCTATAAATGAGATAGAATGTTCAAATTGCATAGATTTTGGTAATTTCTTATTAATGTTTGATTCTAGTAATCCATAGTCATCTAATATAGTTTTGTGCTCTGGATCTGTTATATCAATTTGTTTATCATTATTTGTACTTTCTTTTTCAAGAGTTTTAAATGGTTTCATAGTTTTCTCAAAATCAGTTTTTACTTCTTCAGTTATTTTTAATTTATCAAACATATCAGATTGAATACCAGCTTTTATCATTCTATGTTGAAGATGATTTTCTTTCATAATATTTCTTTGTTTTATTAACTCTTCTAATTGTTTTATTCTTTTAAAATTATGAGCTCTAACTTTATCCATTTTTATATGATAATTTTATATTATTATTTTATGTTATATTATTATATTATTTTATAATATTTTATATTTTTATATTTTTATATTGTTATATTTAGAAAATAGAAATTAGAAAATTAAAAAGGTAAAGTAGTTATTCCATCAGGTAAAATTTTTCTTTTATCATCAAATGGATCTAATGCTAATTTATGTTCTTCTTTTAAATACATTTTATGTTTCTTTGAATTAAGTCTATAATTATATGCTGTTTTTATTTCATTATTAAATAATGCATTTTTATAATCTTGAAATGTTATTTGATTAGCCACTGATGCCTTTGAAATTCCTTTTAATGTTTTATGTGTTTTAATATTATTAGTTGTATCATAACAGTAACATTTAGATTTTAAAAATATAGCTTCTGTTATGAAATCTTCATTTCCTTCTAATTCATCTTTTACTTTACATAAATCAGAAGGATGAATGATATCTTTTATTTTATTAATTTCTTCATCAAGTGTAGAATTATACGGTATTGTTAATTCTAAGAAAATAGAATCGGTATCTGTAAAGTGTAATTTATAGTTTTTGCCATAAGCAGGTGCTAAATAATCATATATAAAACTATACATAAATAGTTTAGCTAATTCTAATATAGTGAAACCTATAAAATTAAACTTATCATGTTTTACAATGCTTCTTCTTAGATGAACAGCACAAAGTTCATCACTGAATCTAGTAGTTCTTTTATATGTAGGTTTCCTTGTTAAATTTTGAAATCTATCTTTATCATAAACTATTTCAATATTTTGTCTATTACGCACATTTTCTAAAGTCTTACCATAAAATGCATTATTCATTAATTTGAAGAACACGTTTCCAAAATCATCTTTATTTCTTTTAGATATTTTGCGTTTTTCAATATTGAACTCAATATAATCTTTTAACCATTTAGATTTTTTATACACTAGTTTCCGGTGAATTTTTGTGAGAATCATTCCATGATCTAAATACCAATCTAGCATTCTTCCTTCAACAACATACTTTCCTTTATTGCTTTGTGTTAACATAAGTTTTTTTGTTGGTCTGTATTTTTTCGGCATTATAGATTTTTGATAATCTGAAAAATCTTCTATATTGGGAATTTTGTTTTCTGGACAGAAAGGATAATATTTTGATGCGTCTTTTATATAATCAGGATATACTAAATCAACTTCATATACATAACCAAAATTATTTTCACCATCATATGTTCTTTGATAATCTAGATTATTACACCATGTCATTTCACCTGTTGGTAATTCTTGTATCATGCAAGAAGAATATAAGCTATTAAAATCATAATATAATAAATAGTTTTCTCTCATGAATTCATCGATTGCTTTTTCACGTTCTACTCCTTCTCGTTTCGTTCGAAAAATTTCTAATATTTTTTCTTTTTCTTCTGGAGATAAAGGTTTTATTATTCCATATTCTTGTGGATTTACTTTCTTATTATAACATTTAACATATCTATTACCTAAACCTGATGAAACTCCACCTCTAATTCCAGATTCAAAAAATAATAATTTATCATATGTATTTTCTTTATAATGTTTAAGTTTAACGGTCTTTGTCCTAGAGCCATCGGCTTGAACATTTGTATGTTTTAATCCTGCTAACCATGTTAAACCTGGTGTAAAATAACAATAACATGGATCTATTCCGTAATATTCTAAACACATATCACGAAAGTTTTCAAAAAGATCAGCTAGTATTAATACATCTATCTGTAGATATTTCATTGTATAATCATACATTGTTTTACAATTTAACTCTCTCCAATTCTTTTCAGCTTCTGCATAGTCTTCGTCAGATAATTGTGATTGTTTTAATGTTGATTTAAATTTATTTATTGGAGGAAGTTGTTCTTCTTCCATAATTTTATTCACAGAATTAAAATCTCCAGTTATGTACTCATACGGAAATATTCCTTTTAAAGGTTTTAAATTATATTTATTTAATATTTTACATTGTTCAGATTTCAAAGTTTTTCCCATAACATCTAATGAATAAGGAGTAAAAAATCTAAATGCATCTAAAATTCTAATACAACCTAATTGCATTGGAAAATATTCTTCTTCTTGTTTACATAGTACATTTATTTTTTGTTGTTGTAATTTTTCAGATGAAAATAAATCTTTCATTACTAGATGGAAATCATATTTAGAACCATTGTAGAAATATAAAGGAACAAAGTTATATTTAAATTTGTTAGCATTAAGATTACAAGAATTATGTGCTGCACCTCTATATAATCCATTTAGATGATCATGATCTTTTACTTTATCAATATATCTGCCTCTGTCAGTTTTATATTTATTTGTAAAACCTTTTCCACAGTAATAACAATTTATTTCATCATAAAATTCTTTTCTTTCTTCATCCGTTAATGGTATCATTGGTTTATTTGTTTCAAGCAATTGTGAAAAACGTCCTTGTAATTCTTCTACTTTCTTTGTAAACATTTCTGAACTGTCTTCACCATAGTATTGTAAATATTCTGATTTAAATAATTCAGGATAATTTGAATGAATGTACATTCCCCAACATAATGGTTTTTGTTCAAATAAATATTTTTCTTTACTTTGTTCAGTTGAACTTTTTTCAGGTGCACTTCTTTCAGGCGCACTTTTTTCGGAATTATAATTTTCAGAATTATAATTTTCAGAATTATAATTTTCAGAATCGGGTGAAGCCCTGGAAGACATCTCCGATGTCTCGTGATTTTGTGTCATATTAACATTATATGCTTCAAAATCACAATAAATAGTAAAGGGTACTTTATTTTTAAAATACCATTTATTATATTCTAAATAATCATCTTTAGGAAAAGTATTTTGAACTGCTTCGTTTTGTTGACAATTCTCCAAATGTCTATTCATTTCTTCTAAAGTTCTAAAACTTGTCATACATTGAAGACAAGGAAAATTTTTAATATCTGAAGTTTTTGTAAATATAGAAACATCTTTACACAATATAAAATGACCCTGATAATATAATATATTCGCTTGTGCTGGTTGTTTTGACTGTTCTAGTTTTTCAAATTCATCTTGATATATTTCATGTGTTTCATTAAATTCTTTTGTAAGATTAAATGTATTTTGATAATAATTTTGATTTAATATTTGTAACTGATAACTATATTCTTTATCATATTGTTCTTTATATTGTTGTAGACATTTTTTTAAACATTCATTTATTTTTTGATTGGTTTCATTTTCTTCATTATTTAATTCTTTATTATTTTCTTCATTTAATTTTTGAATTGTTTCTATCTTATTTTGATATTTATGCTGATATTCTTGTAGTAACATTTTTGTTTGTTGTTGATAATCTATTTTACATTTTTGTAAACTTTTATTTAAATTTTCTAATTTTTGTTGGTATTCTGAAGATAAAGATGAATATTTGTAATTATAATCATCAGTACGTCCTTTATAATTATTATGATTAATCATTATTGGTGATAGTGTTTTAACAAGTTCAAATTTTTCAGTACATATTATATTTCCTTGGTAAAAAATATTATGATGCATGTAATTTCCTCTTTTATTGTATACTATTTCTGATTGACATAAATTTTTATTATTCAAATAAAATTTTTTTGAATCTGAGTAAAGTGGAGTAATTTTACCAATAGAAACATAATTCACATTTAATTCAAAAACATTTACTTCTATTAAATTTTTATTCTTTTTATGAAACTTTTTTAACCTATTATAATCATATGGAAATTCATCTAAGCCATCAGAAAGATCAAATTCATTTATGTATTCTTCTTTATTGTAATGACTTAGTCTTTCTTTATGATATTTTGCAGGATGTAAATGTGCTATAATACTCCACAGAAAACAATAATCATCTTCATTTTTTATGTTGATTAATTGTGGTGAACTGAAAGGTAAAGGAACATAACTACCACCAGTATTATTTTTATATTTATCAATTACTATTTTCTTAGATATTATTTTAACAAATCTCCAACCAGATTCACGTAACTGGGCTTCAATTATACAATTTTCTAATTTAAGTATCATCGATTCAAATATGGGTTGTATATCATTTACATTATGAATTTCTTGCGAATTTGTAAAATGTCCTTGTATTATTTCTTCAGGAATTCCATCAGGTCCATTTTTTGTATAAAGTACTTCTACATTCATATAACATTTGAAAGATTTCTTAAATATATTATAAAAGTTGGTTAGAATATCAGAAAAAGTTTTATCGGTTTCATTATATTCAACGGGTGAAGCCCTGGAAGACATCTCCGATGTCCCACGAACAGATTCATTAAATAACTTTTTAATAATTTTTTTATTAAAAAATTTTTCATTTTTTTAACTTTTATATCAGTAGGCAATGTTTCTAGATAGTTTTTATAACTATTTAATTTTAATATATTTCCTTCATCAACTCGTTCTACATTTTGTAAATGCATTTTACTTTGTAGATGAGATTGATAACTTCTTTTTGTTTGCAATTTTTTTTCACATAAGACACAATAAAATGTTTTCATTTTTTATTTTTTAAAGAAAAAATTTGTGTTTTAGTTTTTTTTTAAAAAAAATTTTTGTTTTAATTTTTAGAGAAAAAAAATACTAATATATCTGCAAAATCGTGCGAAGCCCTAGTACCTTCGGTTTGATTATGATAAATTTGTTTAATTATTAAGTATTTCACTTACACCATTTATTAATGGTTTTATATCATTATATGTTTTTTTGGCTTCATCAAATGTAGATTTAGCATCAGAAATAACAAGATTAAAACATCAGATATCATTGATTGCAATTTTCAAATAGTTTAATGTTTCATTATCTTGTATCTAAAAAGATAATTATTTGTTATTTAAATCTTTATCATATACTGTGTAGTTGTAAAAAATGTTTGAATGTTTTCTCTAATCTTATTATCTACATCACAAGCTTTATGAGCTAATACAACTTTTTGAATATTTGATGTCTTCCTTTTGTAATTATATATTTTTTAATAAACGTAGTCTTACCACTTCCAGTTTTACCGTAAACAATGAAATGTAAATTTTCTTGATACATTTTACCTTGTTTAATATTTTTATTATTAGTTTTATCCTTAATCTTATCCTCCTCAGTCTTCCATCCTTTAAAAGTTTTTATTTCTTGTTTATAAAAATTTATTCTCTTTTGTTCCTCTGTTAGAAAGTAACCCCATTGATTTCCAATACATATAACAAGATGATAAATAAAAAATATTAAAATACATGCTAACAATATTTTTATACAATGAAATTTTAAAAAATTCCAAAGACGTGTAAGATCTGATTGTGGTATTTTTTTATTAAGAGATGAATTAGGGCGTAGTGGCTCTAAATATTTTTTATCTATATTATTATATATATTTTTATCTATATTATTATTCTATTTAGTATTATATATAGGATTTTCTACAATATTATTAATATCTTTGAGATTCGGATCTTGAGGGGTTAGTGTATCTTGAAACTCAGTGTTATTCATATAATTATTTATTATTTCGTTTATTGCATTAAGAGATTTATGACGACTTAGATTACTTTTAATTATAACCGGTGAATATAAATCTTCCAAATTTTCGTTTTTATTCATTTAATATTTTTAAAATAAAAATTTAGGAATTATTATTTTTTAATTCCGGACTCGCATTCTTACACTCTTATGAGTGTTTTTAACCTCTGTAGAACCTCCGGAATGTGTCGGACTTTTTGTTCCTATACTCAAAAGAAGTATGTTCCGAACCTCTCCTCTCTTCCGGAATGCTTAAGAATATTTTGATAAAATAATATTTTATTCTTTATAAAAAATAATATTTTTGTTGAAATACAACTATTTTAGTTGAAATACAACTATTTTAGTTGAAATACAACTATTTTAGTTGAAATACTAATATAAATTATTATTTTAACATAAATTATTATTTTGACATAAATTATTATTATGTTGATTATTATGTTGATTAAGTTTTGGACATAGTGTTACATGTCGCTGAAAATTTTTCTTTAATATAATTTTTTGACAACCTCTACATTTAACTTTTTCTTTTAAACAATCCTTACACTGATATTTACTATCATAAAACTCTGTCTTAGGTTTAGTAATTTGACAACTTGTACATTGTCTTGTAGAACTTATACAAGAATTATAATGATTAGTAATTCCTTGATTTGTAAAATATTTATTACAATTACGACATAACTGATCTTTTAATTTATCTTTTTTAACCTCTTGTTTGTTCGCATAATTTTAAATGACGTGCAAAATTTTTTGATGTTATATTTTTATTACATCCGGAACATATATTTTTTTTGTTATTACTTTCAACAAATTGATTTTTATCAATATAATTATTTTGTGCTACATTATTATTTTGAACAAAAGGATTATTTTGTGCTACATTATTATTTTGTGCTACATTATTATTTTGTGCTAAATAATTATTATTATTTTGCCTAGGTGTATTTTGCCTAGGTGTATTTATTCTAGCAGTATTGCTAGGTGTATTATTCTAGCGTAATTTGCCCTAGTGTTATTTATTGTAGCAGTATAAAGATTTTGTTCTTTATCTGAAATAAATAAATGCTTTAATCTTTGTAATGGTTGCTCTGATTGAATGTTATTATACTGAATACTATTATTAGGTTGAATATTATTCTGAATACTATTATTAGGTTGAATATTATTAGGTTGTATATTATTAGGTTGTAATTGATTCATATGCATACCACATGGTGTGTTTTTCATATGAGAATATAATAGTGTTTCATTTAAAAAACGCATATTGCAAACTTGACAAATTTGAGTCATTTCCATTTTTTTTTATTTTTATTAGGAAAAATTTTATTTTTTATAATTTATGTATTTTTATAATTTATGTATTTTTATAATTTATGTATTTTTTATAATCAGAAAAAATTTTATTTTTATTGTTTAAAAATGATGTTACCAAATGTTGGTGGAGGTGCATATATCCCGAATAATAGTGAATTAGAAATAGAGATAGAAAATTATATCATGAAAACTGGAGACGTTTTATCTGGTCCATTGCATCTTTCTATTCTTCCACAACAAAATACAGAGTCAACAAATAAACAATATGTTGATACGCAAATCAATGAATTAAAAGAAAAATATATAAAAAAAACGATGTTTTGGTTCCACTGATGAATGAATTAAAGTTGCTTAAACTTAATGATAAATCATTAAACGAAAAATTATTAAAACTTGATAAAAAGGACAGAGAGCTAGAAGCAGATATAGCAAAACTTTTTAAAAAGATTTCAGAACAATCAAAAATTTTAATATTACTTTCTTTAAATTTAAAATCTGCAGTCATTAAAAATAAACATCAGATAAAAATATTAAAAGAACAATTAGAAGATGAAATAGAAAAACTACCTGAAAGAATTAAAAAAAATTTAAAGCAGTTGCAAACTACATTCCAAAAAAGTGTTGATGAATTGAGTTCTAAAATTACTCAACAAATGAAAAAGATGAATAGAATAATAAATGAAGTAAACTCAATTAATGAAAAAGTTGATAAAATGAAAACTCTTAAAATCAATTTAGAAAATGAATTAAAGAAAAATTTACAAGAAAACTCTAAAGAAAATAAAGAACAGTTAGATGCTGTTAAAAGACAATTAGATGTTCTTAAAATTAAGTTAAATGCTCTTAAAACGGCGTTGAAGATTAATCAGCAGAAAATGCAAGTTAATAGAAGAGAAATTAAAGTACATCACACGCTACTTGACGCAATAGATAAAGTGCAACAGTCAATTAATAAAGTTATCTCGAAGTTGTTGTCCATTCACAAACGTAAATCTTAAACGAGTATTGTAAATATTAACTTAAATATTTTTTACCTACAAAAAATAAGAATCATAAAAAATATAAATATAATTTTAAAAATACAAAAGTATAAATATAATTTTTTAAAAAATTTAAAAATATAATTTTTTAAAAAAATTTAAAAATATAAAAGTATATAATTTTAAAAATGGATAAAATTAGAGCTAATAATTTTAAAAGAATTAAACAATTAGAAGAGTTAATAAAAGAAAGAAATATTATGAAAGAAAATCATAGAATAAAAAGAATGATTGATGCAGGTTTGGTTCCTGATAAAGTTAAACCAAAAACGCAATCTGCAAAAGTTAAGAACAAAAAATAAACATTTTTTATAATTTATTTTTTTCCCAAAAGTCAAATTTATTACTAAAAAATGCCTATAATTTATAAACACAATCTTAAACAATTTGCTTCAAATCAAAGAATTGCTCATGAACCACGTATGAATCCTGTTTATCATTATGATAATAGAGAAACCGTTCAAAAAGAAGGGGATGGCATCTTTTCTGGTATTGGTAGTATCGTTAACTTAATTAAAAATAATAAAGATTTGATTACATCTGCTGCAAAAGGAGCAGCTGCTATAGGTAGTACAGCTAGTGCAATATCAAATGCTGTTAAATCACAAAACGAATTAAAACAACTAGAAGCTATTCGTAAACTTAGGAAGGATTCTGAAGAACTAAAAAAATTAAAAAAACTTTCAGATGAAACAAAAAACAAAATTGCTAACATTGCTGTTGGGGAAACCTTGAGGAGCGGAGCTCCGTCTGATAGTAAACATAATGAAAAAACAATTGAAGAAATAAGAGGTAATGGCGTGAGCAGCAACCTTCGGTCTAACCAGCAAAGCTGTAGCGGAGCTGGTCTAGCAAAATTCTAAATTATATTTTAGTAAAAATTTTTTTCTATCTGTGAGAAAAACAAAAAGTCAAATTATTTTTTATAAAAATGTCTTCGCTTATCGAAAATAAATTTAGATTAGACGATCCTCCGTTCGTCAGTTATAATCAAAAAAAGAATGACTATATAAGAATTGCTATGAATCCCGGATCTTCCAGTAGAGTAAATACTGGAGGAGATTTAATCTTTGAAGTTGATAATCAGCAGAGTTATTTATATTTACCTGATTCATTTTTGCACTGTGAATATTCTTTATATAGTGATGCTAATTTTACAACACCATTACCAGATACCGATAATATTACACTAGAGAATAATTTTTTCCCAAGTTTATTTACACAAATGCGTTTAGATGTTGCAACTCAAAATATAGAAACAATAAGTGATTCTCCAGGTGTAATTGATACAATGCTTAGATTTATAACAATTGGTGAAAATAATAAAAAGCATGAAATCGAAGGTTGGTTTCCTGATACTAATGATGGTATAATTATTGATGATTTAACTCACGCTGGAACAGATGCCGCAGGAATTGCGAAAGATGTAGAAAATATTGCAAAACATTTAAATAAAACAAATAATGAAGCATATAAAGAAAGACGTGAATTTAACAAAAAAAGTAAACAGACAGTAAATTGGTCATTGTCTCCATTATTCGGTTATTTAGATTATGATAAAATATCATATCAATTAAAATTTAAATTAATAATTCATCGTACAGCAAATAATGAATTAATCTTTTTTGGTAAGACTGGAAAAAAAGCATATTTAAAAATTGATAGACTTGAATGGTGGATTAAGCATATTACTCCTAGTTTAGAGGTTGAAACAGCTATTGCAAAAAGATTAAATACTAACAAACCAATTCCAGTTAATTTTCTAAAGAGAACTGCTAGTTCAGTAACTTTTTCCGAACAAAGATTTAACTGGCATTTTACTAGAACTGCGAATACTCCAAGATATTTATTACTAACATTTCAAAGAAATAATTCTCCAAGTTTTGATAAGAACAATAATATTTTTCATATTAATACAATTCGAAGTTTACAAGTTTCATTAAATCAAACTCGATATCCAATTGATCCATTAAGATTCGATGATACCAATAATCAATTTATGGAAGGATATGATGCTTATAGAAATCTTTGTATAGAATTTGGAGTTGAACCACAATTAACTCCTGGAGATTGGAGACATTTATATCCAATTTTCTGTTTCGATTTAAGTGCACAATCTGAAGATATTATTAAAAATGGTTGTGATGTAACAATAAATATTGAAAAGAAAGATTCCACAACTTCATTGATGGCTTATGGTATATTGCTAGAAGATGCAAAATATTCTATTGAAATTCTTAATGGAAAGATGGTTAGGATCGGCTAAAGCCAGAGGAGCTTCTCTCCGATAGGTTAAAGCCCAAGACTTAGTCGATTAATTAATTTTTTTTCATAACTAGAATAGATTAAAAAAAATTCTTAACTTAAAATTTTTTCATAACTAGAATAGATTTAAATTTTTGATAACTTAAAATTTTTTTATTAAAAATGTCGCAAGCGAAAAGTAATATTAATAATAAAACTGTTGAATTAAAATTACGTAATATTGTTGACAAAAATACCCCTAAAACTATTACTACTAATAAAAAAAAGTATTACATAAGTAAACCAATGATAGAGAATATTCAATTACAAGAAGAAAAGAATGGTGGGATTCTCCCATTAATTCCACTAATAATAGGAGGCATAGCAGCTGCAGGAAGTGTTGCAGGTGGGACAGCTGGTATTGTCCAAGCAGTAAATAAAAATAAATCAGAGAAGGCAGCATTAGAAGAACAAAAACGTCATAATAGAGAGTTAGAGAAAGTTGCTAGGGGAGAAGGAGTAGTAGATAATTTTATTAGTAAATTAAAATTAGTTGATGAAGGAAAACGAGTTCTTAAAAATATTCTCCACAATGTTGATGATTTAATTGAAATTCAAGAAACTAAAGATGGTTCTGGAATATATCTAAGTCCTAGTATGATAAGGTAATAACCTCAGAACCTTTGGTTCTTTTCGGTAAAACTTTTATTTTTATCTTTTAAAAGTTTTTTATCTTTAAAAATGGATACCGCAAATTCCACAAATTCAGAAAATTTAATTAAATTAAAAATTGCTAATTTAGATTTATTAAATTATCTATTAAACAAAAATAAAAACTCAAACTGTCAGCATATTGGAGGTGACAAGAACAAAGTTCCACACCACTTCGGTGGAGACATACAAAAAACATTAGAAAACTTTCCTGGATTTATTTGGAGTAAATATTCGAAAGAAAAACATCTTCCTGGTCATTCATATACTGGGCCAGGAACTCGATTAGATATAAGACTAGATGAGAATAATAATCCGAAACCAGGTGAAGAACCGATAAATAGAGTAGATGCCGCAGCTTACAGGCATGATTTAGCTTATCAAAATCATGACCTAAGTTCTCGACATGCAGCTGATAAGAAGATGATTCAAGAATTAGATAGTATTCAGAATCCTACATTTAGAGAAAAAATTGAAAGAATGTTTGTTAAGAAAGCTTTACAAGCTAAAATATTATTGGGTCAGGGTTTAAATGAAAATCATAATTCAGACGTTTATGCATCTGAAATTCATAAAGAATATAGAAAGCCTAAATATTTATTAAAAGTAAAAGTATTTAATAAAGATGATATTTGGAGTGCTGATCTTATTCATATGCCGAATGAAAGGGACTACAAATACGCATTGACAGTTATAGATTTATATACACGATACGCTTGGGTAAAACCTTTAAAAAATAAAAGTGGTCTATCAGTTAAATATGCGTTTGAAGAAATCTTTAAAGAAAGTAATAGAAAGCCAAGGAAATTGTTTGTTGATAAAGGGTCGGAATTTTATAACCGAAACGTTCAGCCACTATTTGAAACTGTTTATTCAACTGAAAACGCAGGAAAAGCTATAGTGATAGAAAGATTCAATCGAACGTTAAAAAATAAAATTTTCAAGAAATTTACTCAGCAAGGAAATCAGAAATGGTTGAAGATATTACCAGGAGTTGTAGAAGAGTACAATAATAAAGTTCATTCTGGTATTGAAGAAACTCCAAAGAATGCTTCTGACGACCCTGATTTGATACGAAAAAAAATATTCGAGAATAATAATTTGAATGAGAGTAATCCGAATTTACAGAAACGTAAGCCGAAATTTAAGATTGGAGATAGAGTGCGAATATTCAAGTATAAAAATAAATTCGAGAAAGGCTTTGTTGGCTATTGGACTAAAGAGATATTTGAAGTTTCTAAAATAAATCAAACTTATCCGTTTACTTATGAAATTATAGATTTAGATAATGAGGATATCAAAGGTAGATTCTATGAAAACGAATTACAGAAAACCGAGCTTTAATTATCATTGTTTAACTCTAACAATATCTAGAAATGGTACTCCTTTTTGTAATTTGTACAAAACGTATAAACATAATTGCCCACAATAAGTTGTTCCCGGTTTTTGTATTTGAAATGTATTGTATGTTCCCGTTCCAAGTAATTCTTTTACTTCATTTGTAGGTGGAAGCCCGTATGAGTCAAAATAATAATTATCTCCGTTTTTACTAAAGATACCTGCTGACCAATGTACGCCGTTTTGGTCTGAAGTGTGAAGATTCGTTATGAAATTTACAGTTATTGATGGCCTATTTTTTAGGAATTGTAATTCGTTTCTCATTAGAACATGAAAATTCTTTATTCCTAATTCATTTGCGATTTTCTTTAGGTCGAAATTCGTTGTTGTCTGTGTTCCATATAATTTCAAAAACTCATTTATGTTGCTCATTTTATAATAAAAAAATTTCTTAAGGGACTCCTAGAAGACTGAAGGGAGGGGGTATTGATTTAAAACTGTTCTCTAATGATGTCTTTCCTTACTACTTATTCGATTTTGAAATGATTATATTATAATAATCGGAGCGAAGCTCCTCTGGCTTTAGCCGATTCTAATCTATATTGTTTTATATATTACCATTTTCTTCATGAACTTCATTTGTAAAATATGTTTCATCGTTAAAATGATTGTTTAAAATTGTCATAACAACTATCCCGCATGTCGCCGTCCATGCGTTCTAAATTTAAAAGAAGAATTTTATTGTCATTTGCTTTTATTGTCAATGCACTCTTATGTGCTTAATCTATTCATGTCTTCACAATGGGAAGTACTTTACTACCCGTATGTGTTTGGCAAACGCTAAATGAATTTTGCAAATCGATTTCTAAAACTGAATTTGAAAATAGACTTTGCAAATGGATTTTGAAAATAGATTTTGAAAACAGATTCTGAAAATAATTTACGTAGGGGTAAATTGAAATGTCAAAACTTTACGCACGCGTAAGTTGAAATGTCAAAAGTTTACCGATGGGTAAATTGAAATGACAAGATATAGCATGATAATTTTAGGGGAAAGCTGCTAGATGTTTCTCTCTCTTCAATCTCTGTCTCTCTTCAATTATCAGCCAGTGTACGGGTTCATTGAATAATTTTGAGTTTATGAGTTACAATGATCTTCTAGTTCACACAATTAGTACTTTAAATAATGTTGAGCATACAATAACGAAGAATGACTAAGTAATAATTGCGTCTTCTTAATTTATCATAGTGCTCTAATCTTAATAATAATTGAGAACCATTTCACTTATTTTTAATTGAGATAACGAAGGATATATTCTTGAGGTTTCTTCCATTTCTGAAGTTCCTTCCATTTTTGTTTCATCCATTTCTGAAGTTCCTTCCATTTTTGTTTCTTCCATTTTTAAAGAAATATTATTAGTCACATGATATATTTTAAAAACCTGAAAGATGGATAAAATTCATGAATTTGAAATTCTCAACTTTAATGATTTTCGGTGTCCTGGAACGGTCATGATTTAAGCAATGAAAATCGAACCGAAGGTTCTAGGGCTTCGCCCGATTGTAATTCTCAAATTTTGAGATTCTTAACTTTTATAATTTTCGGTGTCCTGGAACGGTCATGATTTTGGCGGGGGTGAAAATCGAACCGAAGGTTCTAGGGCTTCGCGCTTCGCCCGATTGTAATTCTCAAATTTGAGATTTTGAAAAATTTGAAAAATTGGGTATTTTTAAAAACGCCCAAATCGGAGCGAAGCTCCTCTGGCTTTAGCCGATTTATGAATTTAGGTCTTCATAACCTGAAAAAGGGTTCAAATTCATGAATTTATGTTGTTTTTAAAAATACCATTTTTTGAAAAAATGGTACTTTTTGAATGGACTAAATTCATGAATTTAGGTCTTAAAAACCTGAAAAAGGGACTAAATTCATGAATTTATGTCGTTTTTAAAGATACCAATTTTTTTTATTTTTGGCCTGTCCTGGAACGGTCTTTTTCCCATTACTTACATCCTCCTTCATCAAATGTTCATTAATAAAAATTATGAATGTCATGGAAATATTGTTTTCACTTGGTATGAGGATATAGGCATTTGGTTGTCTAAAAAACTGCTTACTAACTTTATCAGTAGTAACAACGGGATAATGACGCTATATCTGACTAAAAGTACGCCATTTAATGTTCCTTTATGCATGGATGATAAATAGAAGACACTGCCTATCAGATTTAACCGAAATTCTTACGATCCTCCATCATTCAATTCAGATTACATGAACAGCTTGAAGTCCTTCATATGCATGTTTAGACATTCAAATTTTAAATTGCTATTTATAGTAACTTGTCGATTCGATGGCGGAATGCAGATGCCACCATTAGAAAGCCCATGTGCTAATTATGTTTGTCAGCAAAAAATTGTGGCAATCGAAGGTGTAGTTTGCGAATAAGAGGCAAAAAAAGTTGAAATATTGTCGATTTCTGCAGGTGGGGCAAACTTTATGTCGCCGAGTGTATGTATTAACATACTGTGAAACACAGTCATAATTGATTATTTAAATTCATACCGTATACACACATACTACATGTTATTGTGCAGGAGTAATCTATGTTGGGTAGCGACAATTTTTTCTACTATGATGTTTGATGCGTAACCCGAATTTTGTACCCATGCTGAATGATGCTGGTGATTATCAGTCATCTATACAGAATTAATGAGTGATGTTCATGATAATGATAATGTTCATAATGTTGCTGTTCAACTTCCTGATGAATGACGTACCCATTTTTATCTCAGGTCATTGGAAATAATTATTTTTCATTTAATTATCTTTGTCTAGTATTAAATAACTATTTTGCTAACATCTAATGACATTATTTGCAGATGACGACTTCGTTAATAGTTCTGATTCTTGTGATAATGAAATTCTTTCATATATATGTATATATTGTTCATGCTTTTCAGATACTTTATGCAAAACGTCTTTGCTACAAGCTGAAAATTTCATCTGAGACGATTTTATCAAACACGTATGGTACTTAATGCATACAATTCTGAAATATTACTCATTGTTTTCCTATGATTATTAATGCAATAATGATATTTATGGGGCTTCCACAGTATCTCCACAATATTTCAACGTGTTTTGAAAATGATAGTGAAAACCTACTGATGATGCCCAACACATCGATTTTGTTTTATTTTTAATGCATAAATGATTCATTTATGTATATTTAGTCTAACCAAGAATTCATCGAGTTGGATCCTTCTCATCTCATAATTGCATGACCTACATGCATTTTTTTACATAACATGATATCATAAAAATTTGACTAACGATTGCCATGCATATAAGAGCAGGTATTTTTCTTGTTTAAACGAAATAATAACGTGTCTTGTAGCTTTCTTTTGCTCAAAGAATTAGTTATTCAACGAGTTTACTTTTGAAAAGTCTCATGTGTATTGTGGATCTCTACAATGTCAGTAAAAATTTAAAAGTCCATTTTTGAGTAATTTTTTTTTACGGATTTTACGTCACTTTTTACCCCTACTGGGGTCTTGGACGGTGCTGACTTAAGTCAGACTTTGTTTGGAGCGTTGTGGTGCTTTGTAGTCCGGATGCCCTTCCTGCCGACTTCCTATGACACTTTCCGGGTTCGACCTCTGGACCATGAGATCGCTAGTCCAAGTACGCAACCATTGTGCCACGGACACCACAAATGAGTAATCTAAATTTTGAGTAATCTAAAAGTTAAATATGAAAGTGTTACTAATATAATTTCCTTGAGTTGCCATTGATTAAGCACTATTTTCAACACCAACACATTTAAGATAATGAATTCTATCAAACATGATTCATGAAAGCAATAAAAGCTAATTCAATTAGTTTCGAAAAATATTGTTGATATTTATTTTGATTATTTATCTTTCCTATTATTGCTTGAGAAATTGCCACCTTATCATAAACGTGTATAATTCTTTTATTAGTGTGTCATTGTATCTGAAGTTTTCCATCATGCCCATCAGGGTTGTCCAGTCTAACTCAGAAGGCTCCTGGTTCCTTTCACTTCTCTAATAATAAGCATTAGTTTATTGCCATTGAAAGCATAAATGAACTTGTATGAACGTCAAAACAATAAACTTCACACTGTCTTGACGTGGGAGCATTATTATTATTAGCTGCTTGCATTACAGGTAACGGTAACGGATTCTTTTCAGATTGTTTATGCTACTGAATGCTAACGAGTTGCTTCACTTTCTTTTTTTATCTTCTGCTTAAGGGTTTATGGTACCGTCCTCTTCACTCGAACTTTGATTTTAAAAAATCATACAAAAATGTTTATTTTTGATCAAATGGGTACGTCGTTCGTGTGTTATAACAAATGAATGCCATATATGTGATTTTAACGTATGAGAAATTGTAATTATTATGATCTTAAAATGATGCTAATAGCTGTCTCCCTCATGATATGTTCTCTATCTAAATCAGTTGACTTCCTACATTTGACATGTTACCGGAGAGACAAGGTGCTTTTGACTTTGTTCCCTTTCAGATTAATACTCGACGTATTGAATACAGAATGCTTGTTATTATTCATATGATAAGTGGTGCATATAATAATGAATTCATGCTGTTATAGAATATATGTATAACATCAAAACATATGTGCTTATGTATGATATTCCTTCGTACGATATACTGCTGTATGCATATATGTTGCATTTTTATGTCAGGAACATAATCTGAAAACTCACGTGTTTAGGATGAGTATACGTACCTATTTTCATAGTATGTTTCCTTGTATGATTCATGCGCATGGCACGACAACGCGTTGCATGCTCTTAGTGCGTCTCATACTATGTTTCGTATGTCTGTTCCATACTATGTTTCACAGCGTATGCCATATGAGAATGCATACTATTTTCATAATATGATTCATACTATGTAAAGTCATAGTATGAATCGTACGTATGTTAGGGTATGGCCCGACAGAGCGTTACATGTTCATAGTATGCTTCATACGTCTGTTCCATACTATGATTCATACTATGTTTTCACAGTGTGTCTGGTATGAATACGTATATGATTTTTCATGGTATGTTTCATAGTATGATTTTGCTCAGTATGATTTAGGGTATGCTTCATACTAAGTTTCATACTATGTTAAGTCATAGTATGAATCATATGTATGCCAGGGTATGGCCCGACAGAGCGTTACATGTCCATAGTATGTTTCATACTATGTTACATACGTCTGTTTCATAGTATGATTCATACCAATTTTTTCTGTACGGGTTTCGATGATTGGGAGGGTGAGATAATAAACCTCATTTGTAAACGTATAAAAAGACCAGAGTATTGTGAAAATCTATTCGAAAGAAAGTTTACGTTTATTAGATCACTTGATGAGGGCATTAAACGTATATTAACATTATACAATTCCTTGAACAAGACTCGGCTTTTTGATTATGTGCAAACCAGGGTATAGAAACATTCATCTTATAATTTTGGATGCAACATGTAAATGAGACGCTTAATCATGAAATGAAAATTGTTTACTATCCAACAGGTATTTCAGATTTATATATATCTTATCATATTATAAGTTTCAGATTATAATACGCTTACAAGTAGTTATACAAAGTGTTAAAATGTATATTCCTTAAACGTCAATTAAAATCATATGAATTAGATGCTGTACACGTATAATGTAATGTAATTAAATGCATATAATATGCATAATGTAACATTCAGCTTTGACATTCATTGAGTGACCATCGCAGACTACAGCTTCAAATTTGGCCCCAACCTCGAAACATTTTGAGATAACTGTCCTGATCATGTTAGATAATTTCTCTCCGTTTAATCGAGCGGTAAAAAAGTAAGCAATCAGCAAATTCAGACGCTCTTTCAAACCAATCGATTGAAAAATCAAAGCATGATTTGCAACAGAACCAGTTATGGGACCTGCTCCATCGAAATGTTAAAGTTTTTCGAAGCACGGTTCTGGCATCACGGAACACAACACGCGGTAACCATTTCTCAAGAAATGAAATTTCTGTTAACAGTTTTGCAAACCTTTTCGAAAATTTTATATTTCTTATGACTTTTGAAAACATGTTTCGGATTAGGAGTAGGATAATTGATAGCAATAGCCTAGGTTGTGAGGATTTCATTTAATGATAAAATCGCCATTTAGCGTCGGTAGAATGCATGTCAAATTCAATTTTATCTTTTTGAAGTATTGCGACATCACCTTACTTACTTACTTTTTACTTTATCCTTTTAGCGTCTTCGTTTCCCCTATCCTAGAGGGTTTGACGTTTGATCAACCGTCTCCAATGGTTTCGATCCTGGGCGTCCTCTTCTGTCGCACCAATCCTCGTCAGATCATCTTTGACGTTTGCGAGCCAAGTCTTCTTCGGCCTTCCTCGAGGACGCGCTCCTTCCACCACGATGTCCAGTACACGACCAAGGGCTCCTTCTCCGTTTCTCCTCTTCACATGCCCGAAACACCACAGTGTGTTATGAGTTGGGATGAGTGTCATAACTTATGACGCTCATCCCAACTTCGTTAAGTACACAAATTTTGTCACCCTTATCAAATAAATCATCATAAATTGAAAACAACACCACAGGTGTCAATTGCGATCACCTCAGCGGCCGTAATTTCTTGCCTACATATGGGGATCAGACGTGGCGGCGATGGGAAGTTTTCAGGCTTCACGGCTGAAATAGGGAAACGCGGAAAGCAGTCCACCTACCCCTTTCTAGATCTGTGGCTTTTCTCTAGAACTTGTGGACTGGAAATGCTTTGAGTCGACAAACATGCATACAGTATGTAAAAATCATAAATTTTATAAATCTTCATGAGTAGTGTGTTTGACAAGTATATTGCTGATCTTCAGCTCTCACAACTAACCGAGAGCAGTTGCGAGTGTGGACACCTCAAATTCGTTTTCCTTGCATAATTTTAGTCTTGAAAATGCTGTTGCACAAACGACATTAGCATAGTTAATCAATACAAGACTTTCATGAGTGGTGTGATAGGTACATTTATTAATTTTAGCTCTCACGGTTAACGGTAGGAAAGGCGAGTGTGGGCACCTGAAATTCGTTTTCCTCATGAAATTCTGGTCTAGAGAAAGGTAGTTTCGCTTCTGCTATATTTACTTCCACCTTCGACCATTTTCAGCTTATTTCCCGGACTATCAAGATTGTCTTCAACATAGACAAACATCTTCCTTCATCTATCTATATTTTTGGGCACCCTATGAGGGACGCATGGGCAACCTGATATGGGGTGCTATGGACCGGCCCAAAACCACTCCATGCCACAACTGTGTAAGAAATCAACCAAATGATAACCTTACAATATGATCTAGCTAGCAAGATATTATACACATAACTGCTGAGGTTTAGACTAAGTGAGCGAGCAATATTTCCCAGTTTTTATGTGCAATGTTTAGACGCTAAAATTTCATACGCCTTCAAGAAAATTCTGAATTAAATCAAGATTGGCTATAGATCTCAATTTGGGAAGACGGATGATATGGAAGGGCTTCGTGAGTTCGAAATCTCACTCATAGGAATAGCCATCGTGCACGAATTCAATGGCGAAGTAGATATCAACAAGCTTTGACGCCTCACACGTGGCCATCATTTGTGCAATACGAGCATGCAAGCGTGTTTCTATTTACATGAGGATAGTGTCTACAAAATGGACTGCATTTTTTTCGTATTCCTGTTTTTAGTTCAGGAAATCATCACGCCCTATGAATAAATTTTATGTGCAAAGACTATAGCTGCTACAAAATTGAAGAAAATTTGTACTAAGCTTGTATCAGACCGCTAGGTTCAAAATATAATAGGCGCAATACAAGCAGGCATGCATTTTAAACCCAAGTTGCGATTATTTGTTTAGAAGTATGTCAAATGCCATGAGGTATTCATGGATTTCACTGTTTTTCACCTCGACAAATACCTTCCATCATGAGAATGTTTGACTAACCGCTATTGTGTTCTAATGCATCCTGATGCTCTCAGGTATCCAAATTTAATCTGCAATTAAGTTTTAGCTATGCTTCCTCAGGTCTAAAGAGATGATGGACAACCGCGAAGCTCAAGCCCCTCATCCGCGTAAGCGTTGGTAACGCTAAGTATAGCTCATATTGTTGTGGCATGATGGTTTGATGTTACTTATCAATGGTCTTTCGAAGGTCCTTCATCTGTTCCAACAACAACTTGTCTTCTGCCTCCATTTGCATGCGGAGCGCAACACGTTTAGCTTACGGTTATTCAAATTCTCTCTGATCTTCTTTTCACTTTGTTCTTCTGTTTATCTCATCTTCTTTACGCTTCTCCAACACCTCCCGATAGAGAGGCCTAGCAGAATGTGCGTACTCCAGCATCTGCTTCGTAATGGAGATGTTCAATATTCCCTTGTTTGAGTGGATGCGATCAACAATTAACAGCAAAGAAATCAAAGTTTCCGCTGGCAATTCTCATTGAGTAAAAAGCCGCTCTCTGCTCGAGAGAACAGATTTCCGTGATTGACAATAAGAATTTTTTGGACAACAAAAATGTCTGTAGTCAGCATTATCTCCGATGATCGAAGCGAATAAGACGTCCAAGCGACCAGTGCAGAAATCAAAACCTTCCAATTGCATTTTGAACTCAGTGTCATTTTGGAGCTGGCCGAACTGAGCTCTAGTTCTATCATCTGATTCAGCTGAAATGCGCCTCAGTCTCATTATCACCAGTTCTTGAACGAAAGAAATCAGACGCTTGCAGCACAAATCCGGCTAGGATTTCAGAAAAGATGGCCAGATGTTGAATGTTGACTACAAATTTTCATAACAGATCGTTAAAAAGTTTCACGACGAAACTTTTGCAGTCGCCATAGAATTTTTCTGCTTCATCAGTTGGCACACTTCTGTTGCGCCGAATTCAATATCGGGTGTGCGCTTACTCAGACGTTCATCCATAATATCAATATTGCAAAGTTTCGCAAACAGATGCAATCGCTCACAGATAATTGGCGAGGGAGGAGCCGGTAATCGAAATTTTCTCAGAGAAGATTCAACAGTCAAAGACACAAATTTAAATAAACGAAATTCTTCTAAATCAAATTGTCTCTGACAGCAAATTTTAGATGCGAGAAAGAAGCATTGCCGGTCAATTTAGTTGATGTGTTTTCAATCCATTAACGCAGACTAGGAATCATAAAGATTGCTCGTTCGCAAGCTCGTGAGATTTCCAGCCATCTGATTACACAGAACTTCACTGGTAATATGTCACTGGTATTCAAATATAGAAGTGTTATAGATGTGATTTCCCATAACTCAATCCCGAAATGCTAGATCAAAATTTCCTGGTTTTTTTGGCTGAATTCCGCTTTTTCTCCCGCTTTACAGAAGAGATGGCCATTTTCCCAGTCACAATCACTTTGCCAATCTTATATAAATTAATTCGTGCCAAGATAGATTAAAATTTAATTGAGGTTGCATCACTGGCTACATTACACCAATCTTGTATTAAACCTTATCTACGTGCGTGGGTGTTTCAATAACTTCAGTGGATTGATCTGTAGAGCGTCAAATATTCAGCAAAATTAGCTGATTCTCTAGATGATTCTCTTAGTGAGATGTCTAAAATTTACGCACTTTGCAACAATGAATCTTGCGGAACTAAATGTCCCGTAAGATTCATTGTTGCAAAATGCGCAAATTGTTTAGTACATGTTCCCATCACACACAGCGGCAGTTCTCAAATTAACACTTGATTTCAAGGAAAACAGGTCTTATACACTTACCAGGTGCGTGCAATAATTAGTTGCTTACAAAAGATCAGAAAAATAAATCGACATACGTTTTTCAGGATATGATTCAATAGTTAATTTTCGTTATGTGCGTGACGAAAGGTCTATTCACAAGAAAAATTGCAAAGTTCAACCATCAGTCTAAGCATGATACCAAAATCCTTATAGCGCGTTGATAGACTTTCATGGAGAATGCAAGAAAAGTAAAGTAGTTATCGACATGGAAGATTCGGAAATCAGTCTTATCCTTCCTTGTAAAGTATCCTCATGTTTTATAAAACATGAGGATACTTTACAATTTTTTAGAATATTTGTCACACGTCAAGGAGGAAGGCATATCAATCTAGAAGATGCCATCGTATGGAGTAAAATTGATTCGAATGTCATAATTTAAGGAATTTTGGATACATCGGCATAAAAACTCCGGTAAGCATCTGAATTTTAGTTTCTGATGCTTCCGTCTGAATTTTCATGGAATTGCCCAATAGCATGTAATGGGGATTTTTAATGCACACGTAATTCTTTTACTGAAATTTTTAGCACATTGTGCTTGCCGTAGTGGTGCTGGGTAAGTTGTAATCGGATCGTTGATTAACTGATAGGGACGTGACAATGAGCTTGTCTGTTTCGGCAAAATGGGCATATCCGATGTATCCATTCCCTATATTAAGGATGCATAAATTTAAATTACATTCACGAAAACCCACACACTTCCGTCTTGCGTCGAGTGACGCTGATTACTAATTCATTAACACCGCCCACTATTTTCATGGACCAAAATAGAAAGAGTAAGAGAAAGATACACTTACACTCACCTGACTACATCGATTGCCACGATTGGGAAACGGAGGATTAGGATTCGGATTGTAACCACTCGTGCCACCGGGTTTAGCTAAAGGTTGATTGATGACGGAAGGAGGCAGACAGGAACCAGAACTTGGTCCAGATACACCTGAAGACATTATTGAGCCACCCACCATTCCAACTGCGGAATTCATAAGAGTGGAGTCGCCCACGGAAGACAACGCATCTAGACCACTGGCAGGTGTCGGACCACGAGGGGTGTTGGAGGAACTACCTGTTGAAACTGTAGAATTGTTAGGAATGTTTCCAAGTCCACAACTAGGCGAAACAATAAGATCAGAGTTAGTGTTCTGATTGAAATTCAAGGCACTCAGGCCACGTGATATCCCACTGACGGAGCCGCTTCCAGATGTCATATTCGATGTTGACATTGAAATACTATTCGATGAAGTAATCGGAGCATTTCCACCCAATAACAAATCATTTGCTTGTAAGTTCACCGGATTGAGGGTAGTAGGAGATCCTCCATTCAATGTTGGACTACCAGAGCCAACACTATCTGGCATGTGGGAAGTTATTGCTCTCTGACCAGGTAAAGGTGGTAGAGCATAATCGGTTCCTATGGAGCCGACGGAGCTCAAGTCTCCAGTACCTGACAAACCATTGAATTGTAGACTACTTATCATATCGGAAGATGGATCACTAGAGGAAACAGTTGAAAATGTAGTTCCATTTGTGAGAAGCTCATTAGGGACAGATGCGTTAGAATTCAACGGCCATAAACTTGCAGCAGCAGCCAAGGAGTCAACAGCTCCATTCGCATCGGAGCATACAGCGGTGGCAACTTGCGGATGACCCAGCCATCCAAAGTCTAATTCGATGCTGTTTTTGAATCTTTCGCGATCTGTATGAAATGGTATGTTCGTTTCCACATTGGTATCGACTTTTTCGCGGCTCAGATGAAGGATCCTATCTCGAAGAGGTTTCATCACCGAAGCTAAGTGAGTTGCAGATCCGTTATCGATGTAATTTCCAAGGAATTCAGAGGCGTATTCAAACTGCTCACACGTCTTGTCTATCTGATTAATGCGATCGAGGATTTCCATCTCGATGTTGTCGTGTAATTCTTTATTTCTCTTCAGAATCTTTTCCTAGAAACGCACAAAGATTAAAATGTAATGACTGATGAGACATGCTAAGTATTTAAAATTGCAGGATGCTAGAAATATGTGATCTAAAGCAGTCAAGTATCTGTTTCTAATATTCATATACATTCTTAATAATCTAAATAATAATAATTCTTACAATCTCTGTAATTCACAATAAATCTTCTTAAATAATGTTATTATTATAAAATCTTAATAATAAATTATTTATTGCCGCTGCTCGGTCTAAAGGCGTGAATTGCATAAATTCAATCTAGGACAGAACATCAGGGTTGGCAGTACCCAAAAAACTCTAAAATAATTAGGGTTTTCACTCTATCGATATTAGACAAGTTTTTTTACATCACTACATCAGATGACGAGAACTCATAAACGTGAAAGCAATACAACATTGACTGTTCGTTCAAGTGAACGCACATGAACAGGGTACTTTGTGGAGGTTGCAGAGCTGGTAGTTACTGTCCACAGGTGCCCCCCATCGAGTGTGGGAAATGAGCAAGTATTCAGCTCTTACGCACTGACACATACCAAGCTCAGAAGCCGTATCTCCCACCCATAGTGACCACCGCAAATTTTGAAAAAAGCAGCGCAGGCCCAAAAAAATAGCGCAGCAACAAATTTTCTTCAATTTTGGTGCTAAGATAAAATGAAACAATGATGCCGGTTGCGGCATAAAAACCGTGACTAAAAACGTAGCATAACTTTCTAATTATCCAGCAGAAATTCACAAATAAGATATCATTTTGAAGCAAATATACATCTTTATTACAATAATCAAATTGCAATTACCCCGTACTGAATTTTTTTTAAAATCATATGTTTCATATGTTTTATATGAAAAAAAAGAAATTTCAACTACTTTCATGAATATTCCATTTTATGTTTCAGTTAATGAAATTTCATACATGGATATCACGAAAATTCGTGTACTGAAACTGTATCTGAAACATATATGAATACAGATACATTTAGTCTTGTAGTATTTCATAATATGAAGCAGCATATGAAACCATAGGGAATATCAACATATGAAAATTCCTACTTTTCTTACAATGAACCAGTATATGAAACCATAGGAAATATCCTATTTTCCTAAATTTCATACGATGAAACAGTACATGAGTACACACGAACTTGTATTTTCATGTGATCTTAAAAATTTCACATATGGAAACGGTATACCATGAAGTAATGCCTCAATCATTTTAAACATGTATCATTTATTTTTGGATACATCATCAAAAAATTCAAAATATCTCCAATATTGTTGGTTGAATTATCTAACAAAGCAAACGTTCGTCTGTCTGTCTAAGCGATCTGTCTGCTGGTAATATTCAAACCATCAAATTTCACTAATTTTAATTGATTGATCCACCTTCTATCAAGGAAATCAGATTTTCGGTCGTGTATTAAAAAAAAACTGTACGCAACATGATTACGCGAAAACTAGAGACATATTTTGATGAGATTTATACGAAATAAAATGATCAGCATCATTAAATAAAAAACTTGCAGTTTAAACGAGTGATACCGGTACGTTTTATTGAAAGACAAAAATCGACAGCAAATATACATGTACAAGATTTATGGTACCGGTAAGTCTACACAGTCAAAAATTTCTTTCGAAAATGTTGGGCTGCCGCGCGATATAAAGAATACCATTATTTTCCATCGATACGCACAAACGATGTAGTCGCTCATGTGAAATTGTTTTACGCAATTTGACATCATTGTCCACCACGAATACGTGAGGCATAAGCATGTTTCGATCAGTTATAATAGATCCACCATCAATTCCAATCAGGTGTCGCCATTCAGTAAACAACTCGATTTCAATTTGAATTTCACTGTGTTGTGGGCAGGGTTGAGAAGAATCGCAGCAATCTGGTTCCGATTTGATGAGGATTTCATCGATATAAGCAAAAGGAATTTCTCTTCCTTGAACTGGATTAAGTTCAGCACAATACGACATACGTTTTTTACATTTAGATCTCCTTCTGCTAGAAAACACGGACCGGTTCAGCAACATCTTCTTGCAGTCATACAACACATATGAATTAGTCAATGTTGTAACTTTTTCCTTGATTTTTAAACCAAAACATACGACTCCTGAAGAATGTCTGAAGAATGTCATCCTCAAAATTTCTCAGGTGTCTAAATTCAGTGAAAATACGATCAAGTTGAAGAGGCACTTACTGACTTCCGTGGACTGACGACCGATGACTTAAGAACATAATTGAAAGATTCGAAAGGGGAAGACGACCAGGCCCACAGATGGGAATCATTTAGTTCAAGTATTGGGTCAACATAATTGGCATAAACCTTCAGAATTTAGGGCTATACCTTACATATATGCCTAATAGGCCTACATATGGCCTTCTCTTCTTCGATGCAGTGCTAGGCTATTGAAAGACTAGCTATTACACTGATAGTTGACAAAGACATTGCAGCACCGAGTTCAGTGTAAGTAACTATCTTGTCGTCTACATGTGTGTTCTTCTATACAAAGCTTATTCTGAAGGGGGAGTGAAGCGCTGTTCTAACGGGGACGCTATTATCAATAATTATCTCACTGTGGATGACTGCATTCACGCCGATAATTCCTGTATACTTCATTGCTTTCCCACGAGGTGAGCTTGATTGTCATTGGTTGATACTTGAAGCAATCAGGTCCTTACAATAAATTGGTTCGTCTCATGCATGTGTCATCATTCAGATGCGTAACCTATGTCATGGCCACTGGCAAGGAACGTCGACAGGCTGCGATTTCGGCGACCAATTTACTATTTGGAGAACTTCATGATGAAGAGGATATTATCAGCGATGACACCTCTGACTCCGAAGAAATTGACAATGTTGTGTCTAATGCCGAAAGTAATGACTCTTCGCACATGAGTAGCGACGACGAAGACATAGCTCCTCTGCGACAGCGAATAGGCCTACAGCAACGTGATACTCGTCGTGATTCCGCTTCTCGTCTTGACAGCTTCAAGTCACCGGATGGGACAGTGTGGTCTCCACATCCGATCACGGACAATCGCGGCCGTCGTCCACTATCGAACATCGTAAGAGACGTAAGCGGTCCCTCTCGTCAGGTTAGGGAGGCGGCTTCCTCTCCAAGTGCTACATTCATGAGCTTCGTTGCACCTGAGATAATTGACATTGTCGAAAAATTTACAAATACTGAAGGACACCGTGTATATGATTCCACCGTGTATTGATACCACCGCAATGGAAATAAGGACTTATCTCGGACTGATCATTATAGCTGGGGTCCATCGAGGACGACACGAACCCATCGCTCATCTGTGGAATCTGGAAGACGGCCGTTCGATATTTCGACAGGTTATGGCGCGTGACCGCTTCCAACATTTGACGCGTGTGCTGCGCTTTGATGACAAAGAAACCAGACAGGAGCGACGTCTACGAGATAAGATGGCTCCAATTCGCGAGGTGACTGAAAAAATTGCAAGTAGATGTCGCAACAATTTCAAACCTGGATTTCAGTGTTGTGTAGACGAACAACTTCTTGTGTATCGTGGACGCTGTCCTTTCCGTGTCTACATACCTAGTAACCCATAGGTAAATATGGCTTGAAAGTTTGGGCCTACTGCGACGTGGATACGTCCAGGAATACGAGATAACCGAGTATTTTCCATCAATGGTGTTAAGCAGAGACTTCAATTATACCACATGGTCATGTCGATCAAGGAAGCCTTTTCTCTCTACTAAGAGAGATTTCGAGAGGGTGTCGGTCGCACGCGCTTCTATCAGCTTCGCCCACCGAATGTACGCCCTGAAGGCGAAACCCCACATTCTGTATGCGTTTGTCCCCATCATATGAACATAGATGCCCTGTTACACAACGTAAGAAAGGTTGTTCATGACATTCCACCAACCGGCAAGGAACTTCTCTTAAACACACAATGCAAGAATGATTATTTAGACGCTGAATGTGTTACTTGCGACGATGCGCTGAACGAAGCATTGAAAAAAATGAATGACGACGAATTCATGGAGTTGCCGGTCAGTTTCCGAACATGGGAACATAATCAAGGCATACTGCAGCCAACCATAACAACAAAGTCTCTATCCGACTGTCTCGCAAAAATTAAGGAAACATTTCCTCGATACCGCGCACACAGCTTTGTCAAGCGTAACCAAGCAGCATATTTTGAAACTCTGGGGTCCCGGATTTCTGAAGGTGAGGCGATACTATAAGTTGATTTTGCTGAAAACTACAAGTGCACTAGTCAGGATGAGATACAGAGCGCACATCGGTGTTATGAGCAAGTGACAATTTTTACTGGAGCACTTTATCTGCCTGGTGACAATAAGCGACAGTTAGCCATTGTGTCTGATGACGAAAATTGAGACCCGGTATTATGATGATGTTCTTGCCAGCGACTGAAGTCCGACAAAATGAGGAATTTTTGAACTGTTTCTGGAAATCAGACAGTCATCCAATACCTGGTTTGCGAGCATTGCATCACTTTTGCCTCACGCATGATGGTGGTATACAAGCTTCTAGAACGTCCTTGTGTTCGGAGAAAATGATAATCGCGCAAGGAGAAAAGCAGTTGCAACACAAAGAAGTGAAGTCTCCTGATCTAAACATGAACGATTTCGTTGAGTTCATTTACTCATTTGACAAGACCACGTATCGAGGACAGGTAGGCCTATGTGCAATGACCCTTACTGAACCTAGCTAGACTATAAGTCTAAATTATTCAAATATCAAGATGTTCTTTCATCCAATGTGGAGAAGAAGTCCGTAGTATAGCATATTATTTATTCACGTAATCGAATGTCAACTGATCTTTCTAAATATTGTTTTGATAAGCCAAGCTCTCAATACATGTTCACTCTAACTTCTATTTTTAGACTTATTAAAGGCCTTTAAACGGCATTAGTAAACCATCAGTTCTATTGACCAATTAGTATACATAACATCACGGATTATGTGGATGCATTTCAAATGTAAATATATAAATTATAATCACATGCTTTTCTATTAAGAGAGCTAAACAGTGTCTGTCTATGCCTAAGCGACATGCTGTCTTTCACCTAATCAAACTATCAATAGGCCCTTGTTACTTACCTTGCAGATAACGAAAATTGAAGGAGAACGAATCTTCATTCGCGAAATGAATTGTCGAAATGGTGTCTATCGCTGGCCAGAGAGGGAGATGATTCACGATTATCTTAGACCGGACATCGTCAGGAAGCTCAGCCCGCCCGAACCGATCGGAAGCCGGGGGCAGTGGAAATTTACGGAATAACTCATGTATCGTACTTACGCACGTACATCGCACAAATTGTTATAAACAGTAATTTGTTATTAGGGTTACTTCAAGGTGCATTTGTAATGAATTAGGCTTGCCTTTTTACTTCGTGTCTTCTACATAGGTTTTTGGAACGTGACTGACCGGTAAGCGAGAGCACTTGGAACGTGGCTGACAGGACATTATTTCATCTAGCAGTTTAAGAAATTGAAATTTTCTTAAGTTATTTGAGGAGAAATAAGTGGTCGGTATGACAAATAGGTAGACCCTCTTTTCTAAGCAAAAATAAATCACAATTCGCAGAGTTTTGACCACGTATTAATCAATCACAAAAATTGTTTTTCTCTGAGGAACGTGACTGACCGCTTTTACATTTCTTTCGACAAAAAAACATGGCAGATAAACTTTAACGGATACCATTTATTAGAGCTTTAGTACTTGCCTCATATCTGACATATAAAACTTAGTTTGTATAATATTTTTAGAGAGATTGCTGTAAGACTTTACACGATTTTGGAACGTCACTGACCGCGCGGATTGGCCCATATGTATGTGTGATAACTCTGATCGTACGTGAATTGTGACGAGCCCTCTTTTCAATTGGGAAAATACATTACGCACAGTTAAAGCCTTTTTTCAATTGGGGAAATACATGTACATGTACACAGTTAAAGCCTCTTTTGTCTGCCTTGTACGTGTTACCAAAAAATACATCGATTTTATCCACGAGGAACTTACGTAAAAGAATAATGTGAGCATGATGACCAAATGTCTCAAAATCTAGGCCTATACATGTACAATAAAAATCTCGAAGTCACGCCACTTTTTCTACATTTCACCTCTTCCTTGGTTTAAGTAGGCTACGTGCATGAAACAAATAAAGGTCTGCATCAGTTGCACATCAACTCACCTTAATCGCTCACAACAATACCCTCAAGCATAAAAATTGAAAACATTGTATATGTCACGACCGTTATATTTTGTATGTCACGACCGCTATGGCACCATGGCCTAAATCTTCGCATCCCCTTCCAATAAAAAAAACGAAAACAACTATTTTCCAATACTTCATGGTATGCTGTCAAAAATAAAGAAAGATGACCCCACTAATTTATCGGGTCTTCTTCGAATTTGAAGTTGAAAACACTTGCTTCAAAAATTAAATTTGACGCGGTCACGACCGTTATGGTCTTTAATCAATGTTCTCAAGTAGTTAAAATACTAGAAACACCACTAAATTCGTATGGTATATTCGTGTGATGACAGTTATATAACACATGAAATTAGACAGAAAATGTTCTATTGATTCGCGAGCTAACTCGATTCAAGTGACGAATTGCCACGACCGTTATTATATGGAATTGCCGAGAGCCAATTTGATTTGAATAATTGGAATACGCACATGCGGTGCCAAACGAATCAGTAATCAATCAGTTTGTGCTTAATGGCAACGAATTCATAGCTCCATGTGCACAACAGTCATTGTATAGTCAGCACTATTATTCTTCAATGCAAGTTTAAAGCATTTCATTTTGATTTTCAGAAGTTTTTCAATAACATGTACCCCTCCAGTAGAATGTAACTTGGTATCGAAGAACAGAAATTTTTAGAGGATAAAGGAAATAAGACACGCTCAGTTTTTCACTAAACCAGTAGGCACACCGGTCTGGCAGTACAATCTAATGCGACTAACACCGGTCTATTGGCGATGATTCAAATATCTCGTAGGTGTCATCGAGATACATGAAATGTGACGCTCAAGACAATCGTAAAACAAAATAGCTAAATTATTGTCATGAATTCAAAATATTTTGAACACCAAAACAATCTCAATTTCGGAAGCCACAGCCAACGACCGACGTCTTTTCCTAACTGGCCGATAATCACCAACAACAGACAGGCAATAAATTCTTTTGAGACATCAACCGAAGGACTTGGCTGAGATTGTAAATAGAATATCCGTAAACTGGACCACATGTTGATTCCCGAGCGAAACGGAAAGTTAACATTTAGCTAGATTTTTCTAAACGAAAATGATGCTGAAAATGATACTTCGTGAAAGTGGAAACTGGGAAATGCTTATCGATGCATTCACCAAAAAAACATAAGCTTCCTTTTTTGCATGATAGTCTATACAAATTGCTCGTTGCGGGACAATTATGTTGATCTACATCTCGCTTCCAATTTGATCATAATACTTGCGCATCATGCATCACAGTGAGTCGGAACGTGCGGGTTTAACTTGGGGGTGAAAATTTCCCATAAGGTTTCTCAACGGTTTTGGGGTAATTCGATGGTGCTGAGCTCAAATCTGACATCAAAAAATCTTTCAACGACGTCATTCTTTCCTATATGCAAAAAACAAAATGGCGGCCGTCGAAAAAGGAAACCGATCAATTTTTCGTAGCAAGAAAAATTCCCATAAGGTTTCTCAACAGCTTTGGGATAATTCGATGATGCTGAGTACAAATCTGATATCAAAAAATCTTTCAATGACGTCTTTCTTTGCTATATGCAAAAAACAAAATGGCGGCCGTCGAAAACGAAACCGATTAATTATCTGCAGCTAGAAACTTTCCCATGTGGTTTCTCATCGATTTTGGGGTAATCCGATAGTGCTGAGTTCAAATCTGGCATCAGAAAGAACTTTCATTGACGTCTTTTCTTGCTATGTTCCTATTGCTACATGCATTTAATTACAAAAATAGGCCGCACTTAATAATCGCTGATCAAATATTCAAATCATGAGATAATCTGTCCGGTAGAGGTATTAAGTGCAATTCGGTTTTATACATTGATTCCGAATTTATTCATTAGGACATTCGTTTTTTATACTCATATTTATTCTTTCAAAACCTTTCTATTATTCGATAAAAACAAAGTTATTTTTCCAACAACATATTTATCTAAGAAAAACAAATTTCAATCAAAATTATATGTGACGTCCATTGTAAGCCAAAACGGCTCTGGGAAGTCTGCTTCTGTAATTTAATTTGTCACACTCTTTCATTTTGTAATTTTGCCAGAAATCGTTGAAGTTCCTGTGAACGGATTCTGAGCTTTGTTCGCAGTACTTTCCCAGTCCTACATGTTTTGAGAGGCCAAATTCTCTCACGTGGTGAAAAATTGCGTGAATCTTAGGTGTCACCGTAATGCCGAGAGCGAGGTAGTCGTCACGGAGCTCACGGATTTTGTCCTGAAAATTCTCCTCGAGCGTGAAAGAGAAACAGCTGTCCACGACATTATTCAAACTCCGAAATGCTTTAACAAACGGAAGACATCCAAGTGGACAGTTGGCCGCCAAAATATCAACTTTCCTAAGAAGTGACCGCGAATCGTTACCTGTAAAGGAACCGCCGCCGTGATAGCAACAGGGGTTGACATGACAGTCAATTAACCACTTCTGTGCTGCCTCAGGAAAACGCTATTCCATGCGTTTGTACAGAGTTGATACAGAACCAATCAACAGATGTAATTCTGGGGGAGGCAGTCGATCGATGATGCATTCTGAATCGAAGATTTCAGTTTTTGCAACAAGCGGTGGATGAATGACGTTGCCGAATGCCCTTCCATTCTGCTGCTTTCACCAGATGCCATGTATTGCCAAAATGAGTCCATCTAAGAGTTGAAAGTTCGTCTTTCTCCAACACTTACAAGGTTATCTTTTGAAACGTTACACCAAGAACAAGGATGCAGACAGCTATGACTCATTAGTCCAAGAATGAGATTGCAGATTTTAAGATCAGCTGCGATGTAAAACTTAATGTTCACAGTATGCAGACCAAGCATAATCCAAATATATTTCAGTTTACGTACAATTCATCGATTTCAGGCACAATTGCGACGATGAAGAGACCTTTGACACCAGAAAACTTTGGTAGATGATCTTGTCGGGCCACCATGGACAAGCAAAATTTCAAAAAATTGCCTACAGAATCGATTCCGATCTTGACGATCACGTCATCAAGGTCAATGTCCCTTGCATTGCAAACGTCTACAATAAATTTTTCAAGATCATTGCAAAACACTGCAGGTCGAGATTGCCGTGCGTGCATGCTGTCGCTGCTACTGAACTCCTTTGTTCGAACCTCAAAGTTTCATCGAATACGTGAGCCTTCTCGCTAAGCTTTTGTTTTGCATTACTTTCAACACAATTTCGACGTTTCGTTGCTGATCGAAGATATTGGGACATCCGTAGAGTTTGTCTATTGCTCATATTCAAGTCAGTTTGAATCGAATTTAGATCTTTAATTTGTATTGTACTCTCAGCATGGGAGGAATTGACATCAATGTCCATTGCACCGGAATGAGCAGTCAACAATTTGATGGACCCTTGACGATGCTTATTAAGTTTGTTGGCAATCACTGTTGCAAAAAATCTTCCTGGGTCTTCCGCTTATGATTTGAGCAACATGTTGTTGACATTTTCATATTTTCTTACAGAACAGTCATGTAGGTTGCCTCTTCCAATCTCATCGAAACACTTTGTGCAGACTTTCATTCCTGTTTTTGTATTGTTGTTCAGATTCATCACAGGTCTTCCAGGCGATCTTTTGGTTGGTGGGGGAGGATTGATTGTTCCCCGAGAAACATGACAAAAGGTACATTCGCACGGTTTGTACTGGCTTTGACGTGTGTAATTTGCGATTGACATGTAACACGATTTTGCACTGCAAGTTCGATCGATGAGTCTCCAGTTCCTAGTTGCGTCAATTTCTTTCTACAGGAATGACAAATAAACGTAGGGAATGTTCCACCTTCTCTGTCAAAGTCACAAAACACATAGTCTAAGATCAATTTTTCAATCGACGAAGAAATGTTTCTAAGGTTTTCCCCTTGCTCCAGCAGATCGCACAAATGGTTTTCAATACATCTTTGTGAGTACGAAACTTATTCGGCATTCTCGTCACGATAGATTTCTTATATGAATATCATCATGATGCACATAAGCATATACGACACCGGCCTGCAGCACGCACATAGCAATCGATTCAATGAAATCACGCGCCCGCTATTTTGATTGTTGAAGATCACATGACGCGTTGATTCAAAAGAACATAGATATCTTCCTTCATCCTCATCTCTATCTATTGTCATCTAATACATAGCAGGGATCAGATTGACGACCAGGGCATTTTTCACATATTTTTCACATGTCATCATAGCAAATTTTTCACATGCAAACCAATTTTATCACGAATTTTTCACACGACTTAATCTCTGTTATTAATCCAAAGTAAAGTTTTCAAAACCGATATCCGGTTTTCATTTGGTATCCGAGAATTTTGAAGAATTTGAAAAACCGGTTTTGTAATGTGATACAAAAAACAGGTTTTAGGACATTTCCACAACATCAAAGCCATACATTACTTCCATTTCATACTTTTTAAACAAATAGTTATCTGATAGATATTATTTACAAATATGTGACGTAATATCAATGATATTCAATAATTGAATTATAATATATGTTAGGTCTATACGCACTCGCGAAATTGAAGAAAATCCCAATATACAACGTTTTGAACAACACATTTGATACTCTGTCTAGCACCATTGCCACGTGATGAATTATTCGATTTATTAAATCGCTCAATCGCAGAATCCTATACAAAACCTATACAAATGCCGTATACAAATATATAATATTTCTTAAAAATCAATGTTCATCATATGAAAAATGTAAACAATATAATCATTGTAGCAAATCTATTATTTGTTAGCGGAAGCGTTACGGTTAGTAAGTTGTGCCTCTCTCATCTGAACTTCCGCCAGTTTTGCTCTGGCCCCTTGAATAACTGAGTTAGCGGAGTTTATTCTTTCAATATTTTGGCTATCACAACCACTTTGTAGAAGTCTGTTTATCAAGACTTGAAGAAGTTTGTATATCAATGATAACCATAATAATAAAGAAATAGAATTCAGAAAGTTAGTTTGAATACATGTATTTAGGCCATTTCATGATATATATCTTTCATCCACAACACTGATTTACCAATTTTTCACATACACTCCCATTCTTCACATTTTTTCACAATTTTTCACACACATTCATATTTTTCACAATTTTTCACATTTTTCACATCAATTTGATCCCTGATATAGGTAAATAGAAAGATAAGAATTCATCTATATCAGTGCTATCGAAATCAATCAAGAAAATCAAGATTTGAATATTTGATCAGCGATTATTAAGTGCGGCCTATTTTTTGTAATTAAATGCATGTAGCAATAGGAACATAGCAAGAAAAGACGTCAATGAAAGTTCTTTCTGATGTCAGATTAGAACTCAGCACCATCGAATTACCCCAAAACCGCTGAGAAACCTTATGGGAAATTTTCAAGTTAAACCCGCACGTTCCGGCTCACCGTGGCATTATAGCTATCTTGACATGTACAGGATGTTTAAGTTAAATAGGAATTGCTGTCAAATAGGCTATTCTTGGAATTAGATATAGCGATTCTAATACCTTGGATTTTGTTCAGATGCAGAAATCTGAAGACAGAAGCCTGCCTACTCCATTCGATACATAGATCGGTAAATTATACTAAGAAATACCGACTTATGAAAAAAAGAATGTCTTCTTTTGATTAACATCTAGAAATACTTTAATAAAGCACAAATTTGTTGCAGTCAAAAAAATAGCGCAGAAACCCCAGAAAAGGCAAAATAACAGCTTAATTAGCGCAGATAGGTAAAAATAAAATAGCGCAGCGGTGGTCACTATGCTCCCACCATATGTGTCATAGATCGTAACAGTTCAACGAGCTTAAGCTGCACCCAAGCTAAAGTGACTGACAGTTTTGATTGTGAATGAGTGATCTATTGTTGTGATGATCTGCTTATGCGCTTCTTTAGTTACCTAGCATATTGTTCGAGTTTTGTACTCATTGCATGCTTCACTTCATTTTCTAGAGTAATTGCTTGTCTAGTAACAAGATTGTACACTTTTAGAGACACTTTTAAAGTTTTTGTACACCTTTGACTTTTGTTTAGCTCAGGAAACATTTTCTTTCAGCTCCAAAATTAACTGTTCTGTGTGAACAATTATTTTTCTCGTATGAATAACATGTTAATAGGACTACTATAACTAAGCAGCTTTGAGGTCAAGTATGGCAAACATTCCTTGTCATTCCATCAAGGCAGATGCAGACCGATTATTGTATCAAAACCTATTCCTATTAGGACTATAATGACATTTTATAATTGCATGTACAATGGTACATTTTTAAAAGTATCAGCTCATCTTTCATTATATAGGCTGTATTTTAGTGTATGTACAAGTGTTCATACACAGCAGCGTTTTCCAAAGTTCAATTTGTACTTATTCACGTTGCGTTCAACTTACTTGTATTATCAACTGTGACATAGTTGTGTTTATCGATTATATAGGTTACATTATGTTCTATGTATCAAATAGATACATTAAACGATTGAATTTAATTTAAGAGTTCACAAGCCTGATAATGGCATAGAAAATAGTCGGAGGGGTTAATTAGTGGTGTTAGTGCTATTTAACATCAAAAACCCTGAATGGGTTTCTGGGTATTTGCCAGCCCTACAGAACATGGGGCATCTCAAAACAAACGGGAAATTCAGTTAGTGTCTGAAGAAATATTAAAAGATATATTGATGTATTTGCTTGATCCGACCAGATCACGAAATCTGCCGAAAGATAAATCAAATACATACGTCAAATAGGAGGTAAAGTAAAGCAAAGTAAAGAATGTCCTTATGATTGACGCAATGAACGTCTTCTTTTTAACTTATGATGAGTCACCTCCCGTCAATGAACCGTCAACTACAAATTCACACATTGACAAAGGAGAAATTTCGAATTCTTAGTTGCGAACCCTCAACAATCCAAGTGCGTTACTGGATAGCACCAATCCTTATCTTCACATGTTTCGATTTTAATTTTCAGGTGATGTCGAACTTTTAAATCCTTATCGGGCGATTTTACTTCAGTCACTTTTTCTAACTTACCTTGACATCTGTGAGGATAGCTTTATAGCTATGAAATGTTTCCTCAATATTGCCACGGTTACTATCTTTGGCCAGGGCAACATCTCCGAGCATCGATGTCAATGTTTCTGCAACATCTTTCAAAGAATTCACTGATTTCCTGGCCTCATCGCGTATTTGCAGAATTTCATTCCGGAGTCTTCCACCAACGTCAGATACTCGCTCACATACATGTTGCTTGTGATCCAAGGTCATGCAATCACTGCAGATGAGCACCTAGAAATCGAAGAAACCAGTGAGAAATGGATATAAAAGTGACCTGATAGAAGTAGGCATATGAGGCATTAGCAGTTGGTTAGAAGTCTTGCCATGCCATCATCGAAATTCAAAGCAGTATTGCCTAAATGTTTGGACAACTAAGTAAAATAATAAAACAGAAAAGTAGAAGAGCAGTTCTTGTTTGCAGCGATGATCGTGTTGAGGAAGTTCATATATCACATCGATAATTAATCCATGGTAAATCAATCTATTAAAAGGGAAGTAGATGACAAAAACAAACTATGAGCTATCTGTAGCAATGCTTACATAAAAACATGATTAGTTTTGTATGCATGTCTCAAACACAATGCGCTTTCAGCTCAATAATCTGCCCCAGAATACCCTCAATTATTTATCTTTTATTTAGATAGAAGACGGGTCGAATAGATGATGTGCACATAGATGCAGCAATGCATTTATGAAAAAATGTCGAAGGTTTTTAATTTTTTTTCAAAAAATTCAAATATTCTCACCTGCAATAATTGAATAATCAAAAAGTAGAACTTTGCACAGGACTTGGTAGTGACCCGTCTTCTCGACTTCTAATATGATCACCTGATAAGATCATGATTTACGGAGGGATATGGCATGTTGCTGAATATTTGAGAATTGTTTGCTGAATACAGCAAATCTAACAACCCTGTCTATGGACACACAAAAAGAAAAACTCTGGGAGTAAGCCGAATCTGCTCCGAGGGCATGGTGAACGGTGAGAGAAGCAGAGGACGACAAACAAGATGTCGCGCCAACGTTTGCCAATGCACGGGTCTGGACCTCACAGAACTAAACGCAGCCGTGAAAACCCGAGAACTCAGGAGACGGATCTCAAGCGCTGATGGGCCATATACAAAAAATACCATATATATATAACAAAATTACCATGATGAATTACATTCCTACTCTATTGATAGAACAGCATATCTTGATAAGAAAATCTCAAGGGCCCAATCGGCACCACGAATAAGAACTTTTTACACATTTTAGAGGTATTTACAGTCGTTGCATTATTTCAATATGACATAACAAATGGGATAATTACTTTGCATTTTCATAGTAAGTCTACGGTAAGCGTATTTTGAAGTCAAATTAGCCTATTTTTAAGTAGCCTACATATGTGAAATGCTGGAAATCTGAATTATCCTGCATGATTCTGTCAAAACTATAAATGTTGAACAAACAATTATACGATTATGACAGCAGTATTTATACTTACACAGCACTGGATGCAAAACAATTTGCACTGCTCAGATGGGTGAGTTCGACACTTAATTGGTTTGTTCTTCGAAATGTGCTTCGACAGAGAAGCCATATCCTTCTTGTCTTCGTCAGTCAGTTGAGTCCACTTGTGACCAGCAAATAGACGCATAGACTAGAAGAAAAACACAACACTTGGTAATTATACTAGTATCTCCTACAAAACAATGAATTATGTTCTACAGATGATTTCCCAGTTATAGAAATATTATGCCTCTCTCAACGGCAGGCATACAGGGTGTCCCAGATAAATCTGGGCTTTTAATCATCTTTTCAACTATGATTGATTTTCAACTGTAAGACAAATCAAAACAGCTCCATTTAGTGCCAAAACACATTTATTTTGTAAAAACAAGACCAAGAAATGTTATTCAAGTCAATTTCACTCAAAATGGCCGCCATGTGCCTCCACTACCATCTCAAGGTGGTGCCTAAAGCTGGAGCAGGCCTTGGCCAGGGTTCCTCTGTCAATTTGTCCCATTTCCTGGACAATACTGCTCCTCAGAGCTCCCAAAGTGCTGTGAGGCTTATTGTTGACACCTGCTTCAACCACGCTCCACACGTAGTAGTCGAGAGGATTGCAGTCTGGAGAGCTAGAAGGCCAGAGGTCGGGGGACCAGTGGTACGGGAAGTTCTCGTAGCACCAGGCCTAGGTCTTCCTTGCCTTGTGGGCTGGCGCGGAGTCCTGCTGAAACACGTCTCTCCCGTTGGCGACTTGATCCATCCAGGGCTTCACCACCGAGTCCAGGACGTCGATGTAGGCATCCGCGTTGAGGCGCAGTCCCTTCTCAAAGAAGTGAGGCGGCATGACGTCACCATCGCTGCTGACGACACCAATCACCATGACGGATGCCGGATGCTTGCTGTGCATCACTGTTGGGACGTCAGCAGGGTCCTCGCACAGCCACCTGTCGTTCTGGCGGTTCACCTTACGGTCCTGGATGAAGTTCTTCTCATCGGAGAAGAACCTCAGCAGTCCAGCGCTGTTCCGCCTCAGGTCGTTGAGCAGGGCCTGGGCTTTCACCATCCGGTTCTCCCGCGTAGCCTCCGTCAGCAGCTGGCGCCTTCGTAGGACGAACGACTGGAAGCCGAGGTCTTGGTGCACGGACCTGTGGATGGTCGAACGGGCCACGTCCATCTTCTGAGCCAGATGCCGCATCGACTGTCCTGGATCCTCGGCAATGTTGGTCTTCAACTCCTCCAGGAAGTCTTCGGACCGCTTGCTGTCGGATCGCCGCTTGTGGGGCTTCCTCTCTGCTGTCACTTGGTCCTTGTCTGGTGCAGCCTCATAGTCCTTCCGGATGTTGTAGACGAAGGACTTCGAGTAACCAAAGAAAGCAACGATTTCGGTAGCTGTTTTACCAGCACGCAGACCTTCCAAAACCGCTGCACGTCGCTCAAACTCGCGAGACATGACTGAAGTTGTTCATAAAATGCACAAATGCGCGCATGTCTCCCAGTTTAATGCTTACTCAACGCTCTCGTGCGTGATTGGTCAGCAATATCTATGCGCAAAAATCATGTGACGTGATTATACTATTCATAACAGAGATTAGAAGGTGCATAGATATCCTCTAAACGCCAATTTAGTAATCATCAGCGAAGTTTTAAAATAGTCCAGATTTATCTGGAAGACACTGTACATTCAATAAAGAAAGAACATCCTAGTTATCTATTGTTCCAATGAATAAGTATAAGAAACGCTACCGTCACTAAGACCAGTTCATTAAATTTAGAGTACATGCAAAACAGACGGCCTCGCCCCAAAAATTTCTCACGGGCACTTATAATTTAAGTTATGCTGATTCTGATGATGTGGCGTTATACAGCTCGGAAATACGCAATGCAATACAGTCAAGCATTTATTGAAACAAACATCGGTCTTGATTTTACAGCCCTCATAAAGTAACCTACTTTCAATGAAAAAATGGTGGTTTAATAGCTTCTACTTAAAGCATCAATTAGCACCATTTCAGACAAGGTAAGACTTTTGTCATTGCTGAAGTAAGTTATTGTTGTGTATTAGGAAACAGTAGATGGGTGTAGGTTGCCGCTAAATCCAATTCTGTGAGATTGGAAATGATGGAATTGTCCAGCATCGACTTTTCATGGAAAAATGCATCACACAAAGAATGATTATTGCATGAATCAAAAATTGCCTTCGGCAGGCAATTTATGAGCGTTCTTCCTAAATAAGGGTTTCTACTAAAAAAGGACGCTCTTGCTACTTCTTAAATACAAATTCCAATTCTAACGCTATTCGTTCTTTCCACTATATATATTGCTATATAATTGCTCCTTCATAAGTTGAGCACTGTCAAAGAGTGTGTTTCCCACGGTATTGTATTATATATATACGTGTATATATGATACTTGTCTGATTGATTGTCTGATACTTGAGAAGCCTGCAACAGGCAGAAACCGGTCGGGCTGTCTTATTTATTTGCTTAGTTTTTCTTTATAACATCTGGGTGTGATTACATACTGGTATTAATTTCCATTTTCGATTTTCTATTATCTATTTATTTTTCTCGAAAATGAATACACGTGGAGGTTATACAGATGAACTAACTACAATGTCAGAATCAATGGAGAGACTATTAACAAAGGTGGTGACTTTAACAACTTTGGTGCATTCCATCTATTCGCATCTTATTGAAGCTGCTCCACAAAATCAAGGAGTAGCATTAAGCAATTTAGCCGTTGATATTAAAACGGAAATATCAAAATGCATCCATGAAATGCAGCTACGGATCTGCAATGGTGGCGATGTGGAAAAATTTTAAGAGCAAAAGTTGCAAAAAAGGAAGTTTGCGTATTATCAGATTTATAGAAATAACAACATTGCTAGCATATATGAGGCTGCTCTTGAAGTGGAGGATCCTAAAATTCCTAGAAAATATTGGAGGAAACCAATAGCTTATCTTCCTGAAGAGGAACAAATGTTATGAAAATCATTATCAGTGTCTGAATGCAAAAATGAAATTCAAAGATTGCGAGCAATTACAGAAATTAAAGCTGAGTATGTTGCTAAACTAGATAAAGATGTAGAAAATTATTCCAGAACTATGTTTAGTAATGAAGTAGCAACAGAGAAGCTACGAGCATGGAAAACTGAAACGGTGAGAGAAGAACTTTTGAGTCACTCGGTATGGGAAGAAAAGAGCAAATTCTTTTCTTCTGATTAACATATGATTTCTTTAAATTCAAGATTATTTAGAATTCCTCAATCTCGAACCAATGAATTCAACTTATAGGCCTAGATCAAACACTAATCAATTCCAAAGAAACAACTTTCAAAATTTTGCTCGTAGCCGATATTATAATAAACCATTCTACAATCGCTTCAATAATAGTCGTGGTCCCCGGAATTTCGCCAACACACGCTTTAATAACAGGAATGTGGGATTTAGTAATCGTCCTTATTATAATCAATTCAATAATGTTGATTCATTTAGGTTGAGTAATCCAAGCAATCCTAATTATTACAGACGAACACGTCTAAATTTTCGAAATCGTCGAAATAATTACAATTTCGATAGAAACAATTATAACCATTTTTCCACTCGATATCAAGGCGGTTCAGAATTTCAGCCGACGAATGACGACATACATATGGAGGATTTACACATGAATGATCACTCAACAACTAGAATTGATATGATAGAGCCAGAGGATATGTATCAAAATTTCGAAACCAATACGAACTCTTTTTTAGGTTAAACGAAATCAAGATAATAAATTTATCGAAACACAATATGACACGGTGTTCCCGGCCGAGAGTTAGTTGACAAAAAATCACCGGAGAAACTGTTGATGTTTTTCGAAAGTGCATACCCCCAGTACTTGAAATAGGGTAGTTCGTAAAATTAATTTTGGGGGGTTCGTGAATACGGGCCACTTTTTCAAAATGGCGTCGATTTTCACCTTTTATCGATCCCCCATCGATTTTTATCTATGACATATTGCGAATGAAGTGATGAAATTCAATAAAAACTCAAGCTAAATACTATTGAACGATTTGACAGCAACAGATGTTTATATCTACGCATAGTTGCAACGCAATCACTTTATAAGTAGTGCGATAAGCATGTATATAATCCAACTTTTTAAAGGAGAAAAAAACTGCAAGTCATATGGTTTGACTGAATGTATGATGTCTTTGCACAACTATCACTTTTCTGCCCTTGTCTGATGTTATGTTAACCCAATGACTGAATGTTCGATATCAAAAAGCAGACTTGAAGAAATGCGCATAAGACTCAAAAATCTAGGTTATCCAAATAAGTTATTAAGTGATGCTATCTCTAAATCTAGGATAACACGTCTTAACGAGCACCGAACTATTGATGATAACGTGATTTCGTATGTGAAAACTTTCAATCCTAATAATCCTGACGTATTTAAAGAAATCATTACTCCATCCTTCTCAAGCTTGAAATTAACCTCAAAATTCAAAAAGTACAGATTAAGACCTTGCCATCAACAACCGAGATCTTTATTGATTTTAATAGCAAGACGTAATCGAATGGCGATAAATGGTGTGCATAAATGTCATGATAAACGATGTGAGTGCTGTAAATCTCTGTTAATCGGAAAAATATTCAATTTTGAGAAAAATGGAGAACAAAGACAATTTCAAATCAAATCCAATAAGAACTGTAATTCTAGAAACATAATTTATGCCCTGCAATGTGCAGGATGTAGAGCCACTTACATCGGCCAATCAGATTCTTTGCGCGCAAGAGTTCGAGTGCACCGTCAACAAATAAGGGATGAGAACTATCGCTCCCTCTATGCGAGTAATCATATATTCAGCTGTGCACGCAACTCCAACCCACTCTTCTATGTCATGCCGATTTTAAAATTACCACCTTCCTGCACAAAATTGTGTAAGGAAGAGAAAGAAAAGTTATCCTCCTTAAATAAGGATATTTAATTTGTTATAATTTTTCCTTTTTCAGCTTAAAGGTGATAGAGATATCATTATCTTTCTTTGGCATTTCGATATCATACTTACATAGATTTTGAATGCTATGATTTTAATTTAGTTTGATGATATACGAATTGTATAATAAATCATTCTATGCCCTTGAGAAGCCTGCAACAGGCAGAAACCGGTCGGGCTGTCTTATTTATTTGCTTAGTTTTTCTTTATAACATCTGGGTGTGATTACATACTGGTATATACAGTATAATCCCGTTATAACGTACTCTCTTGGGAATGATAAAAATGTCCGTTATGTCAAGGGTAAGGCACTTTTCCATTTATAACCATCTAGAACTACTCTTATATCATCGCATTTCACATTTTCTGAACAAGGCAAGTTATTTGGTATTATGACTTTTGATAATTATGATTAGAAAATGCATGTTGATAGCTTGCAAAAGTCAATTACAACTCACTTGCATCCAAAGTTGCCAATAGAACTTGCTGGTGTTAACTTTGCATACTGCATTCAGAGTGGTTTGACGAAGGTAGTCATAAGAGCTTGTTTTTTAAGTGGTAAATTATGTAGGCCTACATGATTGTCTACGGCTGACTTTCCTATTGCGAAAATAAGGAGTTTCTCAGATCCCCTATAATTGTGCCAACCATGAGTTTCTCAGATCCCCTATAATTGCGCCAACCATGAGAGTCAAAAGTTGTTTGCTGTAGGCCTATTTCCCTCAATGACATGAATCATCGTTGTAAGTGAAGGTTTTACTTGGATGTAATTGAATAGAATATGGTAGTCTCATCTGCCTTAAACAAATCACATGGCTAATAGTCAGTCAGAATCGCAGGCGACACTTACACATCGAAATATTATTGAGAATATTTACAACTGTCAGGAATTGAGATAAACAGAAGTGAATTTGTCCGTTATTTTTTTCATGGGAGTGAAATTTCTGTCCGTTATATCCAATTGTACGCTATAGTCGTGTTCGTTATAACCGGAGTACTTTATTATTTTTCAGATTGGATATTTTGCCGGGAATATTGTGTACGTTATAACCGAATGTACGTTATATCCCGTGTACGTTATAGCGGGATTATACTATATATATATATATATTGCTTCTTATTAATTGATATTGTTCCTTGTTCAGCGAAGCACCTGAAGATAAGAGAGCGCTTGTGCTTGCAAATCTGGAGTTTTTCTTTGAGTTCTCATCTTATTTTACTATATTTTACCGATTACTGAGTTCACTTTTTCTAATTATATATATATATCCGCTATATAGTTATAACGCTATTCGCTATCCCCTATTTCTTATCATTTAAGAGTGGACAAAATTTGCTGGTGCGTTTTTATAACTTTTCCTCACCTGATGAGCGCCAATACACGTAGAACACATAAATTCAGCACAATCAGTGCATTTAGCCATTGCTTCGACACCTTTCGTGCACATGGTGCACTGAAGATAGGTAAGAGAAGACGTGTAGTTGGCTTCGCTATCACCAGTTCCATCCACTTCATCACCTTTCAACATCTGACCATTTTTCCTTACGTGGTTCGATTCAAAGATGTAATACCCAGGAAGACTGTCTAAATGTCCAGATGAACTCTTACACTTTGGGCAGATTGTGGGAGAATATACACTGTTTCCATTTAATATTGCATCGATATTGACTTTGTCATCAGTATCTAAAACATTAATACCATCGTGACCATTCACAATTATTTCGTCAGTCCTAGCACTTGCGGCTTTTTTATCACGGAGACATGATAAATCGAACACATGCAAGCAGCTCAAAACAACTGGATCGGTAAAACATTTTTTGCATAAACTGCATTTTCCAGGTAAACTTCCATGATCGGCCTCTAGGGTACAACCTTCTTCGTAGTCTTTATTAATGAATTCGTTGTTATCATCGAAAAGGAAATCCCCGTCAAGACTTCCGTTTGCTCTGTCATTATCTGGACTTCCTTGAAGACTGCTGCTACAATCAGATAGTTCCATACCACTGAAAAACAAACAATATTTTTGACATAGTGGACCAGTTTGCGAGTCAGGCGATGCATACTAGGAGCAAATTAAAGAGTTTCTGACTCGAAATTTTAATGTTTTTTGGTCATAAGTCAAAGTTAAATTCATTTTGGCACAGCGCGACGGGCCTTCAGCGTCCATCGCCTTCTTACGGTCGATGTTCAATTGACGACCGTCTCATTAAATCAATTGTTCCAAGCACGAAAATGAATCCGCAATGAGAAAAATTACAAAGTATTGCAACAAAACTAGATAGAACATTTCTTTTCTTTTGCTTAAGACCACAAGGTCAACCCAAGGCATTCAGTTTCCTGTTCGGGCTATAGCCTCCGAGTCCGTGAAGAACACACCATTCAAAAAAAATGATAGGATTTTATCAAGCGTCTTGTAAAATGCAGGGTTGCCAAACTCGTCCAGAAAAAAATCCGGACGCTCTAATGTTATATCATCAGAGTAAATATAAACATTAATTGCCTTCTATACTTAACTGTGAATGGAAAATAGTCATTATGCGTAAGATTGTCATCAATATCATGCGTATCTCTTTTCCTCGTCATTCATAAATGACAGGTGATTTTGAATGAAAAATCGCAGCTTTTATGAACCCGCAATATATTCAATTAACAAATACATCAATAAATCTCAGAAGGCCTGAGAATATTTCACAAAACCTTTTAACAAATATAGGCAGTACAAAGCTATATAAAAATTGATCAGCGCGTCTATGATTTCGTTAAATGATTGAATCAACAAATCTATAAAAATATACATCAGTGTGTCTATGATTGTGTTAAGAATCAACGAATCTATTAAGAATACAGCGGTGTATCTATGATTGCGCTACCAGAAAAACAAATCTTTATAAAAGTACATCAGTCCGCCTATGATTGTGCTACCAGAAAAACAAATCTTTATAAAAGTACATCAGTCCGCCTATGATTGTGCTACCAGAAAAACAAATCTTTATAAAAGTACATCAGTCCGCCTATGATTGTGCTACCAGAAAAACAAATCTATATACAAATACATCAGTGCGCCTATGATTGTGCTACCAGAAAAACAAATCTATATACAAATACATCAGTACGCCTATGATTGCGCTACCAGAAAAACAAATCTATATACAAATACATCAGTGCGCCTATGATTGTGCTACCAGAAAAACAAATCTATATACAAATACATCAGTACGCCTATGATTGCGCTACCAGAAAAACAAATCTATACAAATACATCAGTGCGCCTATGATTGTGCTACCAGAAAAACAAATCTATATACAAATACATCAGTACGCCTATGATTGCGCTACCAGAAAAACAAATCTATATACAAATACATCAGTGCGCCTATGGTTGCGCTACCAGAAAAAACAAATCTTCATAAAAGTACATCAGTGCGCCTATGGTTGGGTTATGAATCAACAAATCTATAAAGAATACAACGTTGCATCTGTGATTGCGTTACCAGAAAGCAAGTCTATATATCATACCTCACTGATAGACAAATGATCACTATCAATAAAAACACGTCAAGTATAAACAATCTAGCTCACTGAAATCTGTCTATAAAAACAATCCGATAAAAAATTCTTCTTTGGCAAAAACAATTCTTTAAATAGTCTAAAAATTTACGTTCATGATTCTTCATCATCACTAGCACTATCGTGCTCATATCAGGGTGTCTACTACATCAGGAATTTTCAAATCCAGGAGATATCCAGGATATCCAAGAGATATTATTGCAGAAATCAAGGAGCCTATCGAAATTTTTATGATGGTCATAAAATGACCATCTCGTGTCATCGCCATTTTAACAGTGCCGTTACCTACTAGGTATTAGGCAATCGCGAGGGGCTTGACCGAACTCCAACATTCTGCGTGGATGAGAATTCTTTGGGATACTGCGTTTGGCTCCGAATTCCAGATCCACTTGCGATATTTCCTTCAGATTTGCAACGTTATTCAGATCACGTATCAGAATTTTGGAAGCGTCTGTCCCCACCTCCGGCATGACCGATGCCTTAACGAATCTTTTCAATGTACATTATCTTTGACAATGCCCATCAGAAAACCGTGTAAAAATGGAATCATAGGCTTGTCGTGTTGAAACCGCCGTAGAAATGGCTCAAACTGAGACGCTACGGAGCTGAAAAAATACAGCTTCGCTGCAGGAAATGGGTCATTGATTGCGTCAACGACTGTTGAGAATGATGCTACATGCAGTTGAGGTTTCACATCGACGCAATATTTCTCAATGTACGGTAGAATCTCTATTGCTCTGTTACATACATCTTTGTTTTGTACCTAACCGCATTTGCAAAAAAACTTAGGAAATGCGGTTGAACCTGCAATATGTGTGGCCGTTGATCAGCCCTGCGTGCAGGAGAATCTTTGAAAAGGTAGTACATGCTTTGCAGTACAGTTGACAAATCCCAAGTACTTTTTTCAATCCATACTGCAATGCTCCACTCACGAATGACATGTAGCGAGCATGTACCTGTTTGGAGCAATTCCTCCAACAATTTTTCTTGTGCTGAAATTTTTCAGAAAATCTTCGGTGAAATGATTGACTGCCATGCTGATTTGCAACAATCTATTGAAGACATCAACAAATGAGCCACTAATTTTATCCAATGCTTTATTGACACTTTCAAATATGTTTTCAGCTTTTTGAGTGAGTGAGAAATACTGACGTTACATAATCACTAACCATAACACCAGTGCTCGTTGAAATATCTAATCCACAGATCTTGATGTACCCTTTGAACAATTTTGTTTAATGCCTCATCGAAAAGTATGCTAAACTCCTTGGACGTATGTACTCTGGCTAGTATCTCTTTCTGAAAATGTGGAGATAGTCCGAAAGTCACAACGTAGCCTAACTTATCTTTGGCCATTTGGATGTTGTCAACAACACGGTGGCTCTTGAACATCGCTTGAAATATAGATTGTTGATCATCACATGATCGTTGTGAACGGTGTTTCTTTACCATATCCAAGGCCCAAATTATTTCTGCTTTGATATACTTCATTTTTTCATAGCTGCCGTAATAGGAGCCGTTCTCGTTTCCGGGTTAATTGTAGAAATTTTACTTGTGTGCATCGATGAAGATGCATCAGCATTCATTGAAGATGATGTAGTTGAAGTCAAGGATGTGGAAACGTCGACACTACGACGAACAAGATTCACTAACTGATAGTCATTGGATGCAACTACAAAATAGGAGTCACTAATCTGTTTGCGAAGTCTGAGACACCCACCGAGTTCGAAAATTCATGTATACGAAAAAACCTTAAATTAACACAAGTAACCTGAAACAGAAAGAAAACATTATTTTACGCTATCAAATGAAATCAAAAAGCACAAACGAAGATTAATTCACCGAAAAGCATAATTACATTTTGTTTACATTATTGCAAACGTTAAAAATGTGGCTCAGGACGTTTTTCACAACTTTTAATTTCGACGAAATCAGGATTTATCCAGGATATCGAGGATATCAAGGCCAAATTTTCAAAATCAGGATTTCTCCAGGATATCCAGGCCTTGTAGACACCCTGTCATATGATTGGAAGTATCGCCGGGATGAGCTTCGAGCTAAGTCGATGAGGGACTGAGTTACAGAAAAATGTTGTAATCCATCGATATTTTTCAAGTGAGATCGCACTCGCCGGATACCCTTCAGAGTTTTGGGTTGGAGACGATTTCTCTCCTTTGTGACTACAGCTGCATTTACACTAAATCCTCTTTCCTCAGCAGCATTGTGTGGCTGAATACAAAACAATGCCTGCACAAGAACTTTGATCAGCGGATATTTGTGCTTTTCGAATATCTTGCTCCAATAAGCATCTAGCCGTTCTTCTTTGAGTGGCTGAATATCATTGTTGATTGCCAGCTGTTTCCATTCCTCGATTAATGGTTGCATGTCATCAACGTTTATTGTGGGAATGAGACCTGCAAGAAACATCAAGTTTTTCAATTTTGTTGTCTTGTCCTTATCCGACTGAAACGTGCGGTTTTGTGGACACAGCAATGTCAACTTTCGCCACAAGCGCATGTGTTCTTTTTGATCAAGTTTGAGATTGCTCATGGTTGGGTGGAAAGCCTCCAAATAAAAAGCCTTCGCTTCGAGTTTGAAATGGGTCATTTCGGCAGACTGCAAATTTTTCAGACATAAACGTTCGGTTCGGTGGCCAATGTCAATGTCTGATGAGTGATTTTCAGGGGCCGTGCTTGATGTTGAAATCTTCGACACGACGATGTCTTCACAGACAGAAGGCAGCAAAAATCGTCCGCCTAGAGAAGCCATCATACCACAAATTCTATACACATAGGCTACTCCGGCCCAATGGGATCGTCTGTGTAAAAATAATTGCATTTCTTGAAATAGGGGAAGTGCTTCCGATAGAAAAAGGAGGTAGATGTCTGTCTTCTTTGATGCAAATGCGCTGCGAAGTCGCTCATACCGATCATTCTTTGCCAAATCTGCCAATCTTTTTTTGGGCAAATAGTGGACGAAATAGGTTCGAAGCGCATCAAGGAGTGTGAGAACTCGATTCACAAAATGAAGTAAGGTCAAAAACCTCATCCCATATGATCAATTAGTTTCAAGTTCGGTAAATCCAGCTCGTCTCGCAGAGCAGCGAATTCTTCGGATCTGAGAGCCTGCCCTTAAAAGAAATACTTCATGTCGAGTGAAAATTGAAGCACATTGAATTTCAGTTTGCCCATAGCTTTTTCCACGCAGTTGTGCAATGTATGTAGCTTGCAAGAACCAAAGTCTATAACATCCGGATTAGAAGATGAGAACAGTTTTATGAAGGCTGTCATAACATGCGGCAGGTACGTTTTTGGCTGAGATGTTCACGGTTGTCAGAAAATTCATTACTTCAGCATGAATTATCTGAGCACTACAAAGTTTGGGTGGCGCTCGGTTTCCTGCAAGAGCCTCAATCACATCTTTCCAGTCTATTTTCATGTAAATCGAGGTCAGGAATTCTACACGGATTCTTTGCTGATTGGAGCACCAGAAAATAGCAATCAAATCGAGCTGCTTGTACCCAGATGAATTGTTCGTCTCATCTAGGCAAAGTGTGAACAAACATGCAAATCCGAGCTTCATTGTTCTGGCCGCGCTGCCTCTGAAGAACAGTTACGGTAGAATGAATTCTTCTATACAATACAATTTGCAAACACATTGACAAGTCAAAATATATTTGTGCAAATCCAAGAAGTAAACTGTTATGACAACAGCATAGTGCATGCATAAAATTACCCAAATTGGACCCTAGTAGTCTGTGAAAAAAGCAGTTGGCTAAAATGATAGGGATGAATCAGCTTTAGTCCAAAACAAGTAGTTGAATGATTTTAAACGGGTAAAGAAATAACTGACGAACACTAGTATGGATTCGATAAAAATCCGGAAATTTGATGGTTTTGACAAAAAATCCGGACATCAGCAGATTCTGTCAAAAAATCCGGACGTCCGGATAAAATCCGGACGTATGGCAACCCTGAAAATGTACTTAAGCATATTTCTACACATCTAAGTAATACAGAACAATTAATCCAATTATTAAATAGCTTTAGAATTTCTAATAAAAATGACTTAATCTTCTTTTCGCTAGATGTGGATCCGTTGCATCCTAGCATCCCAATACAGTTGGGTATCGAATACAACAAAAAGTTTAAAAGTGCTGCCATCTAATTGACACTTTTGGTCTTAGAATTAAACAAATAGAAAAGTTGATAGCGTTTGTATGTTATCATTACGAGATAAGATACAAAAACGAGGCTTACAAACAAATAAAAGTAGTACCCATGGGTGCACATTTTGCCCCAGCATTTGCAGTGATTTTCATGAGTCACATAGAACAATTAGCTATTAATAAAGTTAAGCTTTTCTCCGTCTCTCTATATGAGACACATTGAAGATATCATCCTTGGTCCGATAGATTATAATTTGTTTACAGAATTTTCACCCCTAGCACAGCTATGAGCCATGAACGAAGCTAGGGGTTACTAGGATAAAAAATAACTAAAAGGAAAAAACAGATCTTCTAATCTGATTAAGCTGTCCCCATCAGAAACCTGTTCGCACACCTCTTGAAAGTATCAAGATTGTATTGGTCAGAGAAAGTGGTCTGGGGAAGCTGATTCAAAGCTGTGCCGTGCGAACAAAAAAGCTTTTCGAGCGACTCACAGTTCGTGCGCGTTCTGAGCTCACATGATGGCATGTAAGTGCATTAGCTCTGCGTGTGCTTCTGGAGAAGATCTTAGGTTTGGGTACGCACTCATTTACTGCAGAGCTGCTTCTACCGAAATAGTACCTGTAAAAGAGACTGAGTGAAGCAACATCCCGTCTGACGGAGATCGACTGCAACTTCTTAGCAAGTTTTTCACCCATGAGATTCTTGACACGTTTCTCAGGAGGTTAAGATGCGGTTGTGGGGCGCCTGCCCACAGATGATAACAATACTCCATCAGAGGACGAATAGTGGAGTTGTAAAGATAGCCGACAGTGTGGTGGAAGATAGCTGCTGGCACGATGGAGACTACCAATGCGTTGAGCTGCCTTCTTGCGAATGGCTTGGATGTACGGTTTCCATGACAAGTCTTTCGTAATCGCCAATACAAGGAAGGAAATGGAATCTTGTTCTCTGATCCTATTATCTGACATCTTAATGCTATGATCATCATCTCCTTTACGTCGTGAGTGCAGAATACTCTCAGTTTTTGAAGGATTGAAGGTAACAAGCCAATTGGCGCCCCATTTGCAGACCCTTCGAAAGTCTTCATTAAGAACGTCGCATAACTGCTGACGTTGGAGTGTTCTTAGCAAGTCGCTCATTGGAATTGAAGAGTGTCGTGTCATCTGCATACATCACCAATTTACTCACTAGGCAGTCTGGGAGGTCGTTGATGTACAACAGAAAAAGAGTGGGTCCCAAAATTGACCCTTGAGGAACTCCTGCATTGACAACCTTGGTGAAGACTTTTGGCCATCTAAGACGACATATCTACCGGTCACTAAGGAAAGAAGCAAGAAGTTTATGGAGCCTTTCAGCAACTCCATAGGACTTAAGCTTCCTAAGGAGTCCCTGAGGCCAGACTTTATCGAATGCCTTGGAAATATCCGGGGCAACTGATCTCGTCTCACCTTGTCTGTCAAGGACACGACTCACATGTTCAGTGACATATGAAAGAAGATCTGCAGTTGATCGAGAGTGCCTAAGGTCATACTGTTCTTCTGATAGAAGGTTCTGAGCTTCAAGGAAGTCAACAATATGTTGGTTAATCACTGCTTCAAAAATCTTGCCAGCAATTGGAATCAGGCTGATCGGACGGTAACTAGATGGAAGAGATGAGTCAGAACTTTCTTTGGAACTGTAACCACGGAAGCTACTTTACAAGAAGGAAACTCACCGGTGGATACACATCTACTGAAAAGTTTACATAAAAGTGGAGAAAGCTCATCGGAGAGATGCTTGAAGACCGAAACCGGGATGCCATCTGGTCCACTAGACTTAGAGCTATCGAGACCTGCGATAATCTTCTTGACGTTTCGGACTGTGACTGAAGGAGGACTAACTGTCTCATCAGTGTGCGTGGGAATTGGAGATGGAATTCTACCTCCATCGTCTAATGACGAATTCCTCGCAAACTAATTGCAAAGAAGCTCGGCTTTGTCTGCTGAGGTTGTCGCCATAGAAGCACTGACTTTGGCATGACGAAGTGCTGGGATGGAGGATTTGTTCCTATTGGTGACACTGTTGTAAATCCTCCAGAAGTCCTTAGAGCCACGCTTTTGGGTAGCAATGGATTTCCGTACATACAAAGAGTAACGGCTTTTGGCCTAATGTATGGGGGGCTGGGTTGTCACGTCCACGAGTCCTCAAGGTCCAGGTGTAAACCCCCTTTCGGACTGCCTGCTCGGTGGCTCCTGCAGGTCGTGCCCCCTGGATGCTATCGGGATACAGGTCTTGCCTCCTGGAATACATCGATAGTAACCAAACAACCCACCGAGTCGGACCGGTTTAAGTCCAGAAGAGCCTTGGTCTAAATAACCAAGGTGAAGACCAGCGGCGACGAAGATCGATGAGCCACAAGCATCAGTAACTACCAGCTTAACTTCCGACTCAAACCCAACAAATCCAGGGAGCGTCTGCTCAGTATCTGGCGGCGACCTGGTCGGTCAAACCTCTGCGTCTGATGGCATCCATCGGCAAGTTTGTACTGGTTTTTCGGTTTTCATACTCTCCGAAACCTGCCCTCAGAGAACCCGACTCTCCAAACGGCTGCGGAAGGCAATGGCAAACCACCGCAGTATCTTGCCACTGAACCCTATGGAGATGAATCACAACTACAGTTATCACGTAAACGACGTTAATGGGAACTCGACCATGCTCGTTGATCCCTCGTCCGGTAGACGTCCCTATGGAAGACAGGTAGGACCCGACCGTCAGCAAGCTACTGTCAAGCAGAAGCATAAGAAGAAAACAAAGAAGAAGTTGAAAGAGAAACAGCTAGCAATTGGTACTTGGAATGTACGTACTATGAAGGATACAGGAAAACTCTATGCCCTGATCAAAGAACTCGAAATATTGAATCTGGATGTTCTGGGAATCTCAGAAACGCGGTGTAGCGGAAGCGGTAAATTCGATTGTTTGGACAGCACTATCATGTACAGTGGTACAGAGGAGCGAACTGGCCTAAGTGGTGTAGCAATTATAGTGCGAGGTAAAGCCCGGAAAAGTGTGATTAGTTTCAACCCCATCTCGGACCGTATACTCGTTGTGAAGTTTTGCACCAAGCCTGTGCCCACAACAGTAATACAGGTTTATGCTCCTACAACTAGTCACGATGATGAAGTTGTTGACCTCTTCTATGAGAAATTGCAATCAGCAGTTGAACAAGTAAAGAGTCGAGAGATCTGCATCCTGATGGGCGATTTCAATGCGAAGGTTGGTGAAGGAGAAGAACCTTCTGCTGGAATTGGTCGCTTCGGTCTGGGAATTCGAAACGAGAGAGGTCAACGGTTAGCAGATTTCTCTACAGCAAACAATCTTTGCATTTTGAATACGCAGTTTAGCCATCACAAGCGTCGACGATTCACGTGGACATCTCCAGACCAAAGCACCCGGAATCAAATCGATTATATGATGATAAATAAGAAATGGCGCAACAATGTACTTGATGCCAGAACTAAACCAAGTGCAGACTGTGATACCGATCACAAATTGGTCGTTTCAAAGGTTCAATTGAAAGCATTCAGTGTGAAAAGAAGTAGTCAACCATTCCGTTTCAACTTGAATAAACTGAACGATTCGGAAGTCCGGGATCAATACGTAACAGAAACGAACAACCGATTTGCAGCGCTATTGGAGACAGATACTACGGAGATGGAGCCGAAAGATCTCTGGTCAAACATAGCTGATACCCTAAAAGAGGTTGCAACCGATGTCATAGGACGTGCCCAGGGCTGTGGAGCCGATGCGTTATCTCATCGGCTCCGGCTCCACGACACTGATGTGAAAGGCTCCGGCTCGGCTCCGACTTCAAATTCAGGTTCTATCTATGCTGGTCATCCTGGATCCGTTGAACGGGTTTTTTGGATAACGGTGTGGCCTTTAGAGGCTTGCTACACAATCATCAAATTAGTTTTCATTAACAAGCAACGACTTAAGTTAATAACAAAAATGATAATGGCCTAATATAATGACAAATAACATACTTGTCATATATTTTTGCATGAATTGACTATCTCTGAAAGATAAAATAAAGTTATAGCCAGGATTGGTTAAATTAGATAAAGATCTCCCGCACTGGCTAAATATAAATTGGCCTAGAGCAACCAGTCTACTACGAGGCTACATTAAATAAGACCACATGAGTGATGATGATATACCTAATTAGCCGTCACAGGGGCCGAATAGTAGTATAAGCTTTTTTTACAAAGCTTGAATATGAAACTGGATAGCGTATGCCTCTAAATAGCTTATAGGGCCTGTATCTACTCGAACATGAAAGGGTATCGGCTATATAGCCAAATATACCGTATCAATAAAGATATCAATTGCTTTATTGAATATTAAAGTGTATATAGGCTAGCTTAGGTTGTTACTGTTATTTGTTATTGCCTTTATTCAATAGTCTGTTGGTCCATGAATAATATGATCGGTGGGTAGCCCACGACTCATCATCTGTAGAAATTGTAATTTAGATAGCCTCATTGCAGTGTAGGCTAGAAATGTACAATGGACAAAGTAGAAATGGACAAGTTTTGTAATTCTATGCAGCATACTTAATAAGTTAAGGCCTAACTTACATTATATTAATTTCGTATTTTTCATTATGGCGTAAAGTTGCACTAAATAATTCATCAATGATTCATGTATATTATTATATTCAATTTATATATAACACATTACCACTATTCCTCTGATGATGGTTAGGCTGATGAAACTGAACTCGGAGTATCACACAGTATGTTGCAGGGTGCTATGCATAATAAAAATTTGACTGCGAGCACCGAGCAGAAATCCCATCTACTTTGCTAGCCTTCGAATGCGCGTGCGGTTTAAAGTCACAGACAATAGAAAAGGGAGGTCAAAAGGTGCCTTTATTGAGAGCGTCTCAGTCTTTTTTATTGTTTACATATAAGTCAGCATGATATCAGCATAAGGTGTTGACAGACGGAAAAAATAATAATGAAAATTCTTGAAATCTGGGGGAATGACATTTGGTGAAATATTATTACACGATACGGCTCTTGTGCAGTCCTCCCCCCCCCAATTTTTCTCTGGTCAAAAGATGCAGCACCATTGGATGTCCGTTTCAGCATCACCGGTTTGAGTGAAGCATTCCGTGCTGTTGTAAAAATCTACGTGGGTAATTGCGATGTCATGCTGGTCGCAAACTTCGTCAGCAAGTCAACATTGTAATTTGCCTTCGGGTTTTTCGCATTGAAATATACCCTTTGAATTTGAAGTCAAAGGAAATTCATTGTGAATGAGATACCTTTAATTAAAATAATAGGGCGCTACTAGAAGTGGCTGGGGATCGCTTATTGCTATAGCCATGTGAGGACTTGTAGTCAGGTCATTCGTGTGAGTGTGAAGAGTTATCCCTCCAATCAAAATTGATCAAATTGAATAATCGATTGTTTTGAAAAATGTAGGTGGGGGGACTGCACAAGAGCCTACAATCTAAGGAAATTGGCATTGTCACAGATGCCAGTAGCTTCTGCCAGTAGTCATACCGATGGATGATAGCCTACATAGTAACCGTATTAGATTTAAGACATTGTGCAAGAAATGTAGCTATATTATCTTTGCTGACTGAACTGGAAATGTGTACATAAATGACTGGCGACTTGTCTCTAGGAATCTACAATCATCTAGTTAGCATGCATATAACAAGTCTTCAAATTAATGGATTTTGGAGAATACGTTGTCAATATGGAAATTAGTCTTACGAAACATATGCAATAAAAAAATATTACACATGTGTGTAAATATATAATAAATATAATACAAAAGAAGGCGGCAACTGCAAAGAAAGATATCGTGGAAGACAGATCATTGGTATACTTAAAAGACATATCTTTAGATTTCAAATGATTTAATTTTTTTGTGATGCCAATTAATAACATTCAAAATTCTAGATTTATATCAAAACTCAAACTATCGGAGCCGGAGCCTTTGTGATAAATCGGCTCCGGCTCCGACCAAAACCATCGGCTCCTTAAGGCTCCGGCTCGGCTCCGGCTCCACAGCCCTGGACGTGCCCCTAGGCGGAAAGTAACTGATTCTTCGATTGGCAACGAGACTCTCAAGTTAATTCATGAACGAAGAGAAGCTCGGCGTGTTTCAGATAGCCTTTTGATTAAAAAGCTGAACAAGAAGATAAAGAAAAGCCTGCGTAAAGACAAGAAAACCTGGCTAGAACGACAGTGCGCTGAAATCGACGAGTTCGATAGAATGCATAAAGGCAAAGCACTTTTTCGAAAAATCTCCGCACTTACTGAACCAGCAGCTACTGAAAAACAAAGTGTAATCAATGACTCCACAGGTCTAACCCTCATAGAACCCAACCAGGTTCTAAAGCGTTGGGAAGAATACGCTAAGCAGCTTTTCGGTTCAACTTCATCGGTTTTTCATCAGGAGCTGGTTACTACGCCTCCAGCAAAAAAGGAGCCTGTTCCGCTGCTTACAGAAGTCCAGAACGCGGTAAAGAAACTGAAAATGGGCAAGACTGCAGGTTGTGACAATGTGCCTGCGGAACTCGTCAAGTTCGCGGGAGACTTTGCCACAAAAAGTCTTCACAAGCTTTGCGTGAGGATTTGGGAAACGGAACGTTGGCCAGACGATTGGAAAGAGCAAGAATTCGTATTACTGCACAAGACTGGCAATCCCAAAGAGTGTGGTAATTATCGCACCATTGCGCTTATATCGCATGCTAGCAAAGTCCTCCTCAATATACTGCTGGACCGCCTGCGCATGAAGATCGAACAGGAACTCCCAGATGAACAAGCAGGGTTTCGAATTGGCAGAGGCACCGCAAACATGTTGGCAACCCTACAAGTCATTATTGAAAAGGTTAATGACATGTCATGTGGAGCGGTTATAACTTTCATTGATTATTCCAAGGCTTTTGACAGCGTGAGCCACGGTCAGCTCTGGGATATCATGTCTACTTTTGGATTCCCTGATCACCTCGTCAACCTGATAAAGTCCCTCTACTGCAATCAGCAAGGAGTTATTCGTTGGAACGGAGACCGAACCAAGCAATTTCCAATCAAAAAGGGTGTGCGTCAAGGATGTATTCTATCACCGCATCTTTTCAGTTTGTATACTGAGCAAATCATGAGAGAAACCGATTTTACGAACGCTGGCATAAATATCGGAGGCAGACAAATAAGCAATGTCAGGTATGCCGATGACACAGCTTTGATAGCCAAGAACATGAGTGAAATGCAGGAGATGGTTGACCAGGTAAACGCTTCAGGAATTGAGAGGTCGCTCAAGCTAAATGCAAGGAAGACAAAAGTAATGCGAGTCGGTTCAACACGTGACGAAGATAGCACAATCACAGTTGGGGCTGAGACTGTTGCAGAGGTCGATCGCTTCAAATATCTTGGCTCTATCAAGAAAACTGATGGAAGTTGCACAGAAGACGTCCGTGTGAGAATAGCTATGGCTAAGGCGAAGATGGCCAGACTGAACAAGCTATGGGCAGATAGGGCACTACAAACAAAGCTCAAGATGAAATTAGTGATGACGCTTGTGTGGCCAATTCTATCATATGGAGCGGAAGGATGGACGCTGAAAACTACAGACGAGAAACACATCGAAGCTGCCGAAATGTGGTTCTGGAGGAGAATGTTGCGCATAAATTACAGAGAGCACCGAACGAATGCCAGCATCTTCGAGCAACTGGCCACTACCCCTATGTTACTTCGACACATTCGGAAAAGGAAACTCTCCTTCTACGGTCATCAGTACAGGGAGGGAGGATGCCTTTTAACGAGAACTGTCCTGCAAGGCAACATGGAGGGCAACCGGCGCAGAGGAAGGCCCAGGACGCAGTATGTCAACAACATCATGAAATGGACCGGACTCAACATGTACGAATTGAACTGCGCAACGCGTGAGCGAAAACTGTGGCGTGCCATCTCCAATGGGTCGGCCGAAGTTCAGCAATGAATATGCCGCTTAAAGTAAAGTAAAGTAAAGTATGGTTTCCTAGCAATTTCTACGAGCGGTTTTGTACAATTCAAGATTGCCAGCGCTCAATTAGGCTCAATTAATTCATACTCAATTAGGTTTTGATGTTGATCCTATTAATCAACAGCATTAATGGAAGTACGCTTTCTTGAAGCAATTTGATTCCGCTTTCGTTTTTATTCAAGCGTAGGTCTTATTGCAACCGTTAAAATACAGAACAACGTATTCTGAACTACGCTGTTTTGCCTTTTAAGGGTTCAATTGAATGGTCAGGATGTGAAGTATCATTTCCCACAGGATAGATTTGGTCAACTGTTTTACTAATATCATGAGTAGCGATTGTCTTCATGAATGTAATAGCACTTAAACAATTTGCGTGAAACGCATTTTGCGTTTGACGAAAGTCAATGTTTTTAAAAAACAAATCGACGTGCTTCGGAAAACGTGATTAAATTTCTGAAACTTTGAAAGGTAAAACAAGGTAGTATGAAATACGTGATCTTCTAGTAAAGGGCTCGGCCAAGCGAAAATGAACAGCAACATCAAAAAACAAAGTTCCGATTTAAGATTTCTAACGTATGTTTTCTTATAGCTAATATTCTGAAGTTTTTGTAACAGATCGAGTTTTTGTCATGACATCTATATTTAGCCAGAAAATTGAAATTCAAGTTAGATGATTTTTTTATTTCAACGCAATATATTTTCAGCGTTTTTTGGATTTTTTTTCTGTCTCGTATATCTATTAAACGTTTGATTGGACTTAAATGATTCACTTCATGAGCGACTGTTAGGTAATGTTAAGCGATTTTACCATTATTCATTTGATTTAGAAATCATTGATGAGTATTTCATGGCTGAGACAGAAAGGTGACATTTGAGTTTGCCATTGTGATTCCGTTACCAAAAAACATCATTTTATTTTTCTTATTCTCAAGGCTCTTGTAGAAAGATGCTGATATCATGTCAAAGCAAGCATATTTATCATAGTCAACTGCTGGTGTAATGGAGATTTCATAATTAATATATTTTCTCATTGAAAATGACAGTGCTTTTGTGTGATTCCGTTACCGGTAACGGAATCACATCATCCGTTTATCGATAAATGTTATATAAGTCGCAATAATTATGCCCCGCAGATGGTCAATAATGCCAAATATCAAGAAAAACAAATGTTTTAGTTAAAAAACAATCATTTTTGACATGTATGAGCCCGTGATTTGAAAGGATAAATTACAAAAGCAGAGATTTCATGCTAGGCCTATAAGCACTCTAGTTATGATGAAACTGTCCGATCATTTCATGGCATACTTTTGCATCATCGCACGTTGCTGATCACTGAACTTCAACGAATGTCGAAGCATTGCGGTTCCCAATGTGCTGATTTGTGGTTCCGGACACACAAAAAGCGAGTTTTTAATATCCTCGCTGCTAGAGTCGGCATCATCAGGATCTCGGTAAATCCCGAAGCTTCCTGTGCTTAGCAGGTACCTGATTTTCATTTTGTTCGTGGTGGTGCTGCACACTGCGGCAACATAGAGAATGGAACGACCTCTTTCTGTTGGTATGGGAATTGTGACATAACTTCCTGGCTTCACAGATGCCGGCTGGTCTTCGGAGATTCCGGTGACAAATGAAACCTGTTGAACTAGCACATGCAGTTCTGGAGATGGCTGCATTGAGTATTAAGGTAACGATACCTGGATCGACAGTCCGCACACAATGAACACTATGCGTGCCTGGAATGGCGATTGCACTACTCCAGATTGCATCAAGTTCTGTTCTTCGCCTCTCAATCTCCATATTTGGCACATAAAGAATCTTGATAGTGGTCAAGTGCTTGGCACATGCAGCGTAGTCAGCAGCTGACTTAACAAGGTATCTCCTGCTCATGATGGCGCGATGCACAAGCCTTTTGACAGTGCCGCCAACCCCGTCGACAGCTCCCTTTCCATGCGACGTAGCGAAGAAATGCCAGTTGACTACCAAGCCCTTCGTCTGCTTCATACATGAGATAAGGGTAAGCATAAATTTCTGCTTGAAATGCTGTGCCGCTCCATCAGAGAAAATGTCAATGTGAGTCAGATTAGTAGTCATCTCAGTCTTGATCTGGTCGATGATTGTTTCAAGCATTACTGCAGCAGTATATTTATCGTGAGATATCCGATCTGAGACAACAGCAAAGTGGTCCCTTCTTTAGTCCATACAACGGCCGAGAACACAGCGACCTGCTTGTGTACCCAATGACCACTCTGGATCTCATCTTGTTCAATTATGGATGCATTTTCACTGAAATCTACCTGCAACACAGCATGGTGCTGATGAGGGGTAGTGTGCATTCGCTGAAACGCTGACGACTGCTCTTTCTTAATGAAGCAATGGATCTTCAAAGCAGGAAGCTTCTCAGCCAGGGAAGACATGGCATCCCATACGGTACCACACAGTTCAGTCTTTTCTGGTTGTCCTGCGGCATTCCGCACCCATTGAAGCCACTTGATCTGCTCCCCGGCCACGGCATCATCGCCTGATGTCAACAAGCAATCGACTGAAACTTTCTCTTTACAGTTTTCACAATGTCCGAACATGCAATCTTCCCTATTGGGATCACACGCGATAGCTTGCAGAAGTTCAATGTTAGTAGTTGGAGCACTCGAGATGGACTTCATGCCCTGTAGAAGGAAATCGACGTTGGCGTGATAAATGCAGACACAAAAATTATGTGGCATCTTATCTTTGTAAAGAACCACATCTGGACGTAAGGTCTTGAATGTAGAAAGTTTCACTGAGTCGTTAGGATACTCTTCTCGATACAATGCAAATACCTCGCGGATTGTCATCAACAAGTACCGACGTTGTTTCTTCACTTTGATGCCGTCACGGATCACTATGATTGAATCTTTTCTCCCCAGTGCCATCCAGGAAATGTCGTTGCGAAGGTAGAATTGTTGTACTCTTGCCTCAACTTCCCGTGATAACTTGTTGTGCGGCGTCGTTGGAGTCTTGATATCACGAGACGGGATTTCTTCCGTATCACATTATGTCCGCATAATCTTCTTCAACTTCCGAGGAGACCGAGGCAAGGCTGCCCTAGCCCGATTCACAGCGCGAGCGAGACTAAATTTCGCCTGATGCGGTTCTTTGTCACCTTCTGATCTAGCCTTCTTTGTGGCACGCCATCTTCGCATATTTTCTCTGCTTCTTCTTAGGAAGATCAGGATTAGCAGCTCTAGCTCTCTTCTTTCGCTCACAGTCTTTCCGCTTCCATATTTCTGGTCCCATCTGCGCTTTCTTCCTTTCCCGGTAGCGACGTTGCTTCTCAGCTGCGGTAAGTGGCATCTTCCCGGTAGCACTAATTCATTCAGTCACCAGCAAAAATGTATTGAAGATTGAAGGATTCCAGGAATCCTTGAGGCTGGGAATCCCAGGTAATCTATCTATAGATATGAAGTATTTTGGAATTTTTCAGTGAACCGATAAGAGCCAATTGCTATTCGATGAGGTTGAAATCAAACCAGAATTGAGGATGTGACTACGTGAGTTTTCCAGGAATCCTTGACACAGCGGGGAGTCCCAGAATACCTATTTACAGATAAGAAGTATCTTGTCAGTGAGCACAGTCACCACTGTGATTCGATATGTTAGAATAATCCTAAAAGCACGCCATCCTAACCACGAACCTATCCTACCTCCTTACATAAAACGCAAATACGGGTGCATTCGTTACATGCAATGTAAATAGCTTCATGCTTTCAAAACATTGAAAGTAAACCATGAAAATAATTAATACTTGTAGAGATATGATAAACAACTCGGAAAATGTTTCACGTCTTAAGCTAATTTTCTTCAACATTTGTGATTCCGTTACCTTGTGATTCCGTTACCACGTTTGGTCAAATATTTGGTCAATTTTATTATGGAAGTATTGTATCAAATATCCCAATACTTGAAATAAAGTTAGGCCAAGCAACCTAAAATAGCATAAAATAATCGAAACCAATATCTTTGCAGAGGAACAGCATGTTTAGATCCATTCACTGAACCTATGAAAAAGTCATGTCCAAATCACGTGATTCCGTTACTATTGACTTTCGCGCCTGTAAAACATATATCAATATATTTTTCAAAGTTGATACTATGCCTGCTTGGAGGACCGATCATGCCCATAAACATCGCGCATTTCATTAGTTTATCAGATGTTTCTTTACTGAGTACCAGTCTCATGAAAATGTTTAAATGCTCAAATGTGATTCCGTTACCGCTTGGCCGAGCCCTAAAGTGTTTTTATGCTTTGAAAGGCGATGTAATGTATAATGGAATAAGTGACTTTTTAATGAATAAATTTTCATGTTTTCATAAGCAAAATAGCGTTCACGAATCACTACATGACTTAAATGAAAGAAATTTTATGTTTTAGATACAAAACAACGTATTATGGAAGATGTTACTTTTGAAATGAAAATGCTTCCAACGTGGGATATTTGATTTATAATGCATTAGGGCACCAGTAATGACGGAAACACACCAGTACCGATACAAGTCATATTAATCCTTTGTAATATCATGGGGACAGCTTGATATCAATCAGTTGATTTCTCAACATTGTGAGGGATTCATGATTTTTTCTTAAATCTTCTATCCTTGAAAACGATGTTGTGCGGCCAACTGTAGATTGCACTGCACTGACAAATATGACCTTGGCAGTGAGTGGTCGAATGTTCATAAAACGATGAGTGAGTATGAAGATCGACTTTTCCAAGATTCCCAAGGACGATTAATAACATATTGTCATTCATCACTTGACTATGTTAGTCAGCGTTCGTCTACTATCATACGGCGGCTGCCTGCTAGTAGGATAACAATTAGATAACAACAAATGACTTAGATGTCGATACAAACCTTAAGATCTGACACGAGTTTTAGCAGTAAAGAAAATTACTTTATGCAGTGAAGCTTCATACCCTCACACGCGCTTTAAGATCAGGGAAGATGGTGTAGGGTGCATTGATGCAAAATGGTGGCAATCACAAAAGAGAACCATTTAGACCTACCTCGCGTGACAGAACCTTGCTTCTTAAACCACTTGATGCCAAAGCAGAATAAATAGTTTCATTTATTAGAAATACTGTGAATTTCATTTATCATGTTGATACTGTGAAATTGCTATGGATTGCCTTCGTATGCCTCATGAAAATATCAAAAGAATTAAAGTATTAAAGATATAGACTTAAACTTCGCCTTCGAATCCGTTTCTATTGCGACCAGTCAGTGAATACAACCCTACATTAACCTCTGGCTCTATCTATAACAGTAAGCCCTATATAGAATCGATATTATAAATTGATAAAATAATATTAAAATGAAGTATCTAAACAAACATCTATTTCTTATTTTTCCGTACCAACATGCTTATAATTAATGGTAGTCAATACCTATCATACTTTTCGAGTTTAAGTTTCATATCGATACCGGTAATATAACGATGTGCAGTCCGCGCAATTCAATGCGTCAATGTTATTGAAAATGCTAGGGCTGAGTTGTGATACTTGATTTTTTTGATAGTCCCGAAGAACATAGCATTTCGAAATATCAGTGCTGTTGAATAGTCGAGATCCGTATTAATTTGCTTCTTCACTAAACACGTTCTGCCTTAGAAGAATGTATCACAATTAAACGTATATTGAATTGCGCTGTTTTGCCTTTGAACAATGTCTCATGGCTCAAGCGTATTTCGAAATACATTGTTCTGTTGTTCAATTGAAAGATCAAAATTTAGAGATTTTAAAAGCTGACGTTGAATGATGAAATATCAAACTTTGACTTGAGCAGGGGTCTCACTATCAAAGCCATGAATTCAGGAAGGAAATGAAAAAATTCAAGGAAAAATTCAATATATTTGTCTACAAAATCTGTGAAGCGAGATTAACAATGAAGGGTCTTTGATAGAATGCTGGTTTTTCAAAGGGAACAGACCATGAAGTTTTTCGTCTCTTCAAAAAGTGGATAAACAACGAAAGGTCTTTGGTAGAACGCTAGTTCATCAGGAAGAACAGATCATAACGTTTTTCGTTCAACAAACGTATGGAGCACGAATAACAATAAAATGCCTTTGATATAATGCTGGTTGCTCAAGAGTAAGAGATTAGGACAATCAGAAACAAAATATAAGAACAGATAAGATGTCTCACAATAACAAGCACTACGATGTTCATGGTCAATTATGATGATTCGCTTCATTTGGGTTTCTTTTCGCAGTGAGCATTCAAGTTTCACACTACACCTTTTCCATGTTTATTACAGAACTCACGATTTATATTATTGATCAAAAATGCTTGAAATTATCAATGAACATAATTGAACGACAAGATTCACTGAGTCTGTATGTAAATCTCCAACCAGAGACATCGTTGCTTGCAATTTTTGCAAGAAAGTTTGGTAAACTTGGCTGACTATGAACAGGAACCTGATCAGAACGTATGTCTAAGGAGCTTCTTCATTTCAAGCTAAGCCTCCAAATTACAAAGTTGAATGATGAATTGCTTGATTACATGCTGGATGCAAAAAATAAAAATATTAGTAAAATGCGGAAATACATGTCTTCTTTCTCATATGAACAACAAAGATGATGTCCCTCTCAGTTGCAGCTACATGTAGATATCAACATTCAAACGAGGGTGAATCGAATGCAGACCATAGTCAGAGCTGCTGTGAATAACATGTCTAATGTATTACCTTGCGACGAACTTTCGATGATTAACTCGAGGAACAAATTTCAAAAGGTTTTCGGTATTTTTATATGCGATACAAAGATCGATAGACCTTTTTATACAACTTAGGCGAAAATATTATTGTCAAGCAACAAACCTTGAAGTCTCAATGTTGGAGTTGCATTCGTATGCCATTCGTGTCATCACATTTGATGAAGCAAGTATACATGTCCATCATGAAGGACAAGTGAATTAGTGGTTTGGTAGATGTCGGGCTATACAACTCCCGAACTGGTTTGTCTGTGTTTAATTCCTAGCTGGTGAGCCAATATTTATAAGGGTTTTTTTAACATGCCTAGCAGAAATAGTGGGCTAGATACTGTGAGCTAGGTGGTGCTGGCCATTTTATATTACAATCGAATTCTCCCGACAAGAAAAGTCTGGCGACATGATGCATTTTATATTTTTCCTGGCCCAGCAAAGATGTATTTCTGAAGAGAACATGTCACAATAAACCAGAAATCAGCTGACACTACGTCAGTCTCAAAAGCTGATTTATTCTAAGACGATGCGCCTGGTAAGCATAGTTTCAACAGGAAATTGACACAGTCAACTGTGAGATAAACAGCTAAATATCATTAGGTTTTCCAAGCTTATTACCTTATCCTTAGTTCTATTTTTTATGTAGCTCCAGGGGCTACAGGAAAAAGTTGTGAGAAAAAGAAACCGAGACTGTCGAACCGGATATTTCGATCTAAATCTGTTTATTTGCTGATGTATTCAAACAAGGCATTCAAAAGCCCAGCCCACGCCACAACATTCTCCTTCGCAATTGTTCAACGTGGTCATACTCAATCAATAAAATAGCACTAAGCTTCCGAACAGAAACCACGTAATAAAAAACCAACAGTTTTTGCAAGGCCTTTCACCTGCGTCTTACAGGCATCTTCAGGCAATTACGTGGTTTCTGTTCGGAAGCTTAGTGCTATTTTATTGATTCTCCTTCGCGCTCCTTCGTGGAATTCACAGAATTGCGAATTTTTGCTTTGTTTTAGTTGCTGAACTGTATATAATATTTAGTGAGAGGTCTGTGAAAATGCGACCTTCGCATTTGGCAGGATATGTTAAGCTCTAACCGTGTGAATGAACGTGCGACTCTAACCCCATTGACTTGCTAACCATAGACATCGGATTACATTTTAGGACCTTGTTATGATATACATGAACAGTCATGAATTATTACTCTGTTGGTTACTGTTGTTTTAATTGTATGATTTAATACTCTATCAATCATCATCGGCTTGAAATGACATCAGCTGTGACCTTGGTTTCAATGATATCTTGTTGGAAAGTTCTGTAGATTTCATGGTAGGTCTTAAGTCTATACGAACCTCATGTGTAACGTAGAAAGTTTGCTACCTGAGTGGCATAGATTTTTTTTGTGACTTGATTAACTTATGTTGCTTGGTGATTTTTTGAACTGATAAATTACTTTCGATTGTAAATGCCGAATGTACTGGATGACCTGTAAGTAGATAATTTTTGATATATAATATATATTTGGATATAGTGACAAAGGTTTTACAAGGTATCCGGGCATAATGAAAGCGATGAAAAAGATTAGTAATTTTGATGGCAGTGAGGACGTAGAGAGGTAGATAGATCGTTTTAAGTTGGCTGTAGAGATAGATGGGATTGCTGAGAAGGAGGCACAGGTTTTATCCATGTATTTAGCGGATGCGGCGTATGATGTCTGGAAGAATCTGAAAGAGCAAGATAAGAAGGATGCAAAAGCAATCAAGGCTGCTTTGCGTAAGACTCGGCTTGAAACGAGGGGAGGCTTGGCGAACGTTGTTATCCAAAAGAGTGTGCGTTGGGGAATCCCTAGAAGTTGCGGGGGATCAGATTCGTAAATTATTCAGAATCTCATGTGGAGGAGATCACGAGGAGTACGTTACGGGACTAGTTTTATTGGATTCTTTACCGTCTAATATTCGGGATCAGGTAAAACTTCAGATTGGCGATGTGTTAACGTATTCAAATGTTTTATATGCAGCTCAAAGGATTTGGCCAGGGAAGGTTGAAGTGGGTGCTCTCGCTGGGTTGGAAATTCATCCTCGAAGTACAGGTGGTGAAAATAATCGATATCATCCGCGCAGGCAATTCGAGACTTCAAATTGGACTCCAAGATGTAATGGATGTAAGCGGTTCGGACATATCCAGAAAGACTGCAGAATAATTTGTCACAGGTGCTCTCAAAAGGGACATATGAAAGGTGATTGCAAAGCCGCGGTCTCTTTGAACGTGGACCCGGGGGTAACTCGCACAGTTACCCCCCAGTAATTAAATTGTATGCCACATCTGCGACATCGACTCTAACTTTGATCGAGTCAGGGGAGATCAATGGTAGGAAAGGTGATTTTATGATTGATGCGGGTTGTAGTGTTACTTTGGTCAGGAAGGCATTCATTAAAACATGCTTTTGACAAGGAGGTTGGGCAGTGGGTAACCGATGGTATCTTAGTGCCATGGAGTTTTGAATGCGCTGGTGAGCTGAAGAATGTCATTCCACTGATGAGCGTAAAACAGGAAAAAGGTGAAGAGGTAAAGATACGACCGGTACTGGACTTCAGGTACTTGAATGATCACATTGTTTCCTATCCAGGTGCAGCAACTTCTTTATGTCAGAATCGTTTGCGTGAATGGAGGAAGTTAGGGCCGAATTGCGCAGTTGTGGATCTGAAGAAGGCGTATTTACAAATCAAGGTTGACAGATCTTTGTGGTGCTATCAGGGTGTTCGATGGAAGGGTCAAACGTATGTACTGACGAGGTTAGGATTCGGCCTGAATATCGCGCCGAAAGTAATGACTAAAATTGTTGAGTACATTTTAACTGCTGATTCAACCATTGGAAGTGCTGCTAGTAGTTGACGATAATTTTGTTAATGAAGATAGAGTACCAGTCACAAGGGTAATTGAACAATTTCAAAAATTTGGTCTGGTTACGAAGCCTGCAGAAATTTTGGGCAATTGTGAGAAAGTTCGGGTTCTTGGTCTTTCTGTGGACAGGCATTTGAGATGGAAACGCGACGGTCGACTTCCTGTGGTGGCTGAGGTGATGACGAGGCGGCAAATTCATAAGGTTTTGGGAGAATGGCTGGGACACTTCCCTGTATGTGGATGGCTGCGAGTTGCATGCGGATTTATACAACGGTTGACAGCAAAGGAAGCAATAGGATGGGATGATCCTGTTAGTCAAGGAACGCTCAGTAAGGTGGTGGAGATCTCCGAACGTTTGAGGGCAGGTGAAGATCCGGTGAAGGGAAAATGGTTAGCACCTGAGAATGGGCGAATGACGGTTTGGACGGACGCTAGCAACTTAGCACTGGGAGTGGTTATAATGGTAAATGATGTCACGGTTGAAGACGCATCTTGGCTTCGCAAGGCAGGAGATACCTCACACATCAACTTAAGTGAACTCGACGCATCTGTCAGAGGCATCAACATGGCCATTAGGTGGGGATGGAAAAAGTTTACCCTGAAAACTGACTCTGCTACTGTCAACAGCTGGTTAAATTCTGCGATGCATGATACTCAATGTGCGTACGCATGCTTTGTCTGAAATGTTGATAAAGAGACGGATAGAGATGCTTCGTGAGTTGCGACTGCAGGAAGGTTTGGATGTCAGTGTTGAATTGGTAAGGTCAGAAGAAAACTGTGCTGACAAATTGACACGGGTACCTAGGAATTGGCTTATTTCATGTGAATCGACGGCTTTGGCAGGTACGTTTATGTCGGATGTTTCTTTCAATGACGAACTTATTGTACGGGAAATTCATGAACAACATCATCTGGGTATCAACCGAACATTTCAATTGAGTCGGGAAAGGTTGGGAAATCGAGTGTCGAAGGATCTGGTACGTCGTGTTGTGGGTGACTGCGAACAATGTGCAAGAATATGTCCTGCAGTGAGGTATCACAATAAGAAGGGAACTCTATCGAGTAGCAATGTATGGACTCACTCGTCGACTGACTTGACTCACATGGGCGGGAAGGTGTACCTGACAATTATTGACTTGTGTTCTAGGTATTGTATTTGGAAAGTGTTGACACGTGAAACATCTAAGGAGGTGAGTGAGAAAATGAATCAAGTTTTTGGGGAATTCGGGCCTCCAGTGTCATTGTTGAGTGATAACGGATCAGTTTACAGGAGTGAAGAATTTCGGAGGTTGGATCATTGGAAAGTGGAGCAGCGGTTTTCATGTGCTTACCGACCTCAGGGCAATGGCATCAGTGAGAGGAATCATAGAACGATCAAGACGATGGCAGCAAGATCTGGGAATACGATTGAGGAGTGTGTTTTTTGGTATAACATCACGAGCAACGGCAAGGCAACTCCACCATTTACCTTTATGTTTCACGCACGGCCGAGGATTCCAGGTGTCAATTCTATGAGGAGGAATGAGTGTGTAATGACTTCAGAAAATGAGAATCAAGATGCAGATGGTCGATCAACGGAAGAGAATCCATATGTTGTCGGAGACGAAGTGTATTTGCGTACTGATGGAAGGTGTACAAGTGAGTGGACAGGTCCGAATCGTATAACAGCTATCAAATCGTCCGTGTCAGTCGAGCTAAATGAAGACGGTGTGACCAGACATATTAACCATATTAGAAGAGTACGAAGACGTCGCGAAATGGTGAATGTTGATTCTGAAGGTAATTCGTCAAGTGACTCCGATTCTGATGAACATGGTGATCGTGATCCTGATGCTGACATTTGCGAGACAGTTCGATCTTCCGATGAAAGTGAAAGCGAAAGTAGTCACGAAGAAGACATACGTGTTCCTAATGCAGTGCAACAAACGACTCCTTTGCGTCGTGGCTCACGCAGACGTCGACCACCGACATACTTATCAGACTATGATACTTGAATCAGTATTTTGTATCCTTTTTTGTCGTAAAATGGTTTATAGATCATGGGGGGGGGTGTTATGATATACATGAACAGTCGTGAATTATTACACTGTTGGTTACTGTTGTTTTAATTGTATGATTTAATACTCTATCAATCATCATCGGCTTGAAATGACATCAGCTGTGACCTTGGTTTCAATGATATCTTGTTGGAAAGTTCTGTAGATTTCATGGTAGGTCTTAAGTCTATACGAACCTCATGTGTAACGTAGAAAGTTTGCTACCTGAGTGGCATAGATTTTTTTGTGACTTGATTAACTTATGTTGCTTGGTGATTTTTTGAACTGATAAATTACTTTCGATTGTAAATGCCGAATGTACTGGATGACCTGTAAGTAGATAATTTTTGATATATAATATATATTTGGATATAGTGACAAAGGTTTTACAGACCTCTTTGATTAGGACATCGGATCCTAATTATGTAATCCGATGTCTATGTTGCTAAGATTCGGAATCCCCTAGTGTTCTTGATAGATGGCTTGCACGAAGTTTTCAGCTTACTTTTGGAGCGGTCAGTTTGTATTCATAAAGTTATTGCAAACCAAAGATAGATACAAGTGCTCTTATTTTCTAAGCTGTTTTATTCACTTGATTGGTCAAGGCACAATATTTAGGAAACAGTGTGGTTTGCCTAACCACATAATGTAATTGATGATTGGAAATTTGATGCTTCATAGTTCTTCACATTGAATGGCCATCAGCTGATTTTGATGGCAATTTCAGCTGTTCGGTTCGGCGCCGAAATGTGTCAAGGACAAATCAAAGTGATAGATCCTATCAATTTGATGCGTTTTTCATTGAAATTGTTTATTCACAAGTTTTCAAAATTACCTGTCTGAAATCGGTTTATAGGAGTACGCCCATATGTGCTGATGTCTTTGTAAGAAATAATTTACAAGTCAAAATTAAACTTAAGGTACCGGTACCTGACCTTGAAACTATCTGCGCATGTGAAATAGGGACCAATTTCATTTACGAAAGGATCAGCTGATGTGCAAGGTCGTTCAAGGTCAAAATTTGAAATATTGCAAACATTTACTCTTGTTTATGTATCAAAAAATTGTAAATAGTTTTACAAGCAATGCTATGAAATAGTATCAGTAATTCATAGTAAATCTTAGATAATGACCTCATATTTTGAAATTATCAGCTGACGATCTACAGACGAATTTCGGTCATTTGAGTGAACAATGATTTTCGATCATGATTCCAATGGCTAAGAATGATATAATTTGTATTTGGATGTGTGAAGAACTAGAATCAAAGCAAAATGGTCTAGATTACCAAAAAAATCAAAATGGTGGTGTACATATGTTGGTATAAAGTCCGTTTTCTAGATCGTTGCGCACATGGTTGCACAGGCCGTAAAGCTCTTTTATCTCTTGCTCATTCTCATCAAATTTAACTGTATATGCTCATATAATTGATTACTGAAGATTGCTAAACAATCATTCAGTGATCCGAGACACTTACTTGGTTCAGGAAACATTGTCGTCTGCGTAATATGTTCAAGAGAAACTTACCTGTCATTGAAAAATAAGGTTTACAATTAGTGCATCATGCCCATAATGGCGTACGGAGAAGAAACCTGGAGCATCACAAAGGAAGGCAATGGAAAATAACCCCAAAAAAATATGGACAGGATGATGTTAAGAATAACGTGGAGACAAAAAGAAAGCAGTGTGGATAAGAAACAAGACGAGAGTAGAAGATCTATTAGTGACAGTCAAAAGAAGAAAGTGGTTGTGTGCAGGACATCTAGCCCCATACAGAGACAATAGATGTAGGAAGACAACTACACAATGGATTCCATGAGATGGTGAAAGGGTAGGAGGCAGCAAAAAACAATGGAGAGACGAACTCGGGAACTTCTTTGGACCAACGTGTTGATGGACGACCAATAGAATGAAAAAAATGTTGGGGAGTCCTTTCTCCTGCAGTGGAGATGATCGTGCAGAAGGGTTGTACAAACACAGTCCAATACGAAAGCTGATGATGATGTGGTCGGCCTAATGAAATGAAATAATTAGTGATTAGGAGTTTATTAATTCACATGATCACAATGGGCCTATATTATCATAGCTGATCATGTCATTCATAACTTTCCCCGTCTCCTGCTATCATTGACTGAGTTGCTAAAAGCCTTATCGATTCACTTATCGGATGTCAGTCACGCCACATCCAGCTGAGCGACTACCGCGTGAAGAGATTGCTAATGTTTGTGAACAGGTGGAGAGCCAAGCATTCGTGTGGATTTTAAATTTTCTGATCTCAACCGAGGGAAATAATGATTCACCTAATGACTGAGCAATGAGCATGGGAAGAATACAAACTTGAAGTTTGCCAGTGAACGGATTGGCCGAAATTGATAAAACTTACATATTCTTAGAACTGATAATGCCAGCATTCTTTTGAACTCGAACGTAATGTAATTATTCATATTAGAACAAGAATAACTAGCAGGACCACGACGGCACAGATTGTGAAAAAAGCGATGAAAATCGATGCACTGGTCATTGAGATGTAAGCCCAAACAATATCACGGCGATAAACTATGCAGAAACACGGCTGTTCTTAGCACAACGCAAGCAATTAGCACGCATATACAGTCCGTTTCATAAAAAGTGGATCATCCTAAAATTTGACTAAATAAAACATAAGTATGATACAGAAAGCATTTTTCATGTTATTTCATGTCCCTAATATATGTAAATGTCCTTATATAATCTGATAAGCTATGATACAGTAACGGTTCTTAAGAAGCTAATATTTTGTGGCCCTACCCTTATTGTCAATGACATTAGCCTACCAATTCGTCTAGGCATTGATTCGATGATATCGTTGATTTTTGACTGATCTAACTTTCTCCACTCTCTTTTTAACAGTGACGTAAGTTGTGATACGCCATCTGTAGGTAGCAGTGAACGACGAACGTTACGTTTAAGAATACTCCATACATTTTCTATGGGATTCAGATCAGGAGAACGAGCTGGCCAAGATAATATCCTAAGCCCTAATTGAGACTTGCATAAGTTGACTCTACTACTCCTGTGACATGTAGCATTATCATCCATAAATAACCAAGTCGATGGATCACCAAGTTGATCTGTCATTTGGCCAATGTTCATTCGTAAAACATTCACATAGCGTTCAGCGTTCCTTGCTGTAGCCTACGTGAAGTTCAGAGCGGCCATTGGTCCGAATACCAGCCCAAATCAGTAGAGTCGCACCACCTTGTACCCGAGGACGATGTAAATGTCTCGGAATTTCCTGATCAGATTTTATCCATAATCTCAATCGACCATCACTTTCCTTCAGACGGACTGATGCCTCATCAGACCAGACAACCCGATCCCATTGATTTCGCCAGTGACAATGACTCATTGCCCATCTGAGACGTCTTTTTGTATGCTGATCTGATAATTCGATCTGAGAGGGCCTCTTACAGCTCTTGAAATTCGACTCAATAAGTCTTCTACGAATAGTGGACTTAGAAATAGACGAGTCTAATGCAGCCATCTCAGTTAACGAGAGACTTGGATCAACTTTAACAAATCTCAAAATCAGGCGGTCTCTACGTTTGGATGTTTTGCGTGGACGGCCAGAGCCCTCTTTACGACAGAGTCGAAAATCATCATTATACCATCGATGCACATTTGTATAAGGGACATTTAGTCGCTTGCTTGTAGCTCGCAAAGAAAACCCTAGTTCTAGCAAGGCTGACACTTTGCCTTTTGTGAATGCGATCTCGTTATTGTTCATTTGTGCTTTGTATTGTTTTCAACCGGTAAGAGATAGATTTCTAGCTGAAAGCAATCAGGAGTGCTGCCAACACCACCGCAGCGTAGTCAGGAAGCTATGAAACATGAAGTCCAGTTAATCACATGTAGCAGTTACATTATTGTTGATGAATAATGGTGCTATACTGGCTCTGATTGACCGATTTTCTTTATTTTTGTTTTGCTTGATAGCTTTTGGCTTGTAGAACAACATATTACATAACAAAGGAAACAAATGTAATTTTATAAGAGTGAGGTATAATTTTGTGTAACATTGCTAAATGAAGATCAAATTATCTACTACTTTTTTATCTATAACAGGAAAACAGCTCAATATTCATGCTTGAAATTTCCAACAATGATATTAGTAAGCACAACTGACATATCTTCCAAATTTCAGAGAAAATTCGTTCAAGTTTGGCGGAGTTAGACAAAGTTGAAGTTAAGGCGATGTTTAAGGGTGACCCATTTTTTATGAAACAATCTGTAGCTTCCTATGCAGCACCGTTTAAATCATAATTTTAATTACATTCTCATTTTCAATAGCATTTATTCTCATGTACTTATATCATACTCTTCGTAGGCTTAGTGTTTGGCCTCTATTGAGCCGTGGCCGCTAGTAATCTTGCTTATCAGGACATTTGATACCGATCAGCATTATATCTGGTTTGAATTATACATTCATGATTGTTCTTAATTTCAGGGTTGCTCATATCACAGTCTGGATAATGCTTCGAATTCTAACGAGTCAAAGGCTTTAGTTTTCTAACTTATCAGGACAGTTGATACTGATCATCATTATACTTGGTTTGAATTTAGCATTCATGTTTGCTTATAATTGCAGAGTTGCTCATGTCACAATCTGGATAATGTTTCGAATTCTAACGAGCTACAGGCTAGGTGGCATGGTCTATGGTAAGAAGAAGAAGTGACTGACAAGTTCAAGAAAATTTTGAACGGCGTTCATTCAGTTCAAGTTCGCGAAATTAAAAAATGAACGCCGCTCAGCTCATGCTCAGCAATTAGTCTATCTCGCTCACCTTTCCCTTTCCGTTCATTTCATAAGTAATTTTAAAATTTACTCTGACTACGCAGTTACCGATCTAAATGATTGAGTTATCCCTTCTTTCACATGTCTAAATATTTCAGTAAGATATTACGTACTAGAATATCACTGCAATTTGGGGAATTCCCGTATTATAAGCCTACATGGCTTAGCAGCAATAGTACTTTTCCTCTTTGACATAATGGCAATTCTATAAAGGTATACGTATGTAAATATATCTTTAACAGATGGAACAGCACTACAATTTGCAAAATCAATCCTAAAGCAGGCCTACAGTTCTTTGTCATAAAATTAAGTTAGATTGTCCGTGCTTTAGTCACAAGAATTAGTACTGAATTTGCCTTATTCATTGGTCTCCCTGGTGCATTCGTATGGGCCAAAGATGGTATGGGCGTTTCAAGTTACTTCATAAGAGCCAACGTCATTTCTAGGAATTCTAGGTTGTGCATGTGTCATCATGAGCGTCAGGCATCCGACAAAATGGATAAAAATAGCTTAGAGTGAAGCAGTCTAACTAGGTAATTTCGTTCAATCATGTGTGAACGCTTAAAGGTGGAAATGAACGATAGCATTAAACTCCCGATCATCTCCGAAATATGCGAACGCCGGTTCAGTTCAAATTCACGAAAATTGTGAACTACTTCATGAACTAGTTCAATTGAACGGCGTTCATTCACACACTGGTAAGAAGCAGGAATCCGAGACAAAACTATTTCCTACCCATGAATACGCCAATGCATCATGAACGTGAACCACTTTTCTATGTAAAATACATTCAACAATGACCCAACTTTATTTCATAGAAAATACATGATCTAGCTAGACATGTTTACATGCTTCTGCTCGTGAATTTCATTGTCAATGTCGATCGTGATATCTGGATCTGACTGTCTCAGTCAGTTCTTCATTCTAATGTTACAGGTAGACAGTGAACATCTTGTAAATATCATTCCCTTTTTTCTTCAACAGGTCGTCTACGCTAACACACATGATTTTCTGAAACCGTCGACGATGTGTTTTGTGTTGGTCAGTGCAATCAATCAAATTTCACTGCTCTTCAATGAGCAGAAGATTATGGATTGATCAGGAAAATGGAGTGCACTTCTCTTCTGTTTCAAATGAGTGTTCTGAAATCTTAAATATAGCGGGAATTAGTGTAACTCGTGCAGAACGAGTTTCAGCCTGATATGTGGTATTTTGGTGCATTGTGATATTCCCGTGTATGATATTGGTATGTAGACTGGAACAGTGTCACGAATTTGATGACGTCTTTTGTAAAGTTAAACAAATTGTATCTTTCATGTGAAAACCGTATTCTGTTTTTGAAGCTGGCAGTGTTCTGAATTTATATATGAATAAAATGTGAAGTTGATGACCTGTTCTTACAATGTGTTCAGTGTATGGAAGGTAGCAGGCAAATGGGCAAGGTATGGGAAGCGCAAGTCCAATAATAGTTAAATTTCTGTTTGAATATGCAATCGCGGTTAGGGTTGGTGAGCGGACTAGTTTCCGGGGATAAGGGCTGCGGATATGGATTGTAGGTGAATAGAGGATCAAGAAAAGTATAGGTTTGTCTAGGGTTTGGTGTTGGGTCATGTCTGTAGAAAGAGTTCACACAATGGTGAATCCTTGGAACATTTCGTAGCAGGATGACACCGATCAGCAGCATTTTTATAATGTATAAATATTGTAGGGCTATTCTTGTCACTGCCTCCGAATGTTTTAGTTTTAGCAGCTTGAGTTTTTCTGCTGTTAATCCTTGGAGCTTTTCGTAGTAGGATGACTGTGATCAACAATATTCATCACAATCAACAGCAAATTTCTTCAATATTTTGCTGCAACGTCAAGTAGGAACTGATTTCATCAAAAGAATGTGAACATATAATTAGATGTCGCCGGCTGTCGGGGAATTGTCGGTAGTGTGTCGGCGAAACTACCGCAGACTGAATTTGAAAACAATTCCCGACCACCATCCACTTCCAAATATTCAAGATATTATGGCAAAAAGGAGCAAAAATTTTCTCAAAACTAGATTTACTAAAAGGATACTTTCAGGTACCAGTGAATCCCGAGGACGTTGATAAGACTTGTATAATCACTTCGTTCGGTAGCTATGTATTCCTCTATTCAACGTTTGGATTGCGTAATTCAGGTGCAACATTTCAACGACTAATGGATACTATTTTGTCATATCACTTTTTGTATTGTGTACGTTGACGATGTTTTCGTATTTTCAAAGACAATTGATGAACACCACAACCATTTACAGGAGGTTCTGAAACTCCTGCGGCAGAATGGGCTCGTTGTAAGAACAGATAAATGCATTTTTGGTGTGTCCTCCGTCACTTTCTTAGGCCATCACATTAATGAAAATGCAGTTTGCCCGACTAAAGAAAAGGTGAAAGCTGTTGAAAATTACCCAAAACCGACTTCAAAGATTTGCAGAAGTACCTTGGTTTAGTTCACAGATACATGATTGCATTTACATTGATTTGGAATATTTTTTCAATTCGCCTTTGTCCCCCAAAAATTGTCTTCTAACCGGTGCACATTTTGCAAGAAACATTTTTGATTTCAGATTGTTGCTGAAACTTATCCAGATCTCATGAAATCTCACAGAATTATCAAGAACCATAACGCAATCATGCATGCGAAACTTTGTTTGAAAAGACAATGATATATTATCATTTTAAAAATCTGTTAAGAGCAAGAAATATCAGTCAGAATTCTGAAGACACCTGGTAATATAGTACAAATACAAAACTTTAAAAATACTCATTTGGTGCGGTCGCCACTATGATTTTCGGATTCAGCGTGAAAAATTGACTATCTATGCAAGTTTTCAAAGTTGAAAATACAAAAATTGCCGAAAATGTTATATAAAATGGATTTACCCATATCACAAACTGAAAAAATATTCCAATTTTGATGAGCATCAACATATTTGGTTCTTTCAACAAGATACTCAATCTACAATCTCAACAAACACCTCAATTGGTTTCAATTCGCGTCAAAATAATGGCAATCTTCGCAACATAATCGGGACAACGCATGAAAAAACCAGAGAAAAGTCGTCGTAGTAGCTCAGAACTCTTTTATTTTCATGTACTAGTAAATAATTATTTTCTCGATTTGTACAGTTCTACTCAAACAAGCTCTTCATATGAAACAAAGCAATCCTATGTCCCCAGGAAGCAGAATGTCGACTGAAGAAATCCCTGTCAGTGGATATTAAGCTTTCATGCATTGATTATCACCGCAAAATTGAAATAGCTGTTATACCAGATGAAGTATATACTGTATATATATATTAATTAGTTACACGAAACTGTCAAATTGTTTATATTCAGGTGACTTCTTTATCTAGTATTCCAAACTAACATCTTTGTATAGAAACTGGTATGTACTGAGGTTCTTCACAGGGAGGAAACTTGATTAAGATTACAATATGACATAATCTATTTACATTATTTACAGATATATAGACAAGGGAATGATGCATTTCATGAGCAGATAACAATCACTTCTCTGCTAAGCTCCTCAGATCAAATGTTTTGATGAACGGTGTAGAATATTGCACACAAAAAGCATATTATGAGTTCATGACATTTGCACGATGACTTTCAGAAGTAGAGAAAAATTGACTTAGCATTAAGACATGAATTCCTATCCTATAAAATAGAGCGAATGCAATTATGGTTAATAAAATAAGATAACTTTTAAGAGAATGAGATGCAAGGCATTTAACGACTTAAGAACTCATTCAAGGAGTTAAATTTTAAGGGCATTAAGAATGAGAAAAATGAATTTCACTAGCAGCGGTATCAAACACGCTCAAAATTCATTTTGATGAGCACATTGCATCGATTTTCTTCAACACCGACAGGGATTAACCTCATGAATTCTGTAGGGCATTGGCAACTGAGGACATGAGGAACAAAGCTGTTGACATTCACACTCACACACACAAAGTGACACTGAAATCAACGTCGTATTCACAGAAAACAAAGAATGTAAGATGAATCCGAGGCGCACGCAAATGGCTCAGAAACACATTAGGATCGTCGAAAGCTACAACTATCAACAATTGACTGTATTTCATCAGACGACTTCACTCACGAAAAGTGATAGCCGAGATCTGCTGCAGAATGAAAGGACGGATGATGAGGTACACGAATCATCCATATTCCACAATACTTTAATGAGCTTTCTCTACATTCCAAACCCCATCACGGGGATGCTGCTGATATTTCCTCAGAGAAGTTGTACAACAACTCCCACACAAAACCTTGATATGCGAGACACCACAGATAGCACAATGCTTCAGTCACATACTGTTATTAACCCCACCCGCCGCCCCGGCCCCCGAATTTGACGTAGGCCCGCCACCGGTTGCCGCTGTAGGACCGCCGCTGATGGGATGTTGGGAGGAGGATGGTGTAGCCATAGAAATGGTCACATTGATGCCTAAGTTACCATTCTCAGCGAACAGCTGAGCGATGTTGGCGTCAAACACAAGACAGTCAGAGTTGGCAATAGCCGTATGCACACCGTCATGAATGGAGCGGGGTGTCGCTTCCCACGTCAGTCGCCGCTTCTGTCCATTCAATTCCAACCTGTAAATGTGAAGAAATTATGAACTTTTTTGTGGGAAGTAAGAAGGTATTTCAACAAAGCTTGTGATGTCGACAAAGTCAATTTGGAAGAAAAAACTATTGTAAGTATCACTGAAATAAGAAGTTCACCTATGATATTGCAGGGTCCGCTCCATTTACCGATATCTCACATTTTCGCACATGACATCAAAACGAATTTCTCATATCAACGATAATAATGAATGTGTTTGAAGCAAGCTTGTTTGAATCACTCAGTCATAGGGCTTGGGGGAAATGCGACAAGGTCCAATAACTTATAGTGAAAAACCGTTGGTCTTTCATTTCGCATCCATATGTACCTGCATCGATAGCTGATCTCTTAAAATACATTTTGTTTCGAAAAAGTATTGACAAACCGCAACCGTGGCACTTGATTTAAGATTTGGCAGCATTTCAAAATTGGGTCTAAATTGTTTTATTGTGCAACACATTTTGTTTACTATCAAGAGATGCAAGTTAGAATAAGTGATTTGCTAGTATAGTGAGATGCTAAGTTCTTAACACGAAATTGCGGTTTTGATTGAATGCCTCTTCGTTTACAAAGCTCGATCGATTAAGGTAGTGTAAAACATGTCTGTGGTAAATGCGATTTTCAAAAGTTTTTGCCGCTGAAGCTTTTTATACACTTCCTAATGTCCCATAGCTTATCTATGCTCTTAATGTATTTCCGATAAGTGACATTTGCAATATATGATCTAAGAAAATCAATGATGTCGTTGCCTCAAGATAGACAAATGCATGTACATGCATTATCTGCAAAAATATGTCTACGCAGGCTGTGCGATACTACTTTTGTACATCTAGCTATCTTTCCATTCTTAGAATTTGGATCATTCATATATCCACGCACTCTATGTATGTAGCTCCTTTTCTATGACTCGTCTGACATTTGTCATGTCACTTCAGCGCTAGGGTACATTTGGTTAAAATTATCCGTCAACAAAATCGTAGACAAACATATTTTGCAATCATAGATGTCTCAAACGATGGTAGGGTACAATGTAGCATCATATCATGGGTTTTTAGGGCAGTAATATCAGACATTGTCTACTTATATTTCTAAATCTATGGTGTAATAATATTGAATAATGGTAGTTTGTACATTACTGCCTGCTGTCGACAGACAACAATGTAGGAATACCATATGAGATTTCCATTGTCTACTTATATACATCTACATCTATCCATAGACTTCCTGTAACAAAACATTCTTCTACAATTTAGAAGTCCATGATCTTAGCAGTAACTTCTATGTTATAAGTATTGAAAAATGAAGGCCGGGTAATGCCATTGCTGCCTGCTGACAGCAGGCAGCAATGTACAAACTACTATTATTCCTATGTTATTGCACCATAGATTTAGACACACACATGTCATTTTCACATAGATTCTACATGTTTTTTTCATAGATTTCCGTGTCATCTTTCTATGAAAGTCGTTTATATATCTCCAATTCCAAATTAGACGGCCTTAATTGCCATGATTAAGGCCGTCTAATTTGCTATGTGATACCATTGAGGTAAGAGCATTTCACCATCCATCTTCGCGTTCCCGGTGAAAATGGCATTGAGGAGATTCCTATGGTTTACAATAATGGTTAGTAGATATCTCAAGCTTGACATGCTTTAATGTTCTGAGTTGCATGGGTTAGGTAGAAAATCATCATAGATTTAGTCATTTACAGATCAAAATCTTGGATTTTTGATGTCATAGATTTTTAGTTCAGTAACAATGCTACGCGCCGACGATTTAGGCTATCATTTGAAAGGTAATATATCTTCATTGGCGAGGCTGCGTTAGCAGCCGAGACTGTCTGATAATGGACTCCTAGATATATAACACCTGGAGTGCTAGCTTTTCAAATTTTTCACGGAAAGTTTGCAATTGGCGAATAAGTGTAGTTTAGTAAACACGTTTGCAATCTTTACATCAATTTTCCTGTTCAAGCTAGACCAGTGTTTCTCAAACTATTTAGCTTTATCGCCCACTTATATCAACTCAGAACTCTATCGCCCACCGTAGGATTCGTTTTATCAAGCACCCATTTTAAAGCAAAAAAAGAACACATGTTATCAAAGTGAACATGTCTTATTAGTGGATATTGATACACCGAAAAACAGCAAATTTGACTTATTGAAACTGGTACATGTAGCTCACAAAAAGGAAGTGAATACAACAAATGAGTTATTAATGTGATGGATGTGGTTGATGCACTGAAACAAGTTTTTCAACATCAGGTTTAATGTTGGTAAGATTCAACCTTAGATCACCTCTCTTCGTGATATCTAGTCTATTTCTCTTCTTTGCGAGAAGGTCAACAACTACCGAAAATCCTTTCTCCACAAGATATGAAGTTGGAAAACCCCGAGAACTAGGTGTTTTGCGGTAGACCATAGACCATTACACCACATGATGTGATGATCCTTCTCGTTTGGGAAGTTGGCTCTAATCTCTTTGGGAAGTTGGCTCGGGAAATTGCCGGAGTTCAGCTCTACCGAGATTTTTTCTGAATAAATTCAATTTTTCAATAGCAGAAGAAATCACGCTTTTACAGCGGATCATCGAAATCATCTCACCCTGCATCTGTCTGTTTATTTCATTGAAGAAAGAAAATGTCTGCCAAATATGTCACGTTTTTTACGCTGACCAGTTTCTCTGCTCTCCTGCTATCCCTCTCATACTTTTCAAAGAACCTCGTTGTACAATGAGTAGAATCGACTTAAACAAGTTCCTTTTGATAACCATCGGACCTCAGTATGCATGAGCAACCTCTCGAAATTAGCATCATTGTCTTCACAAAGCTTGTGGAAAAGGCGATCTCTAAGTGAGCTTGCAAAGATGGTCCTTGAGTCGGCTCGGTTTCATCGCTTCATTAGAAAAGGTGCTTTCGCAGATTAGGCACATTGGTCTTGTTTCATCACTTGGACTGGGGATGAAGCCAAATTCTAAGTAATTCGCGCTATACTGTCGGATTTTCTTATTCTCCGTCAGTTTTATCTTCTTGACAGCAGGCTCAGAAGACATTGTGGTGAGTTGGTACTGGCTATACTGAGTGTGCTAAATTGAAACTAGTGGAGGTAGGCCTACTGGGAGAGCACAGTGACACAGGTCAGACGGAGAGCACACTGAGGCAGGTCAGACGGAGAGCACATTGAGGCAGGTCAGACGGAGAGCACACTGAGGCAGGTTAGACAGAGAGCACACTGAGGCAGGTTAGACAGAGAGCACACTGAGGCAGGTCAGACGGAGAGCACACTGAGGCAGGTCAGACGGAGAGCACACTGAGGCAGGTCAGGTGGAGAGCACACTGAGGCAGGTCAGACGGAGAGCACATTGAGGCAGGTCAGACGGAGAGCACATTGAGGCAGGTCAGACGGAGAGCACACTGAGGCAGGTCAGACGGAGAGCACACTGAGGTAGGTTAGACAGAGAGCACACTGAGGCAGGTCAGACGGAGAGCACACTGAGGCAGGTCAGGCGGAGAGCACACTGAGGCAGGTCAGACAGAGAGCACACTGAGGCAGGTTACGCATGGAAAGCACAACTGAACTAGCGTCATTAGAACCTGATGAAAACTGAAATTATGCAGCTTGTTGCTTGTCTATCTGAACAATAGGAATTCAATGACGTCTCACACAGTCATTGGTCGATTGAAAAATATCCCCTAAATATTCTCTCAGGCAAAATGCGTATCAATTATCTTCTTACTACTATAGTTATGAAGTTGAGTAGAAAATATGTAAATTTAATTATATCTCATCAGAGAAGTTATGCCTAAGTTATTAATATCGTTTTAGCCAGAAGCCATCGTTTTGTCAAATGGTTGACTACACTGAATATTTGTAAAAGTATCACATAACAATCGCCCACTATTCTCCAGATCACCCCTCGCTCTATCGATCGCCCCCTATCGCCCACTTTGAGAAACACTGAGCTAGACGATGCCTAATATTTGTTCAGCATTTGATTGTAAAGGTATAATGGCAATTAAAGATGACCGTCGGGTCGGGTTCCAAAAATTCGGATACCCGAGTCGAACAAAATTTCAACCCGAACCCGATGTCGGCTCGGGTACTAATGTCTGACCCGACCCCGACACGATTATATTAGAAAAATCAGAAACATTTCTATATATAAAGCTAATGCTTGATCCTAATGTGATACCGGGCGGTAGTCTAACTTCTTAGTATTATTTTAGTATTTTATAAAATACGCAGTAGTTAGTATATTATTTTCTCTAGGCTAATAAAGTATTCAAACACATACTAAATAAGTAGCACAATTATCCACGAAATTAATATAACCTACAGTACATGACAAAATTCAGAATCTTTACAAAAAAATCGACTGCTTCGCGATATATTATAGGTGTTGCAGCATACTCCTTCAAAACTCTGATTGAGACACTGACTCTAAATGGTAATAAAGATGTCACGGTCCGAGCAGCTGAGCTGCATCACTATATGTAACATAATTCTGCAGATTTCAATTTTCTAAAATTTCAATGCAAATGGCAATACAAGTAGAAAAATAAATAAATAGTCAACGTTGTAACTTCTATCAATCTAGAGTATACCCAATTCTTCCGATAAATCTCATTTTTTCTGCTATCGCACATGAATATATGGCAAATAAATATCGCTATACAATTACATTTATTTTCACTATTCGCCAATTCTACACTGCTTCTTTGAGCTAACACTCCAGGTGTTATATATCTAGGAGGCTATGGTCTGATATTTCTGCCCGCAAAATCCATGATATAATGCTATTAGGGCTCGTCAGTACGGCTCGGAATGCCCCAAACTAGCTTACAATATCTAGAATGGCTGAACAAGCTGAAGGACTGCACAACAGGCTGCTCTGCATTTATTTATCATGACTTTGCCGTGCGGCTGATAATCATCAAGATTGCAGAGTGCCAGTTCGCCTGAGCATTGAATAGGAAGATGTCCTCAGACTTGAACAATTTTAGCTCAACAATTCCTTGGCAGCCGTGGACGCTGCGTCTGTCTGACATCTTTCTATTCAATGCCCAGGCGGACTGGCACTCTGGAATCTTTATGATTATAATGCCATTGCATGTAACTCTTGAGAAGTCCATGAATATTGCAATTATTGATCACTGTTAGTAACAGATATTGGAGATGAAGAAAACTTTGATTGACTTTTATTGAAGTCTATGAATGTTTGCAAATGTGAATAGATTTGAAATTCAGATTTCTATCAAAAAATGATTTGAAATATCAGTTTACCAATTCATTCATTAATGAATTCTCCAGCTGGAGTGACGGACAACGGTTCATGGCTATCTGATAGGGTGAGAATTCTATGTGAAATTGGCGGGCATATGATGGTGCATTATACTGTATATCCTCCAAAGCCGGACAATAATGCATTTCTATGACCTCCAAAGCCATCGAGAGTGAAATACAGTGCTTAAAATACAACATTGGTTCGAGTTCAAGGTTTTCGATCGATCAACAGCAGAAACACACAGTTTAAGGTCAGTCAAACGGAAGGCTCAGCGTCTAGAAAGAACGAGAAACCTGAACGATATTTAGGGCTTAAACTTCATATTCTTTCTCTAATATATTTCATGACTTAGGCAATTTTTGTTTTTTGATCGTGGTTCAGTTGCACTATTTCAAATAGCCTACTTAAAAATAGGCCAATTCGACATCAGAATATGCTGATACAGTTCTCTGAATGCATTATTCAGGGATTCCGGCATTCACGGCTTACCGGATGGAAGACCATTCTCTTTACAATCACCTGAAGATTAAGATAAAGCATGAAATTATTCGTTCAAAGAGTGGCTCAGCAGATCGGGTAAGCCAAGTTATTTGTGGAAGTCGTAAATGAGATAAGAGGTACTACAACCAGATGTGATCTCCTAAATATCTGAAATCTCGAAAGTGTCAGAAGCTGCTGAGCACCGTAATAATCTCTTCCTCTCTGCTTTCACGGTAGACGTCCATCGCTTTCACATCAGAGAATCTCTAACTAATATTTGAAACGATTTGGATCCCCTTAACACAAGTGGATGACATCTATAGTTTCTACCCAAGAGTTTGAAACCAAGATAATGTGAGAGTGATGGAATCTTAACCGATTGTATAAGGAGCACTATTTCTGGCAGAACCTTTGTCATCTTTTAACTGATGCATTATTGGCAGATAAATAAGTAAAAAGTGAAAGATTGCTGACATTTGCGATAATCCAATGACTTCGCCTCCCATCGATGATATCTGAAAAAATCATGAGGCCATATTTTATTACCGAAGTTGACCCATTTCAATTCTCGTATCTTCATCAGGCGTCAACTACGCGTGCTTTGATCCATCTCCTAAACGTCATCACCTCTTGATGATATGAAGACTTTCTAAATCCCAAGATGCCACTTCCTATCAAACACTTAGGTAAAATGGTTGACAGTAAATTCCCAGAGGGCTTTACTTATTGGACTGCAACATTGTTTTCAGCAGCACGTATGTCGTGACAAGTGCCTCAGGGTTCTGTAATTGAACCCTACATCTGAGTTGTCTTGATTGCAAATACATGAAGCATGCCGATGACACCAACATCATTCTCGAAAGGCAAATGACAAAGAATTTAAGGATAAAATACACAACATTTTCGGCCTAGTAAGCCATCAAAGTGTTGATGCCAACCTCGTATTGAATCATCGAAAGTCTAAAATGTTTATTTGTCCCAAATCTACAAACTGCCCTCATATCTCAATCTATGGTGCTAAAGTACTCGGTGCTACGACTACTAATGACTTTCACGGGATGATAATTTTACTTATGTTTTGAAGAACATCAGACCAAGCTGCAAATGGCCACTGCCTACATTTCCCTGATCCGTAGCATTTTATGTTATACTTCTCAACTTTTTGTGCCATTACCGCTAAAAATCGAGAGAGAAAAACATTGAGAGATTCATCGGGCTTTGTCATCGCACTGTACTGCTATCAATGCAACACTAATACAGGGTGACCGCGAGATGAAATTAGATGATATTATGAAAGCGATATCAAATAGCGCAAAATGGTGCAAACAACAATTCATATTACTTGACTGACTTTAATATTAATTGGTGTTGCCTATTTACGACAGAAAGCATAGTTCATATTGTTGTGGCATGATAATGCTTCGAAGGTCCTTCATCTGTTCCATCAACAACTTGTCTTCTGCCTCCATTTGCATGCGGAGAGCAACACGCGCAGCTTGCAGTTCCTCAAATTCACTATGTTCTTATTTTTAACTCGTTCTTGCGCTATACTCACTCTTACTGTTTATTGATAAAAATTTTTCGTTTTCCAACGCCTCCCGACGCGATGGCGAAGCCTAGCAGAATGTAACAGATTTCCGTGATTGACAATAAGAATTTTTTGGACAACAAAAATGTCTGTAGTCAGTATTATCTCCGATGATCGAAGCGAATAAGACGTCCAAGCGACCAGTGCAGAAATCAAACCTTCCAATTGCATTTTGAACTCAGTGTCATTTTGGAGCTGGACGAACTGAGCTCTAGCTCTATCACCTAATTCAGCTGAAAAGCGCTTCATTATCACCAATTCTTGAACAAAAGAAATCAGACGCTTGCAGCATAAATTCGGCTAGGATTTCAGAAGAGATGGCGAGATGCAGGTAGCATCACGAAAGCAGTGTATGTTGACAACAAATTTTCGTAACAGATCGTTAGTAAGTTTCGCGACGAAACTTTTGCAGTCGCCATAGAATTTTTCTGCCTTGTCAGTTGGCACAGATGTGACTTCTGTTGCGCCGAATCCAGTATCGGGTTTGCGCTTGCACAGCCGGTAATCCATATCATCTATATTGCGAAGTTTCGCAAATTAAGTTGCTTGAACCAATGCTTTCGACTTGACGAAGGCGATCATTAAGTTGCGAATAAGATTTCTAATCGCTGACGGATCATTGGATTCAGGATTTGTAGTGTTACCTATTTGAAACAACTATGATTATAAAGATATAAAGAAGGTGGAGTGATATAGGTAATATGATTCCCCTTAACTCAATCCTTAAATATACGTGGTGCGTCCAATAAGTTTCCGGACAAATGTAGAAAAACTGCAAATCTTTCAATTCTAACACAGGTAGCAATATCCTATTATGGCAAAATTTACTCACCTATAAGCAAATTGCTCTGCTTGTTTGCGAGTACCAATCAATTGAACAATAGCATAGAACATTTGTTCCTGCATTCTCTCTTGCTTCTCTAACACCAGCATGAAGTTCTGGCCGAAACAGGACTGCATCATAACCCAGTCGACAGCTCCAGGCAAATTGATGTCGGTGGCCAAAAAGACAATATCTTCGCCTAAAAATAAAGATGCACAATTATTGAACATGAGGCTATTGATTCTAACTATTAAGATGGCACACCGACTACAAAATCCAAATCACGATTATACAAAAGCAATTTCAGCCACTCGGCGAGCGAAATCGGGAGTAGACTTCTACAAAATACTCTAGAATACGGCTAACATGTGTAAGATGCTCCACGCACTTCCCGATCCGATATCGATTGTCCATCCATGACCGAATACTCATACCTGGCGTCATATCATGGATCAAGCAATCATGATTGACATGAGGAACAATAGGCGACCTGCTAGTTATCATAAGTTGCATTCATTATTAATAAAAAAACTGGTCATCGTTCCTGAACTAAAGATCTCGGCAAACCACCAGACATTTGCTACGGAAAGAGCAGCGATTGAATAAAAACGATGCTTCCGCTTTGCGATAAATCAATAACTGGTTAATTTTAATCAAAATATTGCTAATTCTTTATGAGTGCATGTCGATATCGATGTATGATCATTATGTAAAGAAGAATTCGACATTTACCGCTACCTTGAAAAATTTGGTTTTTTATGAAATAATGTAAAACTTCATAATGGAAAAGCTTCATCATGAAAATATTATGAACCACAAAATCCTTTATTAAGAGACGTTAACGAAATATAAACTGCAGACCGGCAGGTGTATATGAACATTGAAGTTACACAACATATATTTCTGTCGTAACTCAAGTCCTCAATCTATTTATCGGAACTGCATGAGATTGTATGTTTGATATTTCCCCCTCCAATAACGTTTTCATTGAAGTTGGATTTTTCTGTGCTTCTGAGTGCTGTTTTTATATTTTGATGTATGCCAGTTGACACTCCAAGCGAAGGAGGAATAATTATTTCAAGCTAAGTAATAATTATTTTCACGAAGATTGCAAGGTCAACTTTTCAGTGCGAGGAGGGATATCGCTGTCGAGAGCGCAGCGATCGAGACAAGGATATCGATCAGAGCAAATGCTCATTGCAATAGAAGACCTGTTAAATTTAACTATGATCAGAAAAGAATTATACCTTAGTGTCCAGTAATTGCCACAGTCTGTTAGTTAACCAAAAAATGAATTAGAAATGAAAGGAACAGCCGCAGAAACGATAATAAAGAAGACAACAGTAGTAGAAGATGCGAGGATAGGAGTAAATTTTATCAAATATTGTCAGTTATCTGACAGGTAACTAAAATGCTGATAATGTTGATAATTGCGTTGATAATTGATCGTTTAACACTAATATTTTCGATTCTGCATTAGATCGATATGATTCAATTGAGCACATTGTAGTGCTACTATGTTTCAAATGCTAGATTTAGGCACTTGTCAAGGATATTCAGCGCAATTACAATCAAAATAATACATAGTAAATAACATACATGACGTAAATATACTTTGCAGCATAAATATTAAAATTTCACGAACTGCAAAGTGCTGACCGCAAAGTATTGACCAAGGACTGTAAAGTAATGCGCTCTGAGGGCTATGGTAATATCAACTTTTCAACACATGCATAGAAATACAAAAATAGCGGAAAATCAGATCGTAGCTTCTTGTGAGATACACATAGATATCGGGAAAATAGGCCCATTGCGTACTACACCTTTTCCCTTTCTATTTCAGATATCTCCAAATGAATTTCAGACAGTTTCAGATGGACTTCAGATATCTACCAGAAACTCAACTTTTAAGATGTCTGAAATACATCTGGAAATGTCTGAAATTCATTTGAAAAGATCGGAAATCGATTTGGAAATATCTGAAATAGACTTGGAAAAAGTGTAGAATTTTTAGAACTTCATGTGTAATTCAAAACTGCTTTATCCAACAACTTATTTGATAGTGTGTTCTGAAGTTTTCCATGAAATCCCGGGCCTGGAATTCTATTTCCAATTTCTAGGAGTTTCCAGAAAATCAAGGAGGCATACCAATCCTGTGCCAGATAAGGGTGGCCCTCGGCGTCGCAAGTACAAACCGAAATTTAGTATTTACGGGACATAGCACATCTATCTGCAGTGGCTTATGATTTCATGCGAGATCAGATTCCAATGCATTTCTTCATAAGCAACAAGTATCTATCAGATTTAAAAAACTATATAAATGCTCAAATTCGTGAGTTGATATTCGCAGCAGTTGAATAATTTGCACGCATATTTCGACATGAAGACCGACTCACTCTGAAGGTGAATTCGGCATGTTTATCTTACATGACTCACAATTTCCAGGATAGATATTCCTGGACCGCGGATACCCTGTTACTCTGAACTATAAACCAATTGTGGGCAAAATTTAAGGTTTCTACAGTCGTTGGGCTGAATTAATTTTATCAATCACGTCAATTAAAGTGATAGTACCGAGTAGCATTTGTTGCTCCAGATCATAAACACCAATCTCTAGTATTTCAAAATATTCATTAAATGTGTTTTATCAATGGAAAATGTTTACATTTAGATAACATCAATCCCTGTAAATGAGCTCTGGTCCATACCTTGGAGAGTTGTAATACTTTTGTGCTGATGCAAAAGGTGCGGCATCACTTGCTCCAGATGACCCTGCCATTTACAGGAAGCGCCGGGACAGGGACAAGTGTAAGGCCGATATTCACATAGATCTTCATGCTCCCCTTTGTGAGTGTGATACATCGTCTCAGGACAACCATTCATTGCATATTTGCAAGGGAAGAGAACTTGTCCTGCTAATTTTTCCATCGCCAAATTCCTGATGTTATCTACAGAATTGAAAGCAAAATACATCTACGTGTGTCGTACACAATAATATTACCATATACACCCAAGAAGCATTATGACTTCATCTTTGGTATTAAAGCACGAAAGGAACTCACCTAAGGGACCACGACAGTTAGGACATGTTGTGAGCTTAGCCCGACAAGCAGCACAAACGATATGACCACTCTGACATTGCATGATAGGTGGAAGTGCGAAGTCAAAGCAAACAGGACATTCAAATAGACTGTGGAGGTCCACGTTTTCAGCAGTTGTTGGTCCTCCGCTCGAAGAGTTTCCATTCGATCCTCCGCTTACACTGCTGCCACTAGAGCTATTAGTCCCAGATCCCGATGAGCTGGCACCACTGCCTCCACCATTGCCAGAACTGACACTGGTTACAGCGCTGGCGTTCACAACAGCTGAAGAACAAATATGAGCAATGATAATTCAATCATGAAATTTATGTCGTTGAGGCATGATGAGGTCACATTGTTTGATTATCAATGCATAAGATATAGAAATATTCCAAGCATCTCACCTTTTCCATCGAAACTTCTGCCTCCATTTCCACTCCCATTTCCGGAGATAGGCCCTTTCCCACAGGAAGGATGTATTTTACTCATTTTCATGTGCGAGAAACTTGTTATTGTGTTCTTTCTCTGTAAGGAAAACAGCAACTCTAGTGCAAGTACGACTAGGCATGAACAAAAAATTCAAATTTTCAAGAGTGCAACCATCTCGATAGTGCTGTAATTGAATTTCGATTTTCACTCAAAACTTCAGCAAAAGTTCAGTAGAAATCGAGTCTAATGTTCAGCTAAAACTCTAATATACCATTGCATCAATTTTTTCATTCCATTCTAAATGTTGAGATTTTTAACAAAATTAGTCTTATCTGCAACTTTTTCCAACCGATTTCTAGAATGATCGCAAAAACATAGGCTATGAGGCTCCGCTGTCAGTTATTAAATTTATCTGCATTGCTCCCGCGCTTTTTCATCTACATCATTCCAGGACATACATGTGTACATTTACAGGGTGGGCCAGAAGTAACTACGTTTCAAATATTTCTACATGAGCAATTCCATGCGTATTAACGCTACATCGCACGCATTTACTACATTTCAATAACATTTTTGTACTTGATATTAGTAGGTTGGCATCGATCTACCGAATTAAATGGCCAGCAGATTCCCTGAAATTAATGCCTGCATGCTGCATTTACTTTACTATTCTTTCTTTGTGACGCAATACATGATTAGAGTCAAACGTGATGACGCTACACGAATTGACATGAAATTCGAGTAGCGGCTACTTTTTGAAAAGTCTGCGAATTCAAAGATTTGATCGATACCATTATTCCATGAAATCATTTGAAGATCATATCAGCATCACCAAAGTTGTTGGAATTAAATTCGAGCATTTCTCTAGTAGCTCATCTTAACGAAGGAAACGTAAGAACGTTATAGCTGAATCGTGGTAGCGTTACACGTAGGAAATCAGGATTTACATTTGGCTGAAGTGAAAGTTATTTCGGCTTCACATGCACCAGTTAGCCTCAATACAACACTTGAAAGTCCTCCTGTGCTTGCTTGGGGTTTTCAGGTGCATGGCGACATGCTCCTGTCGTACTACTGAAAAAAGTGAGCAGTATTTTTCTAGAAAGATTTTTTGAAGAAAAAGTATTTTTCATTCAATTATTTTGAAAATGCATTATTTTAGGAAATGGAAGATGAATGCAAGTTTCCCCTCGCCAGACACATTGATTTCGTACGTAGTTATAGACACATTTAACTCAAAACATTTAAGAGCTAAAGCCAAGATATTGCCTTAATATTAAGAAAACAACTGCGTAACTTACTGTGGATTACAAGATGTTAGTAATAAAGCTAGTTAACTAAATTCAAACTTTAATCAATGAATTTCAAATGATGTGTTTGCACGAACATTATAGAACGGATACGTCAGCAGATTTTCCCTCGGATGAAGCTTACACGATCAAATGCAGCAACTTTGTACACATAGGGTGTCTCAGAGAACACTCCTGAAATCGGGTTTGTATTGATCAAAATTGCCCGTATCTTTGGATCATCCCGGCTATCAACTTTTACAATCTTACAAGCTCAGTGACATATCTCACTAACAGTTTGCAAAACAACGTGTAACGATCACACAACGATTTAACACCGATGCCGTCCTACACTCGAACCATATTTTTTATGGATAACAATATTCTTTGAGGCATTTATGATGCATAGTGTTTGTTCTACAAAACTGTCTGCAAAATGGTCTGTCTATAACTCGAGCTTTCAACTCGCTTCCTCAGGATAAATGAACTGACATGCGGTTGATAGTACAGCTGCGTGGATTTCAGTTTAGGAGTCACAAATGCATGCAAGAAGGCAAATACATTTTTAATCATGATTCGGACAGCTTACGTTTTTCCGTACACGATTGCAGAATTACCCACCCAACTTGAGTATCATGATCGTATGACAAATGAGATTGCTGTCTAAATGGAAAGTATGACTCTGGGTCCTGGTCAAAAGACTATTTTCATGAAATGGTCCAGCATTCGGTTTCAATAAATCTGTCCCACAGCAAGTCTCAAAATAACAGACGATCTCAGCAGCATCAAAAGCTGCTTAACTTTAGATCGGAAAACCTCTGACTGCTAGTGGAGGTAGGCCTATTTATACCTGGTTTCCAAAGACTCAATTCTCCGCTTAAAATTTAACACAAGCGTAGGTTTCAGATGTTGCTGAGGAAACTTCTGTTATTTGCATATTATCTCGAGACTTTTCTGGGAGTTTTATCAGGACCATTTCGCACGAGGACCATTTTGACTTGATTACGTGATTTCAACTGTGGAGTACATGCCACTGCTAGGGCGATCTACGATCTTATTTCCAACAACTTCCAGGATACTAATATGATTTCAACTTTGCTTAAATATGATGCCACGGTCTCGATCAAATCTTTCAATTCATCGACTTATTCTCATAAGTGGCCACTACTCGATTTTCATAGCAAATCGTGCAACGTCGCTACGACTGACTTTAATTTTTATTCATTCACTTATGAAGTTTCTATTTTTCACTCATTTTTATTCATTTACTTATAAGCGATGCGTTTGATTAAACAATTTGTTTTGATCAGGTATCGCATGATATAGTCAAGAAAATGTTGGGAGTGTCTGATTGAATTGGAAAAGTTAAGCCATGCTAAAAACAACTCAAATAGAAACTTTGAAGATACATGAAAATTACGAATAGTCTCCTCGAATCCCAGCTATATATTGAACAGGAACAAAAACGTAGCTGCTCATCCAAATAAATGAATGCACCAAAAACCATGAGTCATGATAATCTATCCATATTTTGACTTGGAATGCACTAATTGTTACATGCAATTGACAGCATTACATCATAAATTTATTGTAAGCAGTGTTTACAGGTATTGCCATCGTTCATATATAAATTGAATGCATGTAGTTACATTCGTGGATGAATGAGCATGATAACCACAACTTCATTTTACTCATTGTCTATGGTCCGTAAGTCAATTACGCAGTATTGCAGCTTTAATTAAGTAGCATTGGTCATTTCCAAATAAAAGCAGACAGCGACTGAAAAATTAATTTGTAATATATTACACATATTTATTGTATGCGAACAGTGTTCGCAGTCCGTCACTTCAAAATTTTCGGGCCACTGTTTTGGAAATGCTTTGATGAACGTATGCACAGGTCTGTGTACTTTCGTGAATGTGCGTTTTTGTGCTAGTCTTTCATTGCAGTACATAACGGTTCTCATTTTACGAGTAAGCTACATGTGAATGAGGAAGAATGAGAAGGTAATTATCTCAACATTTCGTCAAAAACAAATCTTTGATGCGTATAGTTGTAAAACAATAACCAGAGAGTGGATTTATCATATACGGGGAAAATACATGTGACTGATGACCACAGGGAGCCAAACAGGAGACAAAATGAAAAGACGAGAAAATTTTGACGAACATGAATGTCATTTTAATCCAATTGGCGAAAAATATGCAACCCTGAACATGTCTGTTCATCATTGGCATTATTATTCTTATACCAATTTAAAGTTTAGCAAGCATTCTGGAAACATAAGCGAACGCAATCATTTCCGAAGATTCTAGCAGCACAGATCTATACCTTCATTTCCAACTTAGAACAATATCATAGAAAAACGCATAAGACCAACTTATTGCTCCAAATTTGTGTGAAAACGTACATAATTGTACTAAAACAAAATAGCTATTTTAAAATTATTGTGTTGGAATATCGCAACTCTTGAGCGCATAAGAAACGGATCATTTTGGTAGGTCGATTTTATTAAAAACCAATTCAATGCCATAAAAAGCCTCTGGCTAAACATGTGATCGAGAAACTGAGTACCTTAGCAATTGAAACTACTTAAAACTATCTGAAAAAAGGGTACAATGAAGATCGTCTTGGTAATAGGAAAAGTAGACATGGAAAGTTAAAAACAACTCTGGGGCCAAAACAACGGTACGATCACAATGTCACGGTATTTCGCACAACACAAATTGAAATTATGCAATCTAAAATCGTGACTAGCAGTTCACACACTACGCTTTTCATGGTCTTCATGGAATTTATTTTGAATTTGATCTTCTTGCCAATTGAATATGCAACTGACTCTTACACACAAGTATACTTGTGGAATCCTAAAAATCAAACATGGAAACTATTCGAAATTTAAAGCTGCTTAAATTCCTGATTAAGCATACCTCATATCTCAAGTGTTCGGTTATTAAATGTACTTAAGGAATCAAAAAGGATGTAGATTTTTTTTAATTGTTATTTTATACACTATTTTTCTCTCTAACTTCGCTTGTTTTTCGATTATTTTCCTCTTTCAGATTGTTCTTCTTCCTCAATCGCCGCAGTTTCTCTTCAGTTACGAGCTTCCTGATCCATTTCTTCAGCCTTCCTTTTCCTTGCAGTTTTTCATCGACACTCACCAAATCAAACTCCAATTTCTTCAATTTTCCACTTTGCTGTCGCTCCTTCTCTTGCTCGTCTTCTATTTTCTTTCTGGTCAGTTCTCTCTTCGCCTCAGCTATTTTATTCTTACTTAATTTTTCCTCTCTTTGTACGCACTCTTTGCAGTTTGTGACGTTTGTAGCAATGAATTCGTCAGAAAGTGACACTTCAAAACATGCCTTATTCCGCGAATTCAAATATGATTTCGTAAACGTGAGTGCTCGCACTCATTGTTCGTCTTTTCATTACTGTATCCGACAGTATGCTGGAGAGTCTTTCGACATCCGTGAGGAATGATCAAACAATGGCGAACTAATCGCTTCAAGATAGGAACGTTCAGTTAGCTGATGACCTTCTGCTAAAAACAAGTCATCGGGTAACAGCTCGACCTGAAGCTTGATATTTTACAATTCACATCTTAATGCTGCTAGATCAGCATCCTGAAAGACATTTGAAAGTTTCTTTGGCACGTTGATCGTCCCCGTTTCATAGTAAATGCAGGTTAGGTTTTCGGGTAAAGAAACGTCAGATTTTGCAGTAATTTATTTGTAAACGGCAAGTAGTGCACCAGTTGCTGTGTACAGGAGATGTAAAAGGCCGGTACTTGTTCATAAAACCTTTGCTGTTCGTTAAGATCAGTTGCTAATTTGGAAATCCTTTCGCCAATAATGATTTTCCGATCCGGCAGAATAGCATCCGTACTGGAACTTTTCCATGGCTCTTTGGTGTCAATCTGATCTTCTTCCTTATACATCAACAACCATTTGATGAGACGATTTGACATAGCTTGCCATAAGTCATGTATGAGGCAACCATCACGTAATCTTTTCACGTTCCCTCAGAGGTTTTAAAGCGGTGGCAAAGAATTCTAATATGCATTCAGTAAGAGGATCTGAAAGTGCCTCCTGAATTCGTTGGATTCGATCCTTCGAAAACGACGTGTTTGACTTCGACACAGCTACAACAAAAAAATGCTTTAATGCTTCCAGTTGTTCTAATAGTAGCTCGATCACTTCCAAGCACTGCTACCATCGTGTATTTACAAGGCGCAAGAATTTGTACTGCTCCACGTTCATAAGATTGGCGCGGTGTTTACATTCCGAATCAAAGTTATGATACAAAAATCATAACGAGATTTTTCTATCGCACAGCATATTAACAAAACCTAGAAAAAGATCATAATCAGATTGTTTGTGCTACAACTGTACATAATAAAAATAAAAATAATATAACCATCAGTCTTGACGAACCAGCATTGTAAGAAAAACCATTGTACATGAAATGTAGTGTGTCACTGTTAAAGCACATGACTCGAACATATGTTGATATCACTGAGTGGTAGTTGGCACGACTGGACACAAGAGAGAAAATCCGATCTTTCACAAAATACTTTCTTAGAAGTAATGATTAATTCTGGAATATCTAAACGTACTCGTCCCAATATCATTCACGTTTACGACCTGAAAGAAACTGCAGATTAAGTGGAGTATACTCGGAATATATCGTAATATATTCGTATAAAACAAACGGACTTAGATTTTCATTAAACGTGAATCTGATCTTGATTATTGAGAAATGTTCAGCTGAACATAAAACATTGACGGTAGTACTTAAAAAATTTACACAGAAGAACATGAAAAATTTACGCGGAGCTCAAATTTTTTGCGCCATTTACGCCAATTTACGCAGTGCGTAAATTTACGCAGCGGCCCGACCACTGCAGCTAAGAGACAATGATGCCAACGTTATTACATATGGATGCTATGCTCACTACCTGAACTTGTTAGCTGAAGACGTCGAGGTTTCCGGTGTGTGAGATCATTTGATACCCGTCATCAGGTATTTGCCCTCTGCGCACACATACCCTCTGCATAGTACAGACAAGCTGGAGGTTAAGAAACTTGTACTTCCTCAGGATGTGCGTTGGAACACAGTCGCTGACAGTCTTGATTCATAGTTGAGTAACTTGCCAATCTTGCTCAGTGTTTGTGAAGAGCATCGTAAGCTCACTGATGCAACATAAAAGAAAAAGGTAACGAATCTTGCTTTAAATCGAGGTATTCAGGACTAGTGGTCCTAGTGGCACATTACCTCCCATTTCGCTTATCGCAATACCTAGTATCTTAAAATTCATGTCTATTGACTACCTATACAGCAAACACACGTTTTTAGTAAACACCAAGCATTCAGTAGAAGTCCAGAGTATCTGGACAAATATAACGGTAAGCCTGATCTGACGTATTCCTGTTATTGTCCCGCAAATTGGACGCGCACTTTCGAGACATATACGTTATCTATTGTTGGATGCTGAGCTGAAGAGGCCAACCTAGGAGCTTTCTCCCCAATGGAATATGTGCAAATCACAGGCCTTTGATTCAAAATTCATTAAGTATTTAGTCAGTGCATTTAGAATAGGGTAGGGTGGGGTGGAATGGGTAGTTTTCAAAGAATTCATGTGATGTTCTCAATGTTCTCCATGTGCCACTTAAAATTTTGATAGCTGATCATCGTATTCTGTGTATCGGCTATACATAAACACCTTTTACTGCTCAAAAAATATCTTTGGTTATTGTGGAAATTACATGTTTTCAAAAACATGTAGTGTATACCCATTTCAACGCAACCGTTGGGTGAAATGGTACAAATATAGTTTTTGAAAATGATAGCAGAGCATGAGAAGATTATCAAAAAAATACTATCAGAAACTTGTTAAGCATCACTATCATGGTGTGCTATAAAGGTCAGCTGCTACAATATCTGTTTTCATTAATAGGTTAAATGATAATTATATTGTTGTCTTATAGAACTAATATGAATTGCAATAATTCGGTCGAAATTTCGACTTCTCTGAATTGTCGATTGAAAAACGTTGTATTATTAGAACCATTAATCATAAAAATTACAACTTCGTGAGATATTTATGACTTCACGACATAAAGAATGGGTCTAAAAAGTTAATACCAGAGAAACTATGAAAGCAAATGAGATGTGTCACTATCTCGAGTCAGCATTGACCTTTAAATTTTGACCCCGGAAATTTCTCTTTCGCACTGACGGTTTCTAATTGCCCGATGATATCTTTTAAATAAAGTGCAGGTCGATATTTAAATCAGCAAGATTTCTCACACTGCCCTGGACCACCTTCGCTTCCTTAAATGTAGCAGGAAAACTGAAACGCACATCATAGTCTATCTCTATTTGACCGATGCACCGTCAGCTTTTATTCAAATTTTACAACTCAGTCGTCCTGATTCAAATCTTAGATTGATGGGAAGCCTGCATCTTTCTTTTCATTCATGTCTTCATCTGAAGGTCCTCATTATCGCTCACCGTTGTATCTATGTTGTTCAATCGCTTTGACAGCGGTTCAATACACAGTCAATTGTTAAATTACTGCTCTTCAAAAGCAATAGATTTCACTTTCATGTATCGTTGGATTTCATTTCCTTTATACGAATATTACTTCTTTCGTCATCTTCAGCACATTTCAAAGCTAATGACAATGTCAACGCTTCACCAGTTTTGTTCAGCGTATTATTTCTGTTATTCGAAGAGAATCACGCCCTTTGGCTTCCTGGAGACTAGTAGGCTTACTGGTAAGAACTGATGCCAAAACCCTTTGGATATTGAAAGCTCCCTTTGCCTGTAACTTTTCAGTCGGAGGCTTACACTTTTTAGATGTTCGAGAAACTGGATTACCACCATGGAATCTGCTGATCGCTGAATCTGGTTTCAATTGCTCACAGACAGTCTACATGTATGAAGATGTGTCGGAAAACCAAGCTTCGTCATCCAATTCGGTCGAGTTTATCGGGCCATCACTTTAATGTTTCCTTTCATGCGTGTTTCAGAGCTAAAAAATTACTAAGGCTGAAGAGTTCTACGTGGAGTGTCATACGACAGAGTAGAATAATTTCGTTTCGTTGGCAGACTTCAATGTTAGACTACAAAAAGCAGTACTGTCTACTTGTATTCGTAAAAATCAAATTCAATGAACCACACTCATGAATCACAACTGAAATGCATCTTTATTCATAACAATAGCATATATCTCATGTAGACTTCAGCCTTGAGTAAAAAAATCGACACTTTCTGTCTTAACATATGTATACCCGTTTCACCCCACACTTTTTCAGTAGTATCCCCATTTTTAAAAATTCAAAATTAACAGATAATGATGACAAATGTAGATTGGCCTATTATCACATCAAAAACAGAAAAGTTTTAGCTTTTACAATGATGCTTAACTAAAGTCATGGTGCTCTTTCCCTTGCCGCAATACGAAAGTTCGTGATCGTTCTTCTTTTTCAGTAACAAAAAGGAAATCGAAAGTTGGTTTCCATGGAAACAATTATAATTGTGTATGGAACCAATTATATCGGAACTTCATGCTAGTATCACGCTATCATCATAATCCAAGCAATGTACGGAAATGTCAATCTGCTTGGCTTCTAGATAACCTTAGGTGACTTATACCCATTTCACCTCATATATCCATTCCACCGCACCCGGCCCTGCTTAACTTTATGTATAATCCACATGCTATTATTCCCATAAAGATTGCATAATAACTTCTTAATACCAAGATCAATTTTTTGCATCGATAAAAAAAACCATGATAAGGTATGTAAATAGTCCGACAAGATGTATGTTAATCTATCAAAGTGCATAGCAATACAAGGAGTTCGCTCAGCAACTGGTCATTTTAACTGATGGGCTATCGTGTGTTGCGACATCGGCGTGGCGTTTCAACGCAGCCTTCACAATTTGTTCAGATATGCGCTTCAAGATAGATTTTGATGCGACCAAAGCCTTGATGGTTTCCGGATTATGACTCTTTCGCTTTTTGGCAACAATATCGGAAAGTGTTGAGAAGCTCCGTTCTCCCTCCGCATTCCCATGTGGAAATATGAAAGGCCAGGTTCTAAAAATTTAAAATACGTAAGGAAGCGAATTCCGAAAGGTAAATATTCATTCTATTTCTTTGAGCCACTTATGAAAAGGACTCGCACAGCGTTGATAGCAACCTGCTGATCATGGGCTGCCGTCTCGCACAAAAGCCTTCTGTTTTCCAACACCATCGCTCAATGCATGACGGTTTGATGAACCTTAGAAACCAGCGCCGGTATAAATTAACAGTCGCTTTATGCAATTCGTGAACACAACATCCTGATCTTTGAGATAGAAGCTCAAATTGATGCAGTGGTCTCAATGCATCGGAAAGAAACTCAAGGACAAACAAGGTTTTCGGGTCTTTGAGGGTGTTACAAATGTTCTTAGTGCGATCGTTTACACATTTTTTCCTCCGAAGAAGTGGAGGAGGGCATCGAATAAGTGGAGGATACGTGCGATGGGTGACAGATATTGATTTGAACAAAACATGAAACTTAGAGATTCCTTACGAAACCTGAAATGATATAATCGTGTACAAATACAGAACAAGCACTGTTTATCGTGAAATTCGTTATTTACATCATAGAAGAAAAGTCTGCCTTTTAAATTGAATTCCTCTAATAGAAGTCTATTAATCAATGGGTACCGGTGCTTACAACAAATGAATCTCAGACAAAATCTTAACTGTTACGCGAATCAATTAAGCCTAAAAGTTTACATCAAATAGGTCTAACCTGCGGTGAATTTAACCATAGTTAAGTGAGTAATTTCCATAGGTGTACAACGTTTACCCCGAAAATTGGGGGGCAATAACGAAACAGACAATGGGTAAAACCGGGACACATTTAGCTGTTTAAAATGAAAAAAATGCACTCTTGCCTTAAGTCTTACTTCAAATGAATCTTTAATAGCACCGAATTATTTATGATTCATTACTGATGGCAATATGATTGCATAAAAATCACGTAAACGGAATATGCTTCACAATATGAATTCACGGACCATATTATTTCACAGAAAACAGGAAAACTTTGTCTTCAGTGAAAAAATACCACTCAGTTTTATAGCGATTACTACTACTTTTGTCTTGTATTCATATCAGTGCTAAACATGCGCGTGCATTATAGGAAGTTTACATTCACAGAGACTCCTACGATCTGGACATGACATCAAAAAACACATCGCCACATACGTTGAATGTGCCCGCATCCATTTGGGCCATCACATAACACGTCGAAGTAAACTTTGAAAAGTCGGACAAATAGCAGCTCGATTTGCCTGGCAAAGTACAAGTCGCATTTGGAGCAAGAAAGGGTGAAAATATCACAAATTATCATCAAAGAATAGAGGACCATTAGAATGATGACCTCCTGGAAAACATGAGTTCGTTATCTCATTCAAACGAAGTTAATGCTACTCTGTGACTTTGTTCATATTTTGTCACACCAACAACAAAAAAACATTTTTTGTCACATTTCATTTTGAGATGAGAAATTGTCACATACTGTCACGTTTTGCAACATCGGCCCACCCCTGTAACTAGCAGTTCACACACTACCATAGTCTTTGAGAGATAGGAAAATATCGAAAATAATGAAATGAAAAGACGCCACAGTCACTCATCACCTCTCTTCATCAACAAGATTTATTAGTACTGGTATATCACTTCTAAACCAGATGGTTTCCTTCATCCAGTTGCGTTTATTTTCTCCCTCATTATGTCGTATTCACTAAATATACGACTCAGCTTACTAAAATGTTTTCCAAATACGATTTTGTCCACATTGAGTTTTAGTATTTAGAGTTCTTTCAATTTTCTCAATGTCTTAAAGTTTCTCTCATATAGTTACAATCGCATTCTGTGCATTCATTGAAGTGAAATGCGTTGCGCTACATTGCTTTCCTACTGCTTCTCTTTTCTCAAATGGTCACTCATTTATCTTCAAGAACTAGCAAGAATCATTGATAAGGAAAAGAGAAGTGCCTGGAAAGCAATATGTGCGCAATGAATTCAGAATGCGATTGGAATTATGTGAGTGAAACTTCAATACTTCCAGACTTATTTATCCAATATTTTTACAGGTTTCCACGACCTTTTCCAGACCACCTTATTTACCAGACTTTCCAGACCCGCGGGCACCCTACTGAGAAAGGTATCCCATATTATTTGTGAACACTTGCCTTGCCGTAGTGTAATGTTAATTTCTATGACACAAGCATATTCAAAATACGTGATTTTGTCCTTCTGAGCTTCAAGCACAATCAAAAATACATGGTTTTGTTCTGTCGACTTCGACCTGCCGGTCGGTCAATGGATGTCACATGCACCGCCTGTAGAATTGATATCTAAACAACTTCACACAAAGTTTGATGCGTACTTGTGAGACTATTAAAAGACGAATTGCTTCGAACGTTGTAGTCGACCAAATTTTCTGAAGCTGACCAACAATTCTCCAAATAAATTTAGTCTGTGACATTAATAGATCAACGTTTTTCTTCATAATGAATGTAGCCTCGCTGATGAGCCCTCGGTTACCACTAGTGATACAGGCTGGGAACCTCTGGAGCCTATTTCACTTATCAAAAATCTTAAGTTAGATTTTAAGTGGGTTTCATGACTTATCATCTTATCAAAATCACTTAAGATTGTGAGTTTCCGACTTTTAATCTTATGCTCTAATTTCACAACTGATTTTAACCCAGAAAATCTTATGATGTTGATAAGGAAATAAAATACTACCTGAAGAACGCAAATAATTCAAAAATGAAAACTAAATTTCCGAAACATGTATCTAATACAAGAAATTAAATATATCGATCGATAAAATGCTGTCTTACAGTATTACCAACAAGAAGATTGTCACTATTTCCATCGTCGTCATGAGAAAACCATCGTCAAAATTTGACGAGTCAGATGTACGGGAATCAGAAATCTGCAGCCTTCTACATATGTTGTGAAGTACACAACATGCAACAACGACTTTAGGCACCTTTGCAAGAGAGTAGCGAGCAGGCCTGAGAAGGATATTAAATCGTTGCTTTAGGATAGGCCTACCAATGGTTTGTTCAACATTTTGACGCGCTGCGAGAATACGTCTCTGAAAAATTCGTTGTCATTCAATATATTTTCCATTGTAGAATCATATGGAGTTGGTAGATACCAACGACAAGGATATGCACTATCACCGATAAGAGATAATTTCAAATCTTTGATTAATTTTGGAGAATCCGATTCTTCCCACACTCGAACATCGTGTGTACACCCAACACTGGAACTGGATACATCAATGTGGAGTATCTCATAATTGGCTCCGCAAATTACTTGCGCATTTAGTGAATGGAATTGTTTTCGGTTCACAAAAACATTCTCATGTGCATCACAAGTAGGGCGCTTGATCCTTATGTGAGTTACGTCAAAAACACCAAGGATGTTTACCAAATGGTATTTTTCATTAAAATAGCTCGTATGTCTTGCCACAGAACGCCCAGTTGACCACGATAACCACTCACTGACCATCGATGGAGGAGCAATCGCATCTATTACTAACCAAGTGCACCGCCAGATCGTGGTAGTCGAACAATTTCTAACTCGCCGTAAATTCCATAAATAGTTTCCTGTGCCAAGCCATTGAAGAGTAAGCAAGATAACTGTTTCTGTAGAAATTCCTCGATTACATTTATGGAAATTATGTAAATTGACTTTCACCAAATTGACGAGAATTGTGGCGTTTTCTCTAGTAAATCGAAACTCTTCAAAAAACTGTCGGTCACTCAAATCCGGAATAAGATACATGGCTGGTTCAATACACTGGAGCTCAAGTTGTATGATATGATTATTGAAATCATGTAATAAGCGAAACATCGTTTCCTAACGATCCATTTCCAATAAATAACCGTGATGAATGACTCAGATGCTGAAAGGAACTCTTGTCATAAACATTTGAGATATCATGGATGTCGAGACTACTATCAATTTTCCTTTTTGAATACAACAACCAATCATCAGCCGCAAGCGGTGAAAGAATTTAACAAGCGGATATATTTATCTGTTTCAGTCACACACGCCGCCACAACAGAAATCTAGACACACCGCATCATGGTTGCAAGTAAATTATCCGACACCCAGATACTTCTCTTAATAAGTTATCAAAAACAAATACAATATAATCTACGGTGCCTTTTCTGCAAAGATTACGGAAAATGAAAAAGCTACAGCTTGGAAGGAAATTGAGGAATCATTCGCATGCTCACTGCTGCACGATCAAATTGAGAGGACTTTGAACATGAAAAAAATTGGAAAATATTGTTCAAAAGTTGCCAACTTACATCAAAACGAAAGAGAAACATTTATCTTCCACCGGTCGAGAACCTTTTCCGGAAAAAGAAGAGATGGAACGGGCACTTGACGTTGTTGGCAGGGATAATCCCAAGTATTTTAAACCGGACTTCGGAATGTCCTCGACTTCATTTATGGAGCAACTGACCATCGGAAGTAACGGCACGCGAAAGTCATGAAACTATAGAAACATTCAATCAATCTTCGTCTGCGGAATCATTCGCTGTGACTCCTCCATGCAAACAACAGAAAATTGACTGTAAGCTTTTGTCCGATCGTGAGAAGTATAACACGGGCAGTCCACAAGTTGCTTTCACCAAATATATCGAAAGAGAAAAATCCAAAATACTACACGAAACCTATGACTTACCTTCAAGTAAAGATTCAAGATCAAAACGCTAAAAGGGATTTTTATTTGCTTAAGAACTTATGAAAAAGCACAACATGTGAGTAATCGAACATTTCTATTACATTAGATAAATACAATAACTTTACCGGATAACAATGTCTTCTAACTTTCGTCTTTGTATTAAAACGGCACAAAGGATGGTGAAGATATCTATTCATGACATAAGATTTTTCTTATCTAATTATGTTCATCAATAAGATCATAAGTGAACTTGAATTATAAGTGAAATTAGTCATAAGTCACTTATAAGAAAATGAGATAGGTATAAGTCAATTCCTGTCATAAGTGAAATAGGCTCCTGGTCGAACTGCTCTAGTTCGATTAGCGCATTATCAGATAACTGAGAACGTTTGCAGAAACTGTATATTTCTTGTAATTATTATGTGGTTTGATTATTACAATAAATGCAGTAATTGTAAAATTGCATTATACAATCTCTAATGAGAAATCAGGGTGAGACAGTACTCTTATGAGAAGCTAACTGATAGGACTAGCTATGGAAACTTTATTTACCCCATGTAGTAGTGTCAATTCTAATCAATGGCGGAATAAATTGTTGAAGCACACAAGCTGACACGCTACTCCATTTAAGTTAGATCACAAATCAAGTAAGGAATATCCAACAACTGAGTAACCAGATTGTAAGAAATCAGTATGAGTGTGATAATCCAACTGTTTACGAAAACGATAGAATGCTTCCACAATTTTGCGAATATAAACAAAAGCATTGTGTAGGTATATATAATAACCACTGTCGGGCTCATGACCCTTCTTTGCATATAGCCATCGTATAACAATGGCATCCCGAATATTAATTAGCAGCAACGGAATTTTGAAGTTTCTTCCAATTTATGTGAACGTATAACTTGCCGCACGTTTGAATGCACTTTCCATCAAAATGCCTGTTGGCAATTAATCGCAGGCGTTCTAAACAAATTATCAATGCAAAGGTCATCAGGATTCTCTGTTGGAGATGTCTAGTCCAATGAATTGTCCTTTTTTGTCACTACGCTGCAAAGGCCTGTTTATGACGATACAATTTCCTCCGCTGTCGTCATTTTGACATCACACATCAGTAAGATGAGCAATTTCCAGTCTCTGGTAACCATACAATTATAGAGTAAGTATATGTAGGTATCTATGTAAGCATGTGTTTCCTATTGTACCTACTGTATCCATACACTCTCTTTGACAATGTGAGCACATGGAGGTGGCCTTCTTCATAGGTTGATCAAGTCTCTCAAATCTTTGCTATCAAGTATTTATGACTGCCAATAATGCAAGATTGCAGTTACGACAGGCGCAAGGGGTTATCAGGACTAATCTTAAGCATGTGCCAATTACGCAATCCAAGGATGTGCACAACTAGTTCATGCACATCAAATGACTTTGACACTGCTGGGGTCATAGAGACTAGAAAAATATGGAGCGACCCAAAGAACTTGGCTGGGAAGTAGTAGAGGGATGAAATCACTTCATGGATGGAATACCTCTAAAAGCAACGTGCAATTTTGCTGAATATTTGCATTTGCACAAAACACGACCAAAAATTAGTTTTTAATAGGGCAAGATGCTGCATAAATTTAAAATATGTCATAAGATCGCTGATTTAAATTTTCGGAGCAAAGTCTTTCGACATATTTTCGCACCTTAAAATCAGCTGTTAATGCTTAAAAAAATGAGAAATATTTCATGTGACACATCAGTTGGGAAAAATGTCTTTTGTCTTCGCGAGCTTGTGTGTAAAGCCGGTCACTATAAAATATACAGTTTTGTCTCTAAGTCTGCAGGTTGTGACGTATGAAACTTTTTACTGATATTCATTTCGGTATTCATCTTGATATTCAAAGCTGTTAATATTGCCTCTAGAATAAATAAGTACATGAACAACTTTTTTTTGCGAAGTTTTTCACGAAATTGGCACTAAATTCTTCGAAAATTCAAAATACATCTAATATTTGAATATCAAAATATATGTCAAAGTAGCCTACTTGCATCCTCAAAGGACCCCAATCGATCATGAATTATTCAATTGTAACAATAACACTGATCACATGCACAATTTGGAGCATATTGATAGCCATCTTGAACTATTTGAATATGAAAATGAATATCATTAGAAGGTTTCATACGTCATAGGTGCGCATTCACACCTTTGTAAGTGAAAACTTAGCAGTCAAACCCAAGAAAACGCCATAAAGCTAAAGGCATGCGAGGGCAGGTTATGAACAAAATCTTCGAAAAAATTTAGCTTCACATTTGTCATTCGTGACACCAACATCAGTAGACATACACATTCCCATAACCACTGGGAATGCATAATCGAAATGCATCTATATATATCATACTACAAGTCGCAACGCTGGCTAGGCATCTGGCACTGTTATTGAGCCAGGATAAACAAGTGGCAAAGATAGACATCAAAGGAAGGGAAAGTCAAGTATGTCCATCATAAATTTACAAACTGCAATTTTTTCCCAAAATGCACAATCACAACATACCGGTACAAAACAAGGACAAGAGAGAGAGAGAGAGAAGACCATCCAAAACATTGAGTCAGCAATGAATGTGAGAAAAAGCCTTGCTGTTAATATAGATTTTTATACCAAATTTTTGCCTACTTAGGCGCTTCAATAAGTAGGCGAAAATTTTGGATAAAATTCTATAATAAGAGAGAGAGAGAGATTTTTTATTCTCAAATGAATTCAATCATTTGTAGTTACAGACAGTTACTGATCACATAAAAAATAAAAAGCTACACAACACCGTTTGAATTATAAAGTTGTGTGGCATACACCACAAAGGATTTCCTTCGACGTATCAAACGATGACGTGGAATTCGCAGTCTGGTCGACCCTCTTGTGTCTCTCCGACTAATGTCTTCCTGTCTGACAGGGATAAGATGGTGGAGAGGATGATGAGTCTTCTTCATTTTCATAAATTGAGTGAGGACCATTTTGTTCAAATGCTTGATAATTTGAGGTGTTTTGGTCAGTTCAAGAGCCTCATCGTAGGACAAAGCAGGATGAATGACTTTTAGAGCACATTTTTCGACTCTCTCGATGACCTGCTGTAGCCACAGATCTAGAAAGGGATATATGGACTGCTTTCCGCGTTTCCCTATTTCAGCCGTGAAGCCTGAAAACTTCCCATCGCCGCCACGCCTGCTCCCGGTATGTAGGCAAGAAATGACGGCCGCTGAGCTGATCGCAGTTGACACCTGTGGTGTTCTTTTCAATTGATGATGATTTATTTGATAAGGGTGACAAAATTTGTGTACTTAACGAAGCTGGGATGAGTGTCATAACACAGTGTGGCGATGTCGCAATACTTCAACAAGATAAAATTGAATTTGACATGCATTCTACCGACGCTAAATGGCGATTTTATCATTAAATAAAATCCTCACGCCCTAGGCAATTGCTATCAATTCTCCTACTCTTAATCCGAAACATGTGTTCAAAAGGCATAAGAAAGATAAAATTTTCGAACAGGTTTGCAAAACTGTTTACAGAAATTTCATTTCTTGAGAAATGGTTACCTCATGTTGTGTTCCGCGATGCCAGAACCGTGCTTCGAAAAACTCTAACATTTCTTTTCACGCCTTTCCGTTCTCAAACCCCGAATTGTTGAAGAAGTGGCTTCATAACATTCGACGTAAGAACTTTACTCCCTCTAAGAATTCATCACACGTATGCAGTGTTCATTTCACCGATGATGACTATAAAAAGGGCGTAAGTGTTATTCATGACAAGGGACAGTATGGAACTCGCCCCAGAACTCGAAGGAAGCTGAAGGATGACGCAGTGCCTACTGTTTTTGAAGCGTTCCCCCTTTATCTGCAAACACCTTCCAAAAAGCGTCGATCCCCAAAGCAGCGCAATCTTTTTGAGCAGTCTTTTGATGCAACTTCTGCCGAGTCTCAGTCACCAGGGCCATCATCGGAACCCATGGATGTGGATCAAGACTCAGATATCCACGCAATTCCAAAACGCATGGATCAGGCTACTCAAGTTGGTCGGTAAGCAAGATAATCAGTCGATTAGCGGACCACAATGTATACAAAGCTAAAAAAATAATATATAACAATAAATATAATATTTAAATCAAAATACACTTATGAAATTTTCGTGAATGCTGATACAATTATTCTATAATTGCAGCTTACTAACACTCTGGGCTCGGCCCTCACCCGTCCCCCTGGCCAAATTTCTATAAATCAAAATACACTTATGAAATTTTCGTGTATGCTCATACAATTATTCTATAATTGCAGCTAACTAACACTCTGGGCTCGGCCCTTACCCGTCCCCCTGGCCAAATTTCTATAAATCAAAATACACTTATGAAATTTTCGTGTATGCTCATACAATTATTCTATAATTGCAGCTAACTAACACTCTGGGCTCGGCCCTCACCCGTCCCCCTGGCCAAATTTCTATAAATCAAAATACACTTATGAAATTTTCGTGTATGCTCATACAATTATTCTATAATTGCAGCTTACTAACACTCTGGGCTCGGCCCTCACCCGTCCCCCTGGCCAAATTTCTATAAATCAAAATACACTTATGAAATTTTCGTGTATGCTCATACAATTATTCTATAATTGCAGCTAACTAACACTCTGGGCTCGGCCCTTACCCGTCCCCCTGGCCAAATTTCTATAAATCAAAATACACTTAAGAAATTTTCGTACATGCTCATGCAAAGTTTTGTACACCATTAGTATGTTGTGTATTTTAAAATTTCAGATGCATGTGTGTGCAATTGCGAAAGCGGTTACGTTGCAAATCGCAAAAGTTAAGGAGGAATTCCAAAACCATCGGCTCCTTGATTACCCAATTAAATCAACGGAAGTTGTTGCGTGACGAAGATGCCTCTGATTTGAAAAGGTTTGGTGGATTGACATACTCGTTATTCAATAATGAAGTCAAAAATCATCACAGAAAACAAGGTAGAAGGTACAACAATGATGTAGCGAAATTTGCAATTGCCTTGCACTTTTATAGCCCAGCAGCATATCAATTCGTAAGAAGAGTGCTTTCATTACCTCACGAGTCGCGTATTAAAGAATGGATTTGTAACGTGGAATGTGAACCCGGATTATTGGAAACTTCTTTCGATTTTTTGGCCAAGAGATATGAGAATTCTTCACAAGAGACTGATTTTTCCCTGCTCTTGGATGAAATGAATATTCGGAAATTGTCAGAGTATGATTTTACAAGGTAAGCTTTAGCATTATCATATTATGATGCATGTATTAGGTCCATGTTACGATTTTTATCAATACCTTTCTCCTATAATAAATGTACTTAGCCTAAGGCATAAGATTGATTATAGCCCTTTAAATTACAAAAGAATTGTGATGAATTGTTGAAATGAGTTGACATGCTTTGCATTTTCATGCCAGTGTACTCAATTTCCGGAATTTTTAAAGCATACATTTCTACACTTCTTGTAGGGGCGGATATGCCGGTTTTGAAGACTATGGAGCAGGTCCCATAACTGGTTCAGTTGCAAATCATGCTTTGGTTTTTCAATTGATTGGTTTGAAAGAGCGTCTGAATTTGCCGATTGCTTACTTTTTTACCGCTCGATTAAACGGAGAAAAATTATCTAACATGATCAGGACAGTTATCTCAAAATGTTTCGAGGTTGGGGCCAAAGTTAAAGCTGTAGTCTGCGATGGTCACTCAATGAATGTCAAAGCTGCAGAGTTGCTTGGAGCGAATTTTGACAAGTTGAATTTTCAGTCTTTTTTCTTCCATCGTTCCGATAAGGTTTTCTGGATTTTTGATGCATGTCATATGCTGAAGCTCACTCGGAACCTATTGCATGACTATCTTATATTGACACACAAGGATGATGATGGACGATTTCACATAATCAAATGGGACTACGTTGAGCAGCTACACAAATTACAAGAGAGAGACTCGCTTGTGCTTGCCAATCGATTAGGTGTCAAGCACATACATTATAAACGGGCAATAATGAAGGTGAGGCATACGATGTAGACATGTCTGTATATATGTACGTATAGAATTTCCATATCGCAACATTCAGTCATGTAGATAATGTCAATTTGTGTAATAGAGGACTTACCCACCCTTTCCAATTTACCTTGCATTACAATGCATATAAAAATGACAACATATCATGATAATCAATTTTTGACTCTATTGCATTATACCCTTTGTATCTCGATGATAATCGGGATCCTCTTTTTTAAAACAGGTACGGCTTGCTGCGCAAACTCTCAGTCGATCAGTGGCGGATGCCATTGACTTCCTACGGTATAATGGTGTTCCTGAATTCCAAGGAAGTCAGGAAACAACGAAATTCATACGGATTGTAGATGAGCTGTTTGATCGACTTAACAAAGAAAGTATTACAGTATTAAGAAAGTATGACATTGCAGGTCATCAGGAATTGTCAACATTCCTATGATTCGTTATCAATTATTATCGTCGTTGAAAGTTAATGTGCTTGTTATCATTACATTCTCACAGACACGTGCATGCCGACATTTGTTTCTTGCCTACATACCGGGATTGTGCGCGCGCGCGTGGCAGGGAAAGCAGGCTTCACGCAAATCGGGGAGTAGTCCATCTATCCCTTTCTAGATCTGTGGCTGTAGCATCTTCGACGTAAATGGGAACCACGCTGGGGATGCGTACTCAAAAATGCTCCGAATGCACGTGTGATAGAGGCGAGTTAGTCCTTGACTACTGCCACCATAACGTTTTAGTGTTCGTAGCCAGAATATTCTCTGCATGGCCTTTTTTCTACTGAGTTCGACATGATTCTTGAAAGTTAAATGTTTATCAACAGTTACGCCGAGAAGCTTCACACAGTCCATCTGTCGTATGTAGCTGTCTCCAACGGAAATGTGATCGACTTGGTACTCCTTTTTTGCACTGACGATGAGTTCAACAGTTTTGGTTGCACTCAGGGATATATTGTTTTCTATGCACCATTGTTGGATAGCTTTGATTGAGTTCTGAGCTTTGTTGTGAAGATGTTGCTTGTTTTTCGAAGAGGAAATGCTCACTGTTACGTCATCCGCATAGATGTCAAAATCGCTGTTGGGATTTAGGTCGGAAATATATGTGAGCCACAGCCAAGGCCCCAAGACTGATCCCTGAGGCACTCCACCTCATACTTCCGCTTCTCGCGAGGTCGCGCCTTGAAAGACGACTACTTGCTTGCGACTTGCGAGATAGCTTTGTGTCAAGGCGATGAGACCAGGGTCAATGTGGTGCAGCTGCTTAGGCAGAAGGAGCGCAGGTCGCATTCTGTCAAATGCACGTGTCATGTCAATCATGATGGCTCTTACGAAGGGTGAGCCAGCGTCTAGAGCTTCGGTCCACTTGTCAAAAATCGATATTAACGCATTTGTTGTACCACCGTTTTCAACGTATGCATGTTGGTTCGGCAAAGAGAGACTGTGTTGGTACCTGTCACAGATAGTTTTTTCGACGATTTTTGATAGAATCTCGAGAAGGGATATAGGGCGAAAATCCGCACATGTTGACGGAGACTTTTTCTTTGTAATTGGACGCACTTTGGCACACTTCCATATGTCAGGAAAGTGGCGCTTGGAAAATATGTTGTCAATTATACTCATCAGAGGTTGAATTATGAAGCCACTGCCGTTCTTGAGTAACCATGCTGGGATGTTTGGTATTCCTGAACTTTTGTGCTCATTCGTATTTGACAGATTCCTGAGGACCTCGCATATAGTGGGAGGTTTGACACTGTTACCAAGTGAAATGTCAATGCTGGGTTCGTTAATAGTTGTTTCATTTGTTATTGAAGCAAAGTACGCGCACAGCTTCTCTGCTGCTTCAATATCATTAACCCACTTACCGTCAAGATGTGTTTGTTTTGATGGCGACACTTTTGGATCACTCTTCGGCTTCCGATTTAGAAGAATATTGACGTGACTCCACCATTGCCTTGGATTCAAATCCATGTTGAGTTTAGAGTTCACAAAATTAGACTTCCTCTCAGTTATCCGTGCTTCAATAAGTGAGTTGAAGAATTTAACTTTTTCGAACTTTCCTTGGCGATAAGACCTTGTTTTCGCGCGCCTCCATTTCAGGATGGTTTCATCAATCCATGGCGGATGACTCTTTGGCTTCGATTTCATGATCACATTTGATTGTTCGAGAATACTTGATAGTGTTTGATTCATCATGGCAACCTGCATCTCAACATTCGTCTCATTTAGTACGTTGTTCCAGTCACACGATGCGAGTAAATTAAGTACTAAGCTTTTGTTGATTTTCTTCCGAGGTTCGGGTGGCCGATAGAATTTTCGGTCGTGCATTGCAGTCGCACAAAAACAAGCGTGATCACCAAGTCCCAGGGGGCTCAGTTTAGAGACAATCCATGGTATCGGAGTTATGTTGCAAAACATGAGGTTAATACAAGTCTTTCCTCTAGTAGGGAAGTTAATAATTTGTGACAAACCATGCGTTTCCTGAAGCTCTTCGTATTTCATTCTATTAAAGTCACCAATAATCGCAACGTATGCGTTCGGAACGGATCGGAGTGAATCAGTCAGTGTATTATTGAAATAATCTAGAGTCGATCTGTCGTCAGCATTTGGTGGATGATAGACGATCGAAAGTACTAAATCTTTCGATGGATATTGGATCATGATTGTTAAGATAGATATGGTATTGGTCTTGAATTCACTCAATTCTTTGTAACTTATGTTGTTATGAATGTAGAGACAGCAGCCACCACCCATCCGGTTCGGTCTATCACATCTGATGACGCTGTAGCCAGGGATGGAAATGGACTCGTCGTCAATGGAGTTGTCGAACCAGGTTTCAGCTACACCAATTATGTCGGTAGCATTGGAGATTGCACAAGCAGATAATTCATTGGTTTTATACCTCAAAGATCTCGCATTGCAATAAAGAATATTTGGTGGGAAATTATGACATTGTGGCATAGGTAGCTGGTTTAGATTACTCAGTGGTCGAAGAAAGCGAGTTCGAGTTGGCGTTGGAGTAGCGGCACACCTGTGTACACATGGGACTGACGGAATCTCAACAGGATAAACATAATTGGTATTATTAGCAAAATTGGGTGGGCGAGAGCAAGCGGAATTCCATCTGTGGTAGTGGGAAATCCCATCACCATGGTGGCGACGGGTATGCGCACTGGTATAGGGAACTGAGAAAACAATGGTAGAGGCGATACATTCACTGTCGTGGAAACAGGTGGCTGAATGGAGTCTTCCGATGGAGAGATTTGGGAGATACAGTTTCCTCGAGTCATGGCGAGATGTGGTCGTGCAGGCAAGGCAGTAGAGAGTACAGGTTGGCATTGAGACGAAACACATATAGGAGATAAGCGCGGGCGGTGAGGCTGGTCATGACAGAGCAATGTAGCAGGCGGATCGATGAAAGAGTGGCACGGCGGAGAGGAAACACAGAGAGACGATGAAGCCGGATGAACATGGGAAGGCGGATTCAGCAGCCGGTAAAACCATAAAGCTCTCCTTTTCTGTCTATCTAACCTTGGGGTAGATGGAGGTCGCAAACGAAGGAGGTCATGGCGAGTGTACATCAGTCGTGAACTGTTGTAGGGATTAGTCATCAATGACTGTCGATAAAGGCGGTGAATAACCAAAGACAAAAGAAAAATGAGCAAATAGCAGAGAGAGCTTAGGTCGGTGAACTTGCTGTAGATGTCTTCGAAGAGACTATGAATAAACGAACACATTGATGTAAAAAAATCATAGCAAGGAGTCCAAATAACAAAACAGTGAACGCAGGAAAGTTACTGAGAGCAAGACAGAGGACATACGTCCTTCCTGTCAGACCGCTAGGCAGCGAGTGAACAGCAAGGCTTTTTCTCACATTCATCACTATGCTGTTTAAGCAGAATTTTAATCTATTGAGTAAGCAAGTTTTTACTCCTATGACGCCATACTTGCGGAGAAATTAGTCCCCGAAAGCTCAAACTGGCAGTGATGTGAAGTTGGCACCATCTTGAAAAATGCATGTGCCAGTCAAACCAACGGTCAGAATCGATTTAGATGGAGTGTGCCAGCATGTGCTACTCGCTTATTTCACGAAAATCCCACCAGATCCGGTGGAAAGACAACCCGAAAACTCAATGGCGGTGATGTGAAGTTGGCATCGCTATCATGGAAAATGCATGTGCCAGTCAAACCAACGGTTGGAATCACTTAGCTATCTGGCTATCATAAATAGATGGATAGACTGATGGAATTCTTTCTCTCTTGCCGTGCGGATTCATTGAGGTGCTATCGTTACGTCCAGTCGCATATCCTGTGTTGATTTTTGTAGAACACCAGCTTATGACTGAAATACAGATCAACATTTTTTCTTTTGTGTGAGAAAATTATATGCGTGAAAGACATCTTTTTGTAAACATCCAAAGACTACAAGTAATTTGAAACATGCATTTCAAACACTATGCATTTTCTATCAGAGTGTTTACTAATGCAGAAGGCCTTCGTTTTAAAGAATTTCTTTTGTTCTCACTAATGCTGGACAAATAGTTACATAATAATAATAGTACTAGTTTATTATCAGAATGAAAATCAGACGGTACAGAAGGTGCTGTGCGACATGTATAACAACAATCGTTCCAATTACGAGACGATGCATCGATAAATTACAAATTAAGAATGTGTACACATTCGATATTTAAAGTAACATATTCACAAGGGTTGACTATCGCTCAAATCGCTTACTAATTCAAGGAATCATTGTACAATGATGTAGATGAATTTTTTATTATTTGTGCTTTGCGAAAGGATACCTTGAAATGTCTAGAAAATCGCACCGTTGGATGAAGCAATGTTTGAAGAGCATGGTTGGCGTCTCACATAGCCGAAGATAATCTTAGTGCAAGCTTAGTGCTTCTCTAATTTCTCGGAATTTTTGTCAATTAATTTTAAACCGATGAATAAAGGGTTGCAGCATTCCAAGATGGGGAAGACAAAATGTTTGTAAATACAAATAAGATCTGCCTTCATTAAAAGTCTCTTTAGGTGTGTATCAAAAACAGATGTCTTGCGGCTTTTTTGCATTGGTTATCCTGAGTAGCGCCAAGAACTTTCATGGATTGTACAGTTTTATATGATACTGACAGTGATAACTTAGGAATATTTTTCTTGGCCACGATGATTTGAGTCTGATTTTCGTTCAATGTAGGACAATTTTGTTCGCAGCAACTTTTTACATGCCTAATTTCACACTCAATACAGTGTTCAACATTGGGCATTTGCTCATTAGAAATCAAGGTGATAATATCATCAGCGTACTTGAACATGAAATCATATGAATTAGACGACAGTAAAGAGTCCATATGATCTGCCAATAGGACGACTATGCATACATAGAGATCTTTTCCAGATAAGCTCCTCCAAAAAGTTCACCCCGCCACCCAAAAAAAATCTTAAATTATTATTAGATTATGAAAAAGAGGATATGGAACTTATACTTTCAGTTTTTGTTGAAGAAGTTGAAATGGGGACATGTCATTTTCTTGAAAAGGTTCGTATTTCGGTACCTTTACCTCCAAACAAACTCACACAAGTAGCTTCAGTTATCCACTAAAGATCGTTGTGTGCGGCATTGGCACTTACTCTGTGTCCTAGAGGAGGATAAGGAAATATTCAAATGTTTACACATCAGACATGCGTGCGTTGAAATATTCATATGTCTAGACATCAGAAGTAGTTCAAGGTTGTGTGCGTGCTTTAAATTGCAGCTGGCAAAAAGTGGCGGGACTTAACTATTCGCGCGTGCATTTGCATTATTGGCGTGGTTTATCTAGAAAAGATCCTTACATAGCATACGTACATAGATATACTCGCATATAGTTTACATATCCTAGGTAAACGTCTAACTGTATTTTGCATCATAACGACTTGACCCAAATGCTTTCAACTGGGTAAGAACACTATGACTTTTTGTAAGAAATACAAAGTATATGAAGCATGTAAAGTATTCGATGAATGGATACACAATCCCAAAAATACTAAGCATGTAGCTGTGTGAAATAGTCGTACTTACGATACATGAGTCTTATATGTTGGGGTACATGAGACAAAGACAGAACTGTTAGTTTACTGACTGACGATAATATACTCAATAAGCCACAGGTCACACTCAACCTGAAATACAGATAAAGAAAGCATGAATGCACGAACACACGAATCCATGATTACAGGGTTACATGCACAATATTAACAATCTCCCCTCAGTGTCCTTTTGCCTAAACTTTATCAAACCAGCATCGAAGATTTAAAAAATTCATCAAATATGTTAATCACATAAGATAAAATAATACTTCGTTAGCATACATAAGGAACGAACTGTAGGTAACGGAAACCAAAAACGTCCATAAAAATGTATACAAAATGCAGTACGCGAAATAATCTTAGAAAAGCACAAGACGTGCTATAAAGATGTAAACTGCAATAACTCAGTCACCCAGAATACGAAAGTCCCACTAGAGAAAAAAATGCAACGCAGCATAAGAATGCACAGCAGCAAAAAATGAAATAAATGCACTTGAGATTCGTGTCACAATTTAATCCTGTTTCATAAATGCAGACACAAATTTCTTCGTGTCAGCATCACGTTTTGTCAGACTATTCGCCATTTGATCTCCAGTCGCTACCCAATCAACAGACACCTCGCCACTTTGCAACATCTCTCGAAGGACTGCAATGTCAATCCGTAGGTGGCGGTCTTGGATGGCTTCTGTCGATCGTATGGATTCAATCAAGGATGCGTTGTCTGTGTAGCATTTGATGGGTAGGTCATATCCACCGATTTCCTTGAGAATCGATTGGAAGTGGATAGCTGCTTCTGCACCATCGACCGGGGCAAGAGTCTCCGCAGCGAAAGTCGATTTCACTACTCGCCTCAGCTTCTGGGACCTCCAAGTGGCTAGACACTTACTGTCATCATCAGTCAGTAAAATAACAAAACCACCTTGAGAGCCCCCGTTGTTGAGATTGCCAAACGACGCGTCCGTGTACACTGTTATGGTACAATTTTCTATTCGCATTGACTGGAAGTTGAACTGAATTCGATATTGAGTATCTTTCATCTTTTGAACAACTTTGTTGGCTCTGACCATGTTTTCTACCGTAGGGCTCTTGTAATATGTGCTGAGTTCGCATGAATCGTAAGTCACATCGGGACGAGATTGAGATGCTACCCAATTGATCGCTCCAACCAAAGATCGATATGATCTGGATTCGTTCGCTGACAATTGTCTATCACGCCTTCTGTCAGGAAGTGACACGCACTGTATTTCATCAACAAAGTCCTTTTGATCCAAATAGATGACATTTTCATGTTGCTCAAGAGATAGACCGACATACCGAAAAGCTTTTGACTCAACATCATTGACAAGAATGCTTGTAGTCAGTGGCTTTATGACAGATGCGACGAACTCTTGTGTGCCTCCCCAACACAGATCATCAACGTTAAGGCATATCACACCTCCGAGCTTGCCATGTAGATCTTTCCAATAGAAGAGCCCATTCTCCACTTTGCAACTCTGACATCCAAATCCAATCAATGTGGCCTTCAGTTTGAAATACCAAGCTCTCGCTGCATCTTGTAGGCCATACACGGTTTTCTTGAGCCTCCACAATTTTTCAGTTCCGATATCCCTTGGTGGTTTCAGCAAGACCGTTCGCTCAATTTGATCGCCTTGCAGAAATGCAGACTTCACGTCGACCGAATGGAGCTCCCACGCGTTTGCTGCTATCAGAGCCAAAGTCAGTCGTACATTTTCTCTCGAACAGGTAGGAGAATCTGAACGCTCAGCAAATCGCTCTTCGAATCCCCGCACCACTAGTCGAGCTTTCATCACTTTCTCATCGTCCTTTATTTTCTGTTATCACCCATCTCATTGAGAGTGCATCTTGCCCTTCATCGGCGACTTCCTCATAGACATCGTTCCGTTCCCACATTCGCAATTCTTATTCCTTTGCATCCATAACACTCGAGCTCCCACAATCAACAACCAGAGCCTCCTCTTCGTTATGAATTTCTCGGAGGTCAGAAGCAACAGCCAAGTCGAACCAACGAACGATGCCATCTGTCATTTTCAAATTGTAGCAATCCTTGTTGTGTCCTGTGGCTTTTCCTGCTCGACCGACGACTTCTGCAATGATAGGATCGGATGAGTCTGGGTGCTTGAATTGGATGCGCTGTCCTCTTTTCAGATTCTTGATGTCAATCCAGTCTGCCGGAAGCTCTTCAGACGTTTGCGCCCGCTCCGAAGGGTCTTCAACATTTGCAACAAATGTTTCTTCTGCATCCCGAGATTCAATTGCGTTTTTATTATTTTGTAAGGATCCTTGAGCATTTTCAATTCCTGTTGAACATTTCCTTTCATTTTCCGACATGCTTTTCTGCACTGTTGAACAGTCAGTCGATTTCCGAACACGAGATGCGTGGACCCGAATGATCTCTCCTCCGTGTTTGATTACTACTTGAGAGCCTTCACAGCCGATTACCCTTCCTGGTCCATGCCATTCTAGTCTGTCTTTTCTCTTGTAATACACCCAATCTCCCGCTTCAACATGTTCGTCCTCATATGCATTGCGCCTTAATGCACGTCGAATTCGTTCAGACGGTTCGTTTTCGATGAAACTCCTCCTCGCTTCGTTCATTGCATTCAGATTTCGAGCCACTATTTCACAACTTGATTTTCCTTCCATAGCCGGAACATCATTGTTGTAATTGTTGGGAAACATTGGGTTTCTGCCAAAGACAAGCTGGTTTGGAGAGAATCCATTATGATTGTCCAAGGAATTTCTTGCTGCTATGGCTCACGACACCACAATTTTGTGACTGCAGCCAACATCAGCTGATATTCTTCTCGCTTTATCTGCCAGGATCGAATTGTGTCGTTCAACAATGCCGTTGCTCCAAGGACTTTTGGCTGATGTTTTGTAAGGATCCTTGAGCATTTTCAATTCCTGTCGAACATTTCCTTTCATTTTCCGACATGCTTTTCTGCACTGTTGAACAGTCAGTCGATTTCCGAACACGAGATGCGTGGACCCGAATGATCTCTCCTCCGTGTTTGATTACTACTTGAGAGCCTTCACAGCCGATTACCCTTCCTGGTCCATGCCATTCTAGTCTGTCTTTTCTCTTGTAATACACCCAATCTCCCGCTTCAACATGTTCGTCCTCATATGCATTGCGCCTTAATGCACGTCGAATTCGTTCAGACGGTTCGTTTTCGATGAAACTCCTCCTCGCTTCGTTCATTGCATTCAGATTTCGAGCCACTATTTCACAACTTGATTTTCCTTCCATAGCCGGAACATCATTGTTGTAATTGTTGGGAAACATTGGGTTTCTGCCAAAGACAAGCTGGTTTGGAGAGAATCCATTATGATTGTCCAAGGAATTTCTTGCTGCTATGGCTCACGACACCACAATTTTGTGACTGCAGCCAACATCAGCTGATATTCTTCTCGCTTTATCTGCCAGGATCGAATTGTGTCGTTCAACAATGCCGTTGCTCCAAGGACTTTTGGCTGATGTTTTGTAAGGATCCTTGAGCATTTTCAATTCCTGTTGAACATTTCCTTTCATTTTCCGACATGCTTTTCTGCACTGTTGAACAGTCAGTCGATTTCCGAACACGAGATGCGTGGACCCGAATGATCTCCTCCGTGTTTGATTACTACTTGAGAGCCTTCACAGCCGATTACCCTTCCTGGTCCATGCCATTCTAGTCTGTCTTTTCTCTTGTAATACACCCAATCTCCCGCTTCAACATGTTCGTCCTCATATGCATTGCGCCTTAATGCACGTCGAATTCGTTCAGACGGTTCGTTTTCGATGAAACTCCTCCTCGCTTCGTTCATTGCATTCAGATTTCGAGCCACTATTTCACAACTTGATTTTCCTTCCATAGCCGGAACATCATTGTTGTAATTGTTGGGAAACATTGGGTTTCTGCCAAAGACAAGCTGGTTTGGAGAGAATCCATTATGATTGTCCAAGGAATTTCTTGCTGCTATGGCTCACGACACCACAATTTTGTGACTGCAGCCAACATCAGCTGATATTCTTCTCGCTTTATCTGCCAGGATCGAATTGTGTCGTTCAACAATGCCGTTGCTCCAAGGACTTTTGGCTGATGTTTTGTAAGGATCCTTGAGCATTTTCAATTCCTGTCGAACATTTCCTTTCATTTTCCGACATGCTTTTCTGCACTGTTGAACAGTCAGTCGATTTCCGAACACGAGATGCGTGGACCCGAATGATCTCCTCCGTGTTTGATTACTACTTGAGAGCCTTCACAGCCGATTACCCTTCCTGGTCCATGCCATTCTAGTCTGTCTTTTCTCTTGTAATACACCCAATCTCCCGCTTCAACATGTTCGTCCTCATATGCATTGCGCCTTAATGCACGTCGAATTCGTTCAGACGGTTCGTTTTCGATGAAACTCCTCCTCGCTTCGTTCATTGCATTCAGATTTCGAGCCACTATTTCACAACTTGATTTTCCTTCCATAGCCGGAACATCATTGTTGTAATTGTTGGGAAACATTGGGTTTCTGCCAAAGACAAGCTGGTTTGGAGAGAATCCATTATGATTGTCCAAGGAATTTCTTGCTGCTATGGCTCACGACACCACAATTTTGTGACTGCAGCCAACATCAGCTGATATTCTTCTCGCTTTATCTGCCAGGATCGAATTGTGTCGTTCAACAATGCCGTTGCTCCAAGGACTTTTGGCTGATGTTTTGTAAGGATCCTTGAGCATTTTCAATTCCTGTCGAACATTTCCTTTCATTTTCCGACATGCTTTTCTGCACTGTTGAACAGTCAGTCGATTTCCGAACACGAGATGCGTGGACCCGAATGATCTCTCCTCCGTGTTTGATTACTACTTGAGAGCCTTCACAGCCGATTACCCTTCCTGGTCCATGCCATTCTAGTCTGTCTTTTCTCTTGTAATACACCCAATCTCCCGCTTCAACATGTTCGTCCTCATATGCATTGCGCCTTAATGCACGTCGAATTCGTTCAGACGGTTCGTTTTCGATGAAACTCCTCCTCGCTTCGTTCATTGCATTCAGATTTCGAGCCACTATTTCACAACTTGATTTTCCTTCCATAGCCGGAACATCATTGTTGTAATTGTTGGGAAACATTGGGTTTCTGCCAAAGACAAGCTGGTTTGGAGAGAATCCATTATGATTGTCCAAGGAATTTCTTGCTGCTATGGCTCACGACACCACAATTTTGTGACTGCAGCCAACATCAGCTGATATTCTTCTCGCTTTATCTGCCAGGATCGAATTGTGTCGTTCAACAATGCCGTTGCTCCAAGGACTTTCGGCTGATGTTGTCATCATACGGATATTGCAGTTTTCTGCCATACTTGTGAAATGAACATTCACGAATTCGCCGCCATTGTCTGTTAGAAATCGTTGTGGACAACCAAAAAATACTGATCCATTTCGAGAAAATGCCTTCAATTATCTTTTCCGGCGTCTTGTTACTCACGACATTCGCAGCACTGTATCGTGTAGCCAGATCCACCATGTGAAGCACGATAGTTCCATCAACTTGTTTCAGGTCCATACCCACGTTCTCATTGAATTCCGAAGCCATCGGTAGTCCTACGGATGGACGAGGATGAGGCTTCTTGAATCTCTTACAAATTTCGCACGTCTGTTCGACTTTCAAGAGTTCTGAATCAATAGCATCACTGTGAGTTCCAGCTTTCTTCATTAATGCAATGATCTGTCTCGCACTCGCGTGAGCAAATTGACGATGAAGCTTGCTTGCTATACGATCTGCGAATTCATCTGCTGTCGTAAGATGCACCTCACTCGCACTTGGGCCAAGAGTAATGCAGTAATGTCCAGAAGAATTCAGGAAACACCTCCTTTCCTAGCATTTGAATTCTGTCAGTTTCAAAATCAATCTTTGTTTTGGCACGTTTCATCGCAAGCTTACTAAGAAGAAGAGGTATGTTGTCCTTGACGACGTCACATTGAATAACAACTTTGGTGGACGCTATTGAGCACGGCAAAGCAACCTGCTTCAAAGATGAACTGATCTTTCCTCCTCCAAACTTGAATTTCCTCGTGGAGGTCGATTCCTTGACATCGTCTTTTGCAACATCATCAAGACCATCAACAAAGCAATCGTACCATTCCTTTCCACAAACAGAGCTTGTGCATTCAGAATCGAGAATAGCAGTACCAAAACAATCATTTTCTAGTGTCGATTCCTCATTGGCGAACAGTGTCACATGAACTACTTCATCTTTCTCCGCACTGACTGTTTTGTGAGGGCACTTCGCCACCCAATGGTACTTCGAGTCGCAGATGGCGCATCTGGAAACTTTTCCCCATCTGTCCTTTGGATTTAATTTTGGTCCACCTTCACTTGCTTCAGCAGTTTTCCAATCAGGCTTCTCTTCGCGTTTGGAGCTTCCAAACCGAGACTTAATTGAAGCATTATTGCGCCAATTCTTTCTCCCGCTTTGTGAATACAGCGTAGACTCAGGAGACTGGACATTCGCTTCTGTCGACGGCTTTGTGGTGCATTCCAAGGCCTCAGCAGTAACTGTGATACCGTTCACATTGGATTTGGCTGTTTGTCCAGTTATTTTCTTCAAGATACTTATCATATCTTTGAATGTCAACGCCTCCACAGCCGCACGAGCCAGCTTTTCCTCGGCGTCGGTTAGGGATGCGCTCTTGAGCAATCTATATGCTAGCACACCTTCCGGTAAAAGCATTCCATGTTTCTTAACTTTCTCATAAAGTCGATCGAATTCAAAAAGATAATCATCCAATGACATTCCAGGAGATCGTGAATACTTCTCAAAGCGCTCATAGGCTTCAAATGCCAATTGCTCCGAATCTTGTAAAAACAAACTGTCAAGCTTCGCCATCACGGCATCAGCACCCTTATCTGTAGTGATGTCACTGGTGTCCATCTCGAGACATAGCTCCCGTGCTTTTCCTTGAAGCGATAACAGATTGGCAGGTCCTTGCTTCTTTGCGGGAAGAGGAGTTACCAATTGCCAAACCACAATTTCCTTTTTCCATTCTTCATACGACGACTCTTCTCTCATAGGCGGCGGTGGAACATTTGAACTCATGTTTGCTCTGCTACCAATTGTTGGGGTACTTGAGGCAAAGACAGAACTGTTATTTTACTGACTGACGATAATATACTCAATAAGCCACAGGTCACACTCAACCTGAAATACAGATAAAGAAAGCATTAATGCACGAACACACGAATCCATGATTACAGGGTTACATGCACAATATTAACATTATAGTGATAAGACTTGATGGTCACAGTCAGTGGAATAATAACTTGCTGCTCGCCATGTCATGTAACTTCATTAGTTCTTTCCTTACCTGTACGCAACTTTGAGGGAATCAGATGATCTTCGATCGTCAAGAGTTCATCAAAGCTGTCTTAAGCATGATTATTGACTACCGCCTATAGAGCATGCCGCTTATAGTTCCTGCATGTAGCATTCAGAAATCGCGATGGATAGCAGCAGTGATGAAGTGGAACTTGTGTGCCTTTTAAAACTGCGGAAAATTAATGTACCCGATCTCTCTATAGATAGAATAATTAAATATTGAATTGCTTCCTCAGTTGAAAAATAGAAAGAGACCTGAATACCTGCTATTTCATCCAATATCAGGAGTCATCAGCAGGCCTAGTTTACATCTCTCAACATCGACACAACTCCCTATTTAAAGTTGCAACCATGCCCGGGTGAATTTGAGATTTGCAATAAGCAAGTTTGTGAAATTTCGACGGTCATTCATTCAACATTACTTCAAGCAAACTACTGGCTAATCGCCAAAGTTAGTGCGCCTGCAATAATTAATAAATGCTGCTTTTTGCAAACACATTGTAAACAGAATAATTAAATATTGAATTGCATCCTCACTTGAAAGATGGAAACAGACAGCATTAATGAATGCCGTCGAAATCGAAATTTCACTAGCTTACTAATAGCAAATCTCAAATTTACCCGTGCATGACTGGAACTTAAATAGGGAGTTGTGTTGATGCTGAGAGATGCAAACTGGACCTGCTAATGATTCCTGATATTGGATGAAATAGTAGGTATTCAGATCTGTTTCCATTTTTTAACTGAGCAATTCAATATTTAATTATTCAATTTACAATGTGTTTGCAAAAAGGAGCATTTATTAATTATTGCAGGCGCACTAACAGGCGATTAGCCAATAGTGTACTTAGTGATTTTTAATGAATGCTCGTCGAAATTTCACAAACTTGCTTATTACAAATCCCGTTCCCTCTACATGAGAGATTTTAGAGACGGTGATAAGATCGTGGACAAAAATGAATTCTAATTCCTGATCTCATCAGTGATCGTGACATGTTTTTCAATTATTTCCGGATTTCGAATTCCCTCTTCTGCGATTTATTGAATAGGATACGCACATGCTTTTTTCAAGATGGCGGTGCCGACTTCACATCACCGCCATTGAGTTTTTGGGTTGTTTTTCCACCGGATCTGGTGGGATTTTCGTGAAGTAAGCGAGTAGCACATGCTGGCACACTCCATCTAAATCGATTCTGACCGTTGGTTTGACTGGCACATGCATTTTTCAAGATGGTGCCAACTTCACATCACTGCCAGTTTGCGCTTTCGGGGACTAATTTCTCCGCAAGTATGGCGTCATAGGAGTAGAAACTTGCTGACTCAATGTTTTTGATGGCATTCTCTCTCTTGTCCTTGTTTCGTATGTTGTGATTGTGCATTTTGGGGGAAAAATTTGTGGCTGTGCTAACTTCACATCACAGCCATGTCGAACTTTCGACTAGGCATGTCGATTTCTCCTAAATAAGGCGGAATTCTTTCAAAATAATGGGTGGGACATGCTGGCACACACCAAATGCATCGATCTGTTAGGTTTATTTGAATGGCACACTACATTTTCAAGATGGCGGTGCCAACAAGGTCCTGCGTGACGGGCTTTTTTTCAACCTCGAGTCGAGTCGTCTAAAACTCGAGTCGAGTCAAGTCGGTTATCCTATGTTAAGTATATGTAATTGTCGACAGTAGACATACATTATACATATTTAAAATATTCAATGCATCAAATCATTTATGTAAATTGTGTATGCAATCAATTTTTTTTAAAACCCTTTGTTTAAGCATTGTACAATGTATATTTTACCTTGTAGGCATATTACACAATGATTATTAAGCAAGCGTGCCATTTTTTCTGAATATCGTGCAGGGTGGAAGCGAACATCGCTCCGTTACTATCAGGAAATTGGCAAAATATCAAATTCATCTTTGAAGAGTTGACTTAAACCTGTATTTTTCGCAGTTGTGAAGTATTATGTCTACTGGTCGCTGTTAAATGTCATAGCATGTCTTATTATTTTGATGTTTACAGAAATTATCTGAGTTCGCAGTTATTGTTCAAGTTGTACACTATTTCAATGTGCATTTATCGATTTTTATGTACAGTGGAACCTCCGTAAGCTCAGTCCCGAATAATGTTCGTATCATCACCGGTAACTCCATATTGCGGACACTAAGGCGCAGTCCCGACGGTGTCCGTAATATGGAGGTTCTACTGTATTTATCTAATAGTACTCTGTTCAGTCTATTGCAGTTAAACAGCATGTGTGGTTATTTATCACTAAAGAGAACAGCACATCATCAGATTATCTATCAACTGCAGCTAATTAATGTGATTTTGCCCGAGTTGTAGCCTGCTGACCATTACATGATCCTGCACTTGCCTCTATGAGAAACCTGTTTGCCTAAGTTGATGAGTGCAATTTTTTGTGAGTAGTGTAATGAATCATTTTTCGTTTTTAAACAAAATATGATAACAATATACGTGCGCATTTTTACTTAAATACGAAAAATTTATGATTTCTGAACAGCTGCCAGAGTGAGTATTTACGTGCGTGAGATAATTAAAATTTGCAAACATTCTGATAAGCTAAAATAACAGATCCGAATTGCATTTTGCAAAGATAAGTTTTTGAGATACCGTATGAATAATTTATCCTCTCCCTTTGGCTGATGTGATTGGCCTTCGTTTAATGTGACTGAATTTTGGGAACATTTCATTGCAGCTTCAAAAATATTGCTGTGACCAGACTATGACCAAAACATAATGCTGAATAAACGCGTTAAAGTAGTAAGTCATTAAAGAAATTCAATGTAATCGAAATATGAAAGCTATGCAAACACTATGTATTTTTACACATGTTCGCCAACTCCATTCGAATTCTCATCGTCGTTCGAGCACTCGTCTAGTCGTTCGAATACTCGAGCGGTAAAACTCGATATTTGAGTCGAGTCGAGTAGTCGACTCGACTCGGCATTTTCGAGTACTCGCAGGGCCCTAGTGCTAACTTCACGTAATTTCTACTCCATTTCTGTCAATGAATACTTGAATTAAGTAAGCAAAAGCTCACATTTCAATCATTTAAGTTGTATTACAGCATAATCAATTGATTAAATAACAATAGTCACTGGTGATACTCTTAGAAAAGTGAAGTATAGTCGCACTTGCGCTATACATATATATACTATATATAGTTACACTGGCGCTAAATGGGTTAAGTTGCTATGCATGTTCTAGTCGTGACTTCAGCAGAATGCAGCCATCCAGTTTCCCATCAACACAGAGTGCAGAATCGAAATTACGAAAAAGCCCTACAAATTTTATAATAGAAAGAAAGGCCTGAAAGGAAATTATGATGCAGAAAATATTGATTAGATTGGATTTTTCATCCACCGCATGGTTCCTATTTCGTTCAATTCGTAAAGTTCCCGATTCTGTTATGCACTAACAGAATATCCTTATAACTGATTATTCTTTGAATACTGTAATGTGCGAGGTGTAATCAATCACAAATTGTCGTCCACCGACACGCACCTCTGACGATCCAAATGATGCTAGTCCTTTAGCTCCATATCATATCTTTCTACTGAAATCGGAACCAACTTTCTCCCTGGCCATTTTGCGAAAAATGATTGGTGCATTCAAAGTCGGTGAAAACAGACACAAACAAAATCGTTACGGAAACTTCTATCGATAATCTAGGTCAAATTATAGGTCAGTTATATACGAGTATATCGACTGTATATTTAAAATGCTGTCTCGTTCTTTATTCATCAAATGCGATTCCTCATTGTTTTGATGTGTCTGTAGAAGATCAAATTAATTGAAAATTGCCTTTGCATGCACATGTATCTGAATGAAATCATCAAATGTTTTAAAATTCATTGTCATTATAATTTCCCTATTTTTTTTACAGCATTATCATACTTTTTCAATCGTCCGCACAAGAAAATTAAATTGGAAATGACAGGTAAATTCCTTTCAAGTTCTTGTCTACAACCAACGTCATCCTTCATGTCATTTAGTGTGCCAAGCTATCTCCATAATTTCTATGACTTTTGCGATGTGTAGACTGTGTATGTCACGAGCAACGCCAGCATGGGGCTTGTTGGTGAAATTTCAAAATGAAAATCATCTCCGAGATTCAAATAGCTTCCACTTCTGTGTGCCTGATGATCGAAGAAATCTTAGCGTCAAACTATAATTAAACTGTAAATTTTCGACCGCTTCGTCCTTCTTCATGCTAGCAATGGTAAAAGTTGGAATTATATGCAAATGTGCAATTGTGGTTCATTCTGTTTTGAAGGATTGTAAGAATGTTTCAGATCTTCGGTCCACTCTGGTGCACTAATGTTTCGTGTTGTTCTCCATCTCTCAAATAAATTATTCCCCAAACTTGATGACCGAACAATCCGGTACTGTGTTGACTTGCTTCGCAAGTTGTTCTTCTATTGTCTGACGACGGGTAGCCGATTGCCTGTAGATGACCGCTTTATAGTCTGGCAACCACAATGAGTTTCTGCATGGAGCGAGGCCGAAAATAAGATTTTCACAGATTGATGTACACCCTTAGGCTATTGCAAATCTACGCGTCCGTCCAGGTCTATCCAGTTCCTGTTTTTGTTAGAAACAAAGTTTGTTTTGTTCAAGGAAAAGCGCATCTACTTGCAAATCCAATTGGAAACAGACCGACGTTTTTGGTAAAAATGAGATTTTTTTATGTTTCCAGCTTTGCCATATCTTCTTCCACGCACCTTCTCCATGTCTTCTTCGGTCTTCCTCTCTGTCTCCTTCCACTTCCTTCACAAGGCAACCTTCTTCTATTCTATTAACATGGCCGAACCACCGGAGTCTTCTCTGTCTGATCTTCACAGCTAGGTCCAGTGTATCTCACTCCTGCGATGGCTCTCAGCATTCTTCTGTCACAGCTTCGAAGAATGTTCAGCATCTTGTCCGTTAGTGGCCACGTGTCCGAACCATACAACAAAGCCGATCTCACGCATGGCTCATACACTTTCACCCACATGGCCACGTTCCGGACTCGATTAGTTTCTTTGCTTTTTTTCCTGTAATCATTTCTTTTGTCTTATTGATTTTCATGCCACTTCCCTTCCAGCCACTTTTTAATCATATTGATCACCTCTCCTTCACTGTCTGCTGTTAGCACCAGGTCGTCGGCAAAAAGCACTTCCCGCAGGTTATTTTTCTTTGATTCTTTTGTGGCTTCTTCAATTACTGTAATGAATAGCAGCGGACTCCGGACTGATCCTTGGTGGACTTCAACACCGATGTGGAATTCCTCAGATGTTCTCACCACTCTCCTCACTCTTGACTTTGACTCTTCATACAGCGACATACGTGTAATCACGGTCACAAGTCTTTCTTGTCTTCTGAGAGCCCATTCAACAGCCTTTCTCGGAACCCTGTCGAGCGCCTTCTCTAGGTCTACAAAAATGTGATAGAGTATTTTGTTTTTTTAGAGTGCTTTTCTTGTAACTGTCTCATTATGAATATTGCATCGGTTATGGATCTACCTGGTCAAAATGCGAATTGACGACTGTGCAACTTCATCGGTTTCCTCAATCGAGCTTCTAAAATCTTGTCGAAAACTTTCATTCCGTGCTCCAATAATGTTATTCCTCTGTACATTCCAGTCTAGGGCATCTCCCCTTCGTTTGTAGAAGGTGATTGTCGTTCTCTTCTTCCACTCATCTGGTATCCTATATTTGTCAATAATGCCGTTGAGAACTCGCACCAATTCACCTTCTATTTTCGTCTTTTTTTAGCATACTTCCGGTCAGCCTGGTTGGTCCTGGTGCTTTTCTGCTTTCATTCCTTCAAAAGCATTTTTCACTTCATCCTCTGTGACTGATTCTGGCGGTCCCTCAATTTTTGAAACATCTTCAATTAGATGCTCATTTTCTTCATTTAATAACCTCTCAAAATATCTCCATGTTTCAATTATTTCTCCTTCTTCCACCTGAATCTCTCCTCTCTCGTGTTTAACAGATTTTGCACCAATGACGTCCTTTCTTTCTTTCTTCATTTGTTTCGCGATCTTAAGCATTTCCTTTTGCTTTTCTCCGCTGCTTAGGTCCCTACTCCAGCATTCCCAGGCTTCCTTCTTTGCTATGGCAACTTCTCTTTACGCCTCCTTTTTCATTTCTGTGTGTGCTGTCCAGTCTTCTGCAAGTCTTGTATTTTGCCATCTTTTAAACGCCGATTTCTTTCTCTTAATTTGTGTCTTAAGGGACTCATTCCACCGCCAAACTTCTCTTTCCTTCCTTCTAGTTCCATCTGTTACCTCACATAATTCTACTGCCACCTCAAGTACATTTTCTCTTAGCTCTTTCCATCCTCCATTATTTATTCCGTTTTTGTGTTGAACTTCGCGAATTTCGTCGCAATTTCCTTGTCATTTAGCTTCCATTCTTTGATTCTTCTTTCTCCCGTCCTTCTCTTTTTCTTTTTCATGCCTTTCACGATGAGATCAATGCATAACAACCTGTGTTCTGTGAGACATTCCTCTCCTGGGATGGCCTTACAGTCTTATACATTTATTTGCTGCTCTCTTCGAAAAAGAATGTAATCAATTTGGGTTTTTGTATCTCCACTTTTGTATGTTATTTTCTTTTCATCGTCCTTTTGAAGCATTGTGTTGAGCACTTTTAGCTCTCTACTTTGACAGAATTCCAGTATTTTGTCTCACTCTCGATTTCTTGCTCCATATCCATGTGGTGCAATAATTTCCTGAAAACCGTGCCTATCTGTACCGACATCTCCAGCAACAATTAGTACCTCAGATTCCTGCACACTCTCCACTTCGTCTTCCAATTCACTCCAGAACGTCTCCTGTTCTTCTTCAGGTCTTTCCACCAGTGGTCCATTAACAGAAAATACGTTCCATAGCTTCCTTCCAATCACCAACTTCAACTTCTTTATTCTAGAATTTCTCTTTACTTCCAACACATCCTCCACCAAAGCTTCCTTCAAAAGCAAGCCCACTCCACCGAATTTGTACCTCTCCTCTCCACTACCTAACAAATTGCATGCCGCTCCCTTGTACTGCACTTCCTGCACGCAGCAAATGTCTGCTCTTCTCCTCGCCAACATCTCCGCCACTTCCCAACTCCTGGCAACCAATTCAGGGTTGGTCAAAACCCACCCGGTTAGAAAAAAACCCGATTTCACCCGCCCGGCGGGTGAAATCGGGTGAAATAGATTTTTCCATATTATGTCATTTTTTTGATGCTAATTCTAATTAAAATACAGTAATGCCAATTCATTTTTCTGATTTATTGACTCTGCCTCTTCTCAAAAATCATCGCATGGAATGTATACAATTCCGTAATCTACATGTGTCTTACTACAACACCAAATATTGAGAAGGAAAAGGAAAACCGAATAATATGTCAACGTCCGATGTTTTCATTGCGCAAGAAACTTAACGCCTATGCTGATATGATGCCCATTGTCCATCCCTGACTCGCCGGACATCAGCCAGCCTGGATTTGTCAACAGCGGACTGTAGTGATGCATTCGTGAGATGATAGGGAATTCGGGAGAGCGCACGCATCTTGGATGACGCTGCTGATCGCATGTCCGCATGTCTTTGGGTGGCTGGTGCAGTCGAAAGTGCGTAAGATAAGATCGATATTGGCAAACAATGATTTAAAGCCACTGCCCACAAGTCTGGTCATTAATGTTATTATCGCATACAAAAGACACTCGGAAATGATGGGGAGTTCGGGGTGGATTACTGATACCGCAGCAGGCTGCAAGTCTGCGACGGACACTTCGTACCATAAGAAAGAGCGTGCGTCCTCGATTTCACATTTTGTGCTTTGTTCGTTACTCCGTGAAATCGCAGACTTGCTACTTACTGCTCCCTACTGTGTCTCAGACTGACTGATTTTCCATTTATCGTTACCGGAAGTACAACCACGCCGATTATTCTGCTACTCTGCACATTGATACATTAGCAATTCCAACTCCACAAAAAGGTAAGCAAAATCTTTTTCCTCCTTCTGATACAAGTACGGTATCGATTCTACTAAATATATAGTCATCAAGCTGTCCTTAATTTATATTTTACGTCCGTACAATAAGAGATGTCTTCATATTTATATTCTTAAATATCGTTTTTAATCCTACTTAAATTTCATTTATTTAAACTTTTGAACTCAAAATATGTTACTCTACCATACACTACTTGTTACGCGATTAAGTACAAATAAAAATGAGGCAAAATATTACAAATTAGTGAACTAATTAGCATTATTGTCTTTTGTCTTGTTATACGTAAGATTATTTAATACATGCGTGTCAAGTACTTACTTACTGATAGGTCACCCGGACATAAAAATTGCAAGCCTTCTAGCAATGCCTACATGAGAATATGGATTGATTTTTTATATTTCGGTTACATTTATCTTTGGATTCTTACATGCTTTTACGTACGATTTATTATTACATACAGGTGATATACGTTTAGTATAGGCCTACTGTAATATGCATCGTCTGTGCATTCATATTTAGTATTATTCTGTTATTTATTAATTCATAATGGTGCACATACGAGATAGACTATATAAACACATCAGTTTAGTTTGTATACTTAACATCTACTTTTTTGTTAAGGTAAATGAATAGACATTTTCATGTTATTGTTTTTCATGTTTCATGTTATGTTTTCACTCATTGTCAACTAAAGAACTAAAGAACTCATAGGCCTATACAGCCGATTTTTTAGGATTTCAAACCCCTCCCCTATAAGATTTGAACTGATCGCTTTTTTCTGGATTTTTAACCCGCTCTCCTTTAGGAGATTACGTAATTCTTGAACGACCCCTTCCTTCTTTTTGTAGAATATGTAACTCATACTTAAGGTGGTTTCGACTATTGAATATGATTTTATCTTTCAGAATGATCATTCAAACTTGTCCGACTGCGTGAAGGGGTGGCTCAAACTACTTGAGGATGACTACCAATTAGGAGGTACGAGATAGTATTGAATCTCGCTTCTAGAAGACTATGACGAACTGGCATCTGTTAGCCTATCTATTGGATCCTCGCGATCAGGCAGATTGGCCAATACTGCCTGACGATCTTGCAAACCAGGCAAGACATCATGTGATGGAGATGGTATTTATTCAGCCACTGGCCGCATACGAAACAATGGACACTTCTTCCGGGTTCCCGAAACTAGTCTTCAATACCCAAATCAAAGCGGTACATCCCACCAAGTATTGTGCATATGTATCGAAGGTTACTACCGAACAAACTTTAAAGAATTTGCAGACATGATGTATAAAATCTTTCTTCTTCCTCCATCTTTGGCCGGCATCGAGCGAATATTTTCTACTGCCGGCCTGATTCAATCTAAATTCCGAAATAGACTCTGTCACGAAGGTTGGCCGTCAGGTGACGGTCTCAAGACTTCTAAGATCCATTGATGAAGACGATGATGAAGCTGTAGAACTGGAAGAGACTCTAGAAGATGTATAAACATTGTTTTGTATCAATTGTTAGATTTTTGTACCTCGAGGTCGTTTCGTCAAGCTATACGTCTCTATTTTGAATGTTGAGTTAGTTTTAGTATCGATACTATATATACAATAATCCAAAGTAATTGATTGTTCAAAATAGCCTTAGATAGAGGATGACGGGTCTAGTCATATTATCCGACAAAAGATACTCTCATCAATATTCATTATCAAAGAAGATAGTTCGTATCAGAAAATAGGACTAAATCCTTCAATTTCTGTACCAATCTGGTCAAACATTTCTAACAGCCAGTTTCTTTGGATGTAAATGTAAAGTATTTCAGTGGAGTATACTAATTATAAATTTCCTTTTGTTTGATGTGATGAGAGAAGTCATTTTTATTGCTAAAAATAATGTATTAGGACGAGGTCTTTCGACCACACCAAACGACCATCCTCAGGTAATCCAAACAAAAGCAAATCGAAATTATGATATGAAAGTTCGACGAAACGATCTGCGTATTATTTAGCTCTAGTATCAGTAATACTGCTAACAGTTGGCCCTATATTTTCTTACTTTTTGAATACCGGTATAACAAACAGATATTTGGTGATCGATGTTTAGATGACTCATTAGATCTTCTCCGTTTTGATCATATTTTTTATATAAAGTTCAATTTATAGACCTCTACACATGTGTTTACTCTCTGATAATACAATTATAGAAAAAAACTTGTAAATTTTAGATAACAGCCAATCTTGTGTAAAGTATTCGTAAATGTAGGTGAGAGAATAACTTTATATGATTCCTTATTTAGATAGCCTGTAATTATCTGAATATTTGGTACGGCTAAATACAGTAGCCTATACTAAGTACTCACCGATATTTTCTCATGATATTGTATTGTAATCATGGTCTACATTACACTGATGTGTGCAATGTAGTTTGATTTTTCCATAAAATGATAATTATATAATAAGAGATTACCTCTTAATTTCAAGAAAATCGAAATAACTAGATTAAACCCAAAAAACCCGATTAAACCCGGTATAAAAAACCCGAAAAAACCCGCCCGGATATAACCCGATAAAACTCTGGGTGGGTTTTTTTACCGACCAACCCTGGCAACCATCGTCCCAACATTTATAGTACAAAGTCTAAACTTTTGATCAATGTCAGCTGTTTCACCGGTGACTCTTTGCACCCCCTGCCTACTTAAGGGCTGCCGGGTACTGGGGACCGTTTGTTTTTTGACCCAATGTCATTTGTATATGATGGAGCGGAGGTTTCACGGTCACATACCCTTGTTGACGCCAACTACATTTGTAAGCGGTAGCCCTAGCCTTTGTCTGACGAGGCATAACCGGCAAGACAACAGGTGGTTTGAAGTTGGAGTTTTCCTTCTTCTAGCCTTTACCTGATGATGCATAACTTGCAAGGCAGCAGGTGGTTTGAAATCAGAGTGTACTTCTCCTATCTCACGTGCTGGCTACATTGCATATAGCGCACACTTTATCCACAATTTCCCATCTTTAGCGTGTAAGATCAAATTTGAATGATAAATGAACCACTCCCTCACGAGCGTACTGTCATATTCATGCCGTAGATTTTAGACCAAGTCGAGGTGAGGAGCCGCGGCTCCAATCGGCTCAAAGAAATGAAGCCGAACTGAGCCTTGGGCAGACTGTCATAAGTCAAGCTGCTGTACTTAAGTACATTTCTTGATTAGGCATCAATGAACGAGTTGCATTTTTTTTTGTCACATGCAATAACGAACAAGTATCAAAATGCGAGCGCATCGTTTCAAATAGCGTTTTCATCAGAAGATTCACTTTCAGTTTTTTGTGAATATTATGCGGTTTTTTAGTTCTGTCTTCAGATGTACCAACAATACCAATACTAAACGAAGAATCTTTATACAGATTCCTGAGAAAAAATCTTTGTTCAATAAATGGTTCGGAAGTAGGGCTCCTACCGGCTCGGCCCATGGGCATGAGCCGAGGGCCGATCCGATAACTTCATGCGTGATCCGAGAGCCGAAGGGTCATGATCCAGTAAATGAGCCGAGAGCCGGTAATGAAATTAATGCGTACGACTGTTTAATTATCATAATTAAATGCTTTGACTCTATATTTATACTTTGCAGCAATTGCTATGTATCAATCTTCCACTTAAATAGAAATACTTTATTGTAATATTTTATGTCATTCAGCAAAACTAGCAATCATTAAAGAAGACTGATTTTTAGTTGCAATCTTGAACCTACAGTAAAAATGAGTAATCCGTTTTAGTATCTATACGAATATATGCATATATCAGTCACTACCGGTACGCATAACGCATTTCCATCATCAGAATCCATACAGAGCACGCTGTCAAAGTCAAAATGTTAGTGAACTTGTTAGAAATAGGGTTAAACTATTAATGAAAAATGAATGCTTCATTTAAAGTGAATATTTGAAAGTTTTTGTAGCTTTGTCTGTGGGCTTAGGTTCAAAATGAACACATACTAAGCCTACATTCAATTTAATACGTCAAAAATGCAGCAAACGAGTGAAAACCGTTTTAAATTCTTTCTATTTTATCCCCACATTCTCTTCGACGACCGAAAGTTTCTGAGAAATATACACAATTAAGTAATTTAGCCAACATGCGCAGGAGACCTAATTAGTGTCCCCAGTCTAAAGAAATGTTCTAATTCTTTAGTAAGTAGGATTTCAGATACAGTACATAATCTGATAGTGTAAAACCGTTATTTAAATGTCACAAAATTACACGAGTTTTCATGGAAATCATATATATTTTAGTAGAAACATACGAACAAAATAGAACGAAAAACAAAACGAAACGAAAATGAAACAATATAGAACAAGTTCAAGTTGAATAACGAATTACAGATAATTCATCTAAAATGGATCGAAAATGTTAAGATACAAAAGTTCGAGAGCTATAATCAACGTTCAGAAATTACCTGTAGGGTGAGTAAAAATTATCCGTAAACAAAATAGTTTATACTATTTCCGTTTTTACTAAATGGTATGATGTGTGAGTTGGGTTATACTTCATATCTTGTCAAATTCCAAATTTAAATCATATCAGAGAGTGCCGCCTTAAACCAATGACATTCCTGCCCATATTGAACACTCACTCAACACTAACAGCTGAAGTTATCGGATCATTTACCGGCTCATCGGCTCGGCTCATGGGGCATGAACCGGGGGCCGATCCGATAAAAAAGTCGTGAATATGGGCCGATCCGATAACAGTTATCGGCTCATGAGCCGGTGATCCGGTAGGAGCCCTATTTGGAAGCATTGGACGGAAAGAATTTACTCGTAATAAACTTTATCGTGTATGTTCTGCACACTTCGCCGAAGTTGCCAAGACAGATAATCTGCGGTATGCTATGTTATCTGACTAAATTTAATCAGCCTCTATTTTGTCTAAAACCTCATTTTCTCAAAATGATTTCAATGATTGGTTCTTTCACAAAATGACTTGTGTCTCAAAATGATCTCAATTCAATAATTTCGCATTAGAACAGTGTTTTTGATTTTTTTAGAAATACCGTAAATCTGAGCCATGGCGATGCATCGAAATATTCATGTTATCTTCATTTTTCTGACCATGGCGTGCACACTTTTCAGAAGATCAACGATTTCTTAATTTGTTTTATCGGTGATTTTTGAGGGATTTTCCTGATTATGTGACCTGAATCGTTTCGATATAAACGATATTTGCGCTTAATTTAATTTAGCGAATCTGCACAACTTTCCAACCTACAATATGTCTCAACTAGATTACATATTGTTTTCGGAGGATTTTTCGACGAGTTCTTTCCGTTACTGCATGTGCTCCTTTTGACCACTAGAATATTTATCATGTTTCCCTTTTGGCGGTTCCAATCGGTAAGTACACACATCCGGTGTTGAAATGATAAATACCAGGTTGACATCAGACTCGGCGGTTTCAAATTTTCAAGTAAGCCTCTGTGCCAACGGTCAGAACAGTAGTTGCGAATGGGATCCTTTGGTTACTCCAGTGCTTGTAAAAAATCTGATTGCGAAAGTAAACTTCCCGGCAGTCATTTATTAACAAATCGCCCAGATAATCTCCTATCCTATGTGTGAACTTCTTCGCACTTATTTGAAAAACGCCGAAGTGCCATCGTTTTGGAAAACAGCGGCTATAACACCAATCCCAAAGACATCAGCACCAACGATGGACAGTATACTTCCATTACCAGTCAAAATCCTTGAGACTATAGTCCTCAATTCCATGAAGGATAAAATGCTTGAATATTATCACGATCAGCAATTAGGATTCAGACCAGGCTCATCAGCATGTGCTCTGCTCACTGCATGACCACCTAACCCATTATCTTGATGATCAAAGGACTGTTGGAGCTGTTATTGTTTCTTGCGACTTTTCAAAGGCCTTCGAACATCTAAAGCTTGAGCATGTACTGAATCGACTTAATCAATGTAGATTTCCACACAAGTTTATTAAATGGATTTACAATTATCTTCGCAATCGCTCTCAGTTTGTGAAGATCGGAACAACCTGTAGTCAGTCAGTTGCGATAACCTCAGTTATTCCACAAGGATCGATTTGGGTCCTTATCCTTTTGCTCTTTCTACCTCTACAATTGAAATCTATTACTCTCGTTGTCATTTGATTGTTTATGCCGATGACATCTGTTTATGTTTTCCTCTCTATAATGACAGAAACAATGACCATATAACAAGAGAACATGAAAACTTTCAAAGTGGTCAGAGTCAATGGATCTTAAAATGAATGAACGAAGAGGCAAATCTCTTGCGATAATAATGTGGTCTACCGTTCCTGATTATTGTCTGTCGATTATTAAATGTGACAGAACTATCGATTCTTGGTGTCTGGTTTAACTGTTATGCTACTTGGTCTACCCATTACAATTTTGTTCTGAAGCAAGTATTTCGTCGGTTTATGTGATGAAAATTTTATGTCGATCTTTGAGTTATTCTGACATGAAATTGACTTATTTTTCCTGGATTGGATCGTTATTTGAGACCTGTGCATCGATGTTCGTGTCATTGTCCAAATCCGAGTCGAATCATATTGAAAAGGCTCACCGTCTGTTCCACAGACTATTGTGTGTTAGCGATTGATCAAATGAATGCTTACATAGTCTGTCAGTCCAAGGAGATAACTTGTGTCTTAGGTTGCTAGAGAAAATAATGAATCCAGGTCAGATATTGCATCATCACTGGCCCACCCTAGAAAACTCGGGACGTTTTCTTCTTCCAAAAAGGAGAACAGTCCGTCGTGGTAGAGCTTTTTTTCTTTACCATTGCCAGCTATTTAATGCGCGCTTTAAGCGATAGTTGTCAAAGGACTGTTTTGGTTTGACACGTAATCTACTTGTATTGACTATTGATGCTGATTATATTCATGCGACTTTTCGTTGTAACTTTAGATTTCCATTTTTAAAGAAAAAACGCTTTATTATTTCTAGCAAATGTGTTACCTAATAGTAGTTAATAATGTGAACGCAAAAAGTGAGGATTAAAACGAGGATGCGAACATGGCGTTCCAAACATGTAAATATGAACATTTGAATTCGAACCGCGTTCCAATCATGTGAATAGGAACCACGTTCCGATTGGGATTTGAACTGAGTTCATGTTTCGAGGTTCGGTACAATCAATTGTGTACTGAGGTTGTAACAGCCTGTTCCGAGATTGAATTAAAGTGAGTGAATTAGAACAGGGATGCGAACATTTATTTCGGAACTTGAATAGATAGTTGTTTGTTTTGAGACTGCTTGCTCAAATGCGACAATTGTGACCATTGTGACTATGATGGCAATTTTATTTATTTTCATAACTAGGTTAAGTTATAAATACGTGGAAGTTGCTTGATGGTTAGCCTCCCAATTTCATGGATTGTTGCAAGAGATCTTGGTTATTCGCTAAAGGCTATAGAAACTGTTACAAATCTAAATGAAAATATCAAAGCTGGCGATTTAGTTGAACGACTAATGGATCTGGATGAGCATGCCATGAATTACAATTTGGATCGTAGTTGGATAGAGGATTTCTCAATGCTACATTTCAAAGACAGTGAAATTAGAAGGATGGAATTGGAACTATCTGAAACGGAGATAAAAGAAGTGAAACCTTCATCTGATTTATCGAAATGCTCTAACAGTGAAAGTGACTTCAGAAAGAAATTAGAAATAGAGACGTTTAAATTATTATGTGAACGGAACTGCATTAGGTGTTTTGAACGGGAAAGATCCCTTCTCTTGTTTCCATGTTCTCATTTTGTTATGTGTTCTACATGTTATGTACGCTTGGAAACTATATTTTGTCCCCTTTGTGATGGAGAAATAATTTCAACAGTCAATGTATATCGTTCATGATGAGTCATCATGTGTGTCTGTAATTGGTTGCTATTGTGCAGCTTTTGTATATAAGGTTATCACACTTCTATTTCAATCATACTTGTTGAGGATTGTAGACATTAACAAACATGCCATTTACCACAATCATTCCTGTTTCAATTATTCACAAAGACAATCTGTTTACTAGCAAAATTTTCTACTCTGCAAATGATGTTATTGGTTACAAAGCTGATCTCATAGATCTGATGGAGGATATTGTCACATTCTACCATTGTGAAGATGATGTTGAACTTCAGAAACTCTTTATGAGGACATTGACCAATGCCCTCACGCGAGTACTAAGATTTTGGCTCGATGAAGTGTTCAAGCCTCTGAGTTTGACGGAAGCTATTCCACAGAGTTCTCGTTGCTATTGTGAAATGAGAACACGGAAATTGAAGACTTGTTTGCATGATATAATCGTATTTAGCCACTATGAGGAAAATGGTGACAAATTCAAGGTGGACATGTTTACCGGACCCCCGTCGATGAGCGTCAATGTGGCAGTGCAAGATGACCGGGACATAATCAAGTTTAGAGCATACTATGCTAATCTTTTAAAAGTCTTCGCTTCAAAACCATGCTGTTCATGCTGTCCTCTATCAAAGGATTTAATGTGTAATATAGAACAGCTTATAACTGCAACGACTCAGACCTTGAGTGATGTTGATGACTACGACCTACCATCTGTTACCGTTTGACTTTGTTGCATGGAACTAAGCAAAAATGTATATTTTTATAAATGCTTTGCTTTTAACACAATAAAAATGACTGCAAAACGAAAGGCATCTTTTTCTCGGAAGAATGGTTCTTTTAGACCTTCAAGTCAGTTTAAGAAGGCGTTGCGAAAGTTAAACAGCATGCGAAACAATAAAGTTAAGTGCAAATTAATTCAAAACTCCAGTGATGATTTCATCCATGATTTGGCTTTTGCAATACACAAATGCCTCCCAATATACAAGCCTTTATTGAGTACTGATTCTCTAAACAGCATTAGAAAATTTTCAAATCCAAGAAGCAGTGATATGAAAAGGCGGAACTTAGTTCAGCGTGGAGGTGGTGGGTTTTTGAATATGTTGAATGATATTGGAAACAGCATTTACAATGTACTCAACAGTCCACTAGGGAAAGTTGTGGCAGGTGCCGCAGTGTTGCTGTAGACGACGAATCATGGATTGACACGTCATCATTGATTGATGACTCATGTGAATATGTATATAAGAGAGACGCGCTTGTACTCTTTAATCACTTTCAAGCTATCATTCATCGCTGCCGGTTGAAAAGCACCGAATAAGTACAACATTGAATTATGTCTCAAAAAATGTTTATAGTTAGAGAGGAGAGCGACTCATTTGAACGTGATCTCTTTAAATTCCGACCGACAAGGAAGGTTCAAGGGATTGGAAATACCTTTTACTTCCAAACGTTGAGCTATGGTGACGATGGTTTCTACCTTCAAGTTCCATTTTTCCACAGTAATGGTATGTCTTCATCTGGTTAGAGCAACATGAGACAAATGCGAGTAACCTTTCCGAAATGGCAGCAGATGATACTCAAAACCATCGACTCTTTGGCGAAGGAATGCGTTGTGTTGCCCGAAAGTGCTCCTACACATTGGAGGAAGGCGTTAGAGGAAGGAAGTGGCTATAAGGAATTACTTGAGTTCGATACGCTATTCTTGAAATTGTCCGATCACTTTCAAGCATTCGATCTACTTGGAAATACAATGGAGTGTGATGATCTGAAGCGCGGACGATACATGGGTTTAATACACGTCAACGGACTATACATTGGTGCTCACGGCTCAACCGGAAAAGTGGCATCGTTACAAATGAAAGTTCTACAGTTGGTTTATGAGCCAATGCCGATTGATAAGTGTCTAATCACCATCGATAAACCTACTTCAAAAGATGGGAAGGATGTTGAAGAATGCAAAAAGCGGGGACGGAAATCCAAGGAAGGGAGTGTTAAGTTGAAATTGAAACGCCAAGATGCTCAAATTGACGCGAGAAGTTATTTTAATGCTGACATTGATGAGGAAACACAAATGCTGTGAATGTGAAATGAAAGTTTCTAAATGTAAATAAAGTTGTTATGGAACATGACTTGTTTTATTCTAAGCAAACTGGTGGGTGTTGGTCGTTAAAGCTTTTGAAATTTCAGGATGACAGATTTTCGCCTATTCACTGATCGCACAATGTGTGTGGCCGGACCAAGTCAGTCCGGTAAAACTACTTTTGTAACTCAATTACTACAATTTAGAAATGAGATGTTTAATAAAGAAATTAAAAGAGTTAAATGGTATTATGGCATATTTCAACCACAACTACATTCTGCACTTCGCCAGAAAGGTTATGATGTGAAGCAAGGGTTACCGACAACTGAAGACATCAAAGCAGGTGACTTAATTGTGCTAGATGATCTATTGCGTGAAAGCAAATCATCGAAAGATGTAACTGAAATGTTTATTCAGACAGCACATCATAGGGAAGCCTTCATAATCTATATCACCCAAAACATTTTTGATGGAGGGAAAGAGCAAAGAACTAGGAGTTTGAATACACATTATTTGGCAATATTTAAAAATCCAAGAGACAGCAGTCAGATACATCATCTCAGTAGACAGATATTACCTCAACAACCTAAAGTACTTTCAAAAATATATGAAGATGTAACAAAGAAACCACATGGTTATGTATTTATTGATCTAACCCAGGAATGTCCGGAACGACTTCGATTTCGAACAAATATCATACCTAATTCCGCTGAACCAATGACAGTTTTCTCGGTTCACAGTTAGTTTTAAGCAATGTACTTTGTTGCCTTATTATTTTCAAACATGTCGTATTCAAAGATGGTAGTCATTCCTCAAGAGGAGTATGTACAATTGACTACATTACAAAGTGCACAAGAAGTCAAAAATATAGATCAACCTATTACGAATCAACTTAAGGAACTAACACAAAAGGATATGGAAATTCAGAAGATTAAGGATCCCTATCGACGAATGCAGTTAGCAGCTGAAAACATTGATGAGAGGCGACAGATTCGTGATAAGTTGCGACGATTTATAGCCTTGTCAACACCTCGACCATATCGTGTGCGCGCTGAGCGATTATTTGACTTCATTGATCCACAAGTGAAGTTCAATGAGAGAGGGGAGATAATAGATGAAACAACTGGTGATGTTATTAGAAATAGTCACATAGATGACCTTCTGCAATATGCTGTCAGAGATGTAAGGCGAAAACTAGGTGCACCACAAGGGTGGTCATATTTTCAGAAAATTTTATCTGATCAAAATGTACCACACAATATTATTGGAGGACCGACTGTGAATGAGTTGGACAAGGGTCATTTACAAGATGAAACAAAAAGTAAAACACCCACGATGGCGGTCAAGCGAGAGCTTCATGATCCCGATGATCTTCAACCAAAAAGAGCTACTAGGCGCTCAATGCGTGTTGGAAAGGATTATAGTAAATATGAAGCAAATATAAATTAAGCTTTGCTTCTTTCATATCATGTCGCTACAAAAGTTTTGCTGCTGTTTGAAATCTGCGCTCGAAGGTAAAGGAGAAGAGGGCATAGAGGTTGATATCAATTGTGTTAGCAGTTGCTGTGCGAGTAATACGCGTGCAAATCAAAACAAAGACGATGAGTACAGCAGTGAAACTCAGAAAGATTTATTACGACTTAAATCACCCCGCAAGTTTCAGTCGTCCGGAGGTTCTAGCTCGTGCAGCAGGTGTGGGGATAGAGAAAGTCAAGAAGTGGTTAAGGAGTCAACCGACTTACACTCTTCACAAAAATGCGAGAAAGCGGTTTCCAACGAGAAAATATGTTGTTAACAATATAGATAGTCAATGGCAAGCGGACTTGGCTGACATGCAACAGATATCACAGTACAATGATGGCTATAAATACATCTTAACCGTAGTAGATATTTTATCTCGCTATGCTTGGGCACGTGCGCTGAAATCTAAACGAGGACCAGAAGTTGAAGCGGCTTTTCAGAGCATTTTCGATGAGGGGCGTGTTCCGCAAAGAATACAGACCGATCAAGGGAAGGAATTCGAAAACTCTCATGTTCGAAGTCTCCTTAAAAGTCATAATGTGGAATTGTTTAGTGTCAAAAGTGCTTATAAAGCTGCCATGGTTGAGAGGTTCAATCGCACACTGAAGACAAAAATATGGCGCTATTTCACTGCAAAGATACACATGTTTGGATAGGTGAGCTGCAGAAATTTGTTAAGAATTACAATGAAAGCTACCATCGAATCATTCAGATGAAACCTGTTGATGTTACCCCAGATAATGCGATGGATGTATGGCTTCGATTGTATGATAAGGAAGCGAAAAACATTTCCAATGAAAAGAAAATTAATGTTGGTGATAGAGTTCGGATTTCAAAGGTTAAGTCTACATTTGAGAAGGGGTATCTACCTAATTGGACTGAAGAAGAGTTTTTTGTAGATGAAGTAAATACAAAATTTAGACCCACCATGTATAAATTAATAGATTACCATGGCAATCCAATTGAAGGAAAATTTTACTCTTATGAATTGCAAGTAGTAGACAGAAGTGAAGAGGTGTATATGATTGACAAAATAATTAGGAGGAAAGGTCATGGCAATCAAAGGAAATATCTAGTTAAATGGAAAGGATATCCTGATTCATTCAATAGCTGGATAACGCACCAGGATCTACAAAATGTGGAGGTGGGAGACACTCGTAACTTTTAAGCTAATATAGCATGTGACTTCTTACATATATGAGGTCAACATGTCTACTAACTTCAACATCATTCTTCCAAGCAATAGCAACCCCAAGATATTCCCAAGTAACAAACCATCTCTCTACTCTGTTGAATTCGCTAATCCAATTACTCTGCATGGACCCCATGAAGTTGCTCTAACTGAAATTACTTATTACAACGATATCAGTTTGCTAAAGAACAACTATTTTGAATTACATAAAGAAGTGCGAGAGAAGGATGATTGCCTTCGCATATTTCAAAATAGTCTACATGGTACATGGGCTTTTCATCATCTAACTTTACATCCTTTTTCAACATCTTTACCATCTGTCCAAAACATGATTAAAATTCAAAAGGCATTTGCAACGTCAACTTTTGATTCTAAGGTTCCCACAATGAGCTTGCAAGATACAGAAAAGGAAATCGGTAGAATGTTTGAACGAATAAATGATCTCTTCAAGCTGACTTTGAATAAATTCTACAAACCAGTCATAAAGGGGTCAACAAAATTGATGAAGGAAGGGAAGCATGTTCTTCTTGTATTAGGTAAGGATTTGAGTCATACTTTTGGGTATTCCAGAACAACTTTCTCATCAAGGTATTGGTACAATGGACGTGGGTGGAATTCGGAGAGGAAAGTCACTGATTTTCAATGTAGAATTGTGCCATTGTATGCATTACAAAAAAGGAGCATCCGAGTAAAAAATAAATTTGAGGTCATTAGAAGTGTTGAAGACTTTGCAAGAAAGTTTCAAGGATCAGTGCCAGAAACGTTAATGACTTGTGAATATAAGAAAGAGAAAGTAACTTTATTTACTGTTGAAACGGAGGCAGAATTTATTGTTTTTACTAAAAAGACACCATTGGAAAAGTCTGAGTCCGCTGTTATTGAATTCGGATCTGAAATGATTGGGATGTTTAAGGGCCTTGAAAGCGCACCTTGGTTGACAGAGTTAAATGATACATTCAAGGTTCAATTGTCCTCTTCTAAACTCAAAGCATCAACAAATGCTTCATGGGATATCCACGTATACAGCGAAGACATATTGGGTGATGAATTGTCTACTTCCAGTGAACTTGTAAAAAGAGTTAATTTGAACATTGAAAGCTTGAAAACGCCATCTGAATTGTGTACAAAGTTAAATGAGTTTGGTGTAGATTACCTTGATGCAGATGAATATCACTTTTCTTATGATCCACATAAAAAACGCATGATTCTAAAGGTAGGGAAGAACTCTCTTATCAAGCTGGATAGCGTGTTAACGTCCACATTTGGATTCTCAAAATCAACTATTTATGAAGGCACATCAATAGGCGATACAGCCCCATCACTAGAGCATGATATAAGTAACTTATATGTCTATTGTAACATTATTGAATATACAAGGGTTGGCGACATTGAGGCCCCACTTCTGCGCACATTTCCTCTTTCATCCGTAAGGAAGCAACTAATCAATCGAGAATTTATTAACACGATGTATGTACCAATGAGCAGAAATGTCATCAATAGAATTGACATATCAATTCATGATGATATAGGTGAAGTAGTACCATTCTGTGGTGGTGTTACTGTTTTAACACTACACATCAGGACACGAGATTAAGGCTTTACGCTATTGTGGGATCTATAATTATCTACAGGACATAATGTCAGGCATTTACAGTGGTCCATCCTATCAGAGCGGCTATCCCGTGTTTGCTGGAGGTAGACGACAAGTTGGAGGAGGCATATTCGGTGCACTAAGACGTATGGTTCTCCCAACACTCAAAAAGTATGGCGTACCATTCATGAAACGGGTTGGAAACAGAGCTTTAGACTTTGGTGCAAATGTTGCAGCTGATGCACTTCAAGGGGAGAATATCGGTGAATCCATGAAATTGCGTGCACAGCAATCTGCCATAGACGCATTAGATGATTTAACAAAGACGAGGCGTACAGTTCGGAAGAAACGTAGGAAGTCAAGACAAGTTGGATCAGGCCGAGTTACTAAGCAAAGGCGTAGGAGAAGTAAAAAGCCCACCAGAGCAGCACGTTCTAAATCAAGACGTCGTGTGAAAGCAAGAAAGCGCAAACGAAATTCCACAGCGACTGGAAACAAGTCAAAACGAAGGAAGACAACATATTTGTAAAGCTAATACGATGCAGAGTATCAATTCGGCTTTGTGTTTCTTTGATTCACCCCCTCATCAAACTGACATTATTTCCTCAACTATTGTTGATATAGTCCCCACAACAAATATTGATGGTAACCAACAGCCTATTCAGTTTGATATACCTGCTAATCCACAAGATTATATTGACTGTCAATCCATTGATTTAGAATTGTGTATACAAATTAAGAAGACTGATGGTACCAATATTGATTCAACTAAGGATAAAGTGGGATTGACAAATCTTCCTATTGCCAGTCTATTCTCAGATGTGTATTTAATATTGAATGACAAACAGATTGAAGGAGGGGATCGAGCATATCCCTATGGAGCATACATAAATACAATGACGCAATTTCAGAAGCAAGCTAAACAGTCACACTTGCAAGTTGCCGGCTGGTATGATGATCATCAAGGGAAATTTGATGAGGTTTCAAATGGAGGTTTAAAAAAACGAATGGAATTGACAGCAGATTCAAAGGAATTATACTTGAAAGGACCTGTCTATCTTGATTTCCTTCGTCAATCTAGATATCTACTATCACAGGTTAAAATGCAAATAAAATTTATTCGTGCAAATCCTGAGTTCGCGTTAATGGCTTTTGGAGCTACAAACTATCAAATCAACATAAGTAGTGCCGTGCTCAATGTAAGGAGAGTAACAATGAACCCGTCAGTCATCAACGAGCATGCGACAGGATTGAGGAAAAGCAATGCAATATATCCAGTTAATCACTGTGTTAACAAACTTCACAATTGGTGCGGGATCATCCTCTCATGCCTACCCAAATCTTTTTCCCACTGCGATGCCGAAGGCGGTGTATATCACATTTGTGGAAAATGAGTCATTTATTGGTGCTTTTGAAAAGAATCCATTTAATTTCCAACACTTTAACGTTAGTAAACTAGCACTCTATCAGGATGGAAAATTTGTTGCTTGCAAAGCTTATGAGCCTAATTTTAAAGAGGGTAAATTTGCACGTGAATATGGTTCTACTTTCACTGCACTGAGCATGTTTAACACAGAGGATTCTAATGGAATTACAATGGATATGTATAAAAATGGTTACTTCTTCATTATATACAATCTCACAGCAGATGCAGATCTAGGCGGTGAAAGCGTAGGAGTTACAAAGCCTGGTAATCTACGACTAGAGGTGTCATTTGAGTCACCTTTGAAGAAAACAATTACTTGCCTCATTTATGCTATCTATGATAGCAAAGTTGAAATAACGAGAATGCGAGACGTAACTGTCAGCTATCAGAGATGAGTAACTTAAGCAACATACAAATCTTGAGGAAAATGGGAAATGCTCATCCCTACTCCAAGTCAATATTTCTTGATGTCTTTTCTAGAGATAATTTACCTAATTCAATTCCTTTCTATCCTTGTTCGCTTATCATCAATACGGACAGCAACAATCTTCCTGGTAAACATTGGATTGCAGTGTACATCAATCGCTATAAAGTGGCTGAATATTTTGACTCTCTTAATCTACCTCGCTTACATGACATTGCACTATGGATTAATAGGTTCTCCTGGACGATTAAGAAAGTTACATCGTTTCCACTCCAAAGCAATGTATCTCTCATGTGCGGCGGTTATGTGCTATATTTCGTCAACGAGAGACCATTGAAAAATAACTGCAAAAGTGTTTTACAACTTTTTTCGAAAAACTGCTATAAAAATGATGTAATTCTTACAAAGTATATTGAAACTGTTTTGTAATAAAGTTTTATTTTATATGTAAATATCCTTGTTTTATGTTCCAAATCGTTGGGTTTAGAGGGAAAGCAAAACATGTTTACATTTCAATATGTATTTACAAATGTAGTTCTTTTCTAAATATTTACATAGCTACAATGTAGATTTCACTAATATTTTTCTCAAATCACATAGGATGGGAGGAACATCATTTATGTCTTTAATGCCGGTTATCACAATCTTTCCATTATGGAATACATGAACATGATATGGGTGCCAGTTAGTCATCTGTGCTGCTGGAAATAGTTCCACTTCATAAGTGAGATTATTTGATGATGTGACTTTACGAAAGTCATAATGATAGTTCAATTCACATAGCACAGTCATTGTCTTCACTTCCCATTCAGATAATGAGTCTCTAAGTAAATTTTCCAACGTAGAATGTAGATATGGTAGATCACCATCAGCGAAGCCACCAACACACTGAATTGTTCCATTTGGAAAGAATAGGATAGTCACATATTTACCCTTCCTCTGTATCCTCCATGTTAACATTGAGGGTCTTCCCAGATGTAGATTCGTTGTCGGCTTCATCTTCTGTTTTATTAATAACCATTGCTTTCGATTGGGAATGTTGCGCTCGATTTCTTGAAGATTGAGTTTTGAGTTTACTTTTGTAGTTAACATGCGATTCACGACTTCCATCCGCTTGATGTCCTCCATCCTTAATGAATGAAATCATGTGCGGTAGTATCTCCTTTGTAAAGTTTCTCCATGTGACGTCACTGAAACGGAAGAATCGATAGTCAACATCTTCCCTCTTTGGTGAACAGACGTACAGCTTGACGGTAGAGTCACACTTTATCCATACCTTTTGATCGAGGGGAATCTTCAGTCGAGTCTTGTGGTTGTCAATCAGATCAGCGAAGTCTTTCAGTGAAGATAATGCGTCAAGGCTAATGCAAACGCCACGATGTCTTCCACCCCTATTTGCTATTGAGTGACGAAAGACTACTTTCTTAGAATTTGTTATGTGAACGCTTTGTAAGTCGTTTAATTTCCATGTTCTAGTGTAATGAGGCATGTTTTCAAATATAAACCTAATTCATCTGTTTGCATGAAGTTTGCTATTTCACATCTCAACATATCGGAATGATATTGAGTGCTATGTCTTAAATTCATAATAAGACTACCTATATTTTAGTAATAATTTCTACACATCGGAAAAATGTAGAAATTTCAGTTTGTGTTTAGACTACCTATATATTAGTAAGCATAACTAAGCAGGAAGATATGACGATTGGTTAGTTTGCTTGTAAATTACATTGTTAAATCTATTTAGACTCACTCTACATCACCTATAGCAGGAAGGATTCTCCTTCTTTTTGAAGGTGGGGGAAGTCCCAAGCTGTAGTGTCCATATGGTAGTGACAAATTTTTATTTAACCAACAGCGCTTATCCTCCCTGAGTGAAAGTCCTCGCTTCCTAAATGATTTTGTAGTAACTAAGTGGTTTTTCGAGTTAATTACTGTCATTTCTTCACTTGTATCCATTTCACTGTAGTACACGGTCCTATAATCATTATATTGTAGTTTTTAAACTGCAGCTCTCTGCACTCCTTTTGCACGTTTGATGCTGTGGCAAGATGAATCTAGACATCTCATTAAATACATTTTCGGTTTTAATAAGATCATTTCCTCAAGCAACTTTCCCACACACTCATCCTTAAAACAGCCCAACCTAGCTCTGTTTGTAGTTGAGTATAGTCGGTGATGTACATCATAGTTTGAAGAGTCAAATTTTTCACCAAAATATAGAAGTATGTCCTCCAGACGGATAGAAGGTGAGGTGTATAAACATAGGAAAAAACTGTCAGTGTCACCGCCACAAAGTCGCGTTCTATTTATCAGTGGACATCTTTTTAAATCATTATAAAATAGTTGATACATTTCAAACTTGCTATAATCAAGAACTGCTTGACCAACATAAATTAATTTATTCAACATTATTGAAGGCTTGTACATTTCCATGCCAACTAGATCTTCATCAAAGATCTTATGCTGAACATAGAGTGGATGATTTGATGATTTTTGACATTGCTCAACACTATTAACTAATTTGAATTTTTCTCCTTCGTCTTACATTTTCCATTGTCTTACCATATAAAGAGTTATTCTTCAACTTGTAAAATGACTTTTCAAAATCAGTTCTTGACTGAGCTCTCTTTTGGGAATTCATGTCAATGAACGTTCTTAACCAGGGCTTTTGAGTGAACTTTACACCGCTATGAACTTTTTTGACTTTCATGCCCATAAATAAATAAAATTTTAATATTGAATAGTGTACAACATAATTTTCCCTATCAAATTGGTGTAACAATAGTTTCTTAGTTGAAGAAAAGTTAGTATTTGGTCTTACTTTTTTATACACGTCTTTCATATAACTTGAAAACATTTTTTGTTCTATCATCTGCATTTCTGGCGCCAATGGAAAATCGGCAGTGTCATCATGTATGCTTGCAGGATATTCCAAATCTAAATCAAAAATATACCCGATTTGACTATCATCATCTATGGCTTGAATGTTAACTTCGTTTGAAAAGTAGTCTATTTCATCTTCATTCAACCATTTGAAATTTGAATGTGGTAGACTCTTGCTGAGTGACGAGCCGTAAAGGTTGTTGACATCTATGTAGGATAAGTGACGGCTTTCATTTGTATTATTTTGTAATTCCGTAATGCGTGCACGTGCTCGGTGAATATTTGTAAATGTCATACCTCCTCTTATTCCTCTTTCAAATAGATTGTACATGTTTTCATCTTGTATGTAGTGTGGAGGATCAGATGAAGCAAAACTCAAAGCTGAAGTAAAGCTAAGGTGTGGAAGGCTGACAAAATGCACAGGATCCACCTCATCTTCATTTTGACTCAATGATCTAAAGACTTCAAAAATATCTGCCAGTAATAACACATCTAATTTGAGATATGCAAGCATGTAATCGCCAAAATTGGAGCAACTGAAAGCAATCCACGCATCACAAGCGTGTTCATATTCTTTGTCTGAGCAATGCTCTCGTGTGAGATCATTATAGAATTCACCTTGTGGTGGTAGACTATTTTCCAACAATGTATTTAGACTTTTAAAATAAGAGTAGGGAAACACTCCCTTTTGATATAGGATGTCATCATTAATCAGTGGAAGTTCGTTTCTTAATTTTTCTACATGCTTATACACTTGTAATCCTTTTGCTAATTCACTTAGTGATGCACTTAGAAATTGAAAAGAATCCAAGAACTTTAATTTAAAATATATTGTTTTTCCGTTGTACTCGTTCACAGGTACACTAGCGGATAAAGTTATGTATTTTTCAGCTGTGGCTGCTACCACTTCTAATTTCCATGGTTTCTTCTTTCCAATTGCTTTGTAGCAAACGATGTGACTGTCATAATTCTTGAAGTTGTGGAAAAATATGGGCAGTTCCCGCCTATTCAGTTTCAATCGAAGATTGCATTTGCTACATAATGTTTGTCTATATTTTCCTGTTATATGATCATGATCTCTCACTTTGATACAATCATCACTGAACTTAGATTTACATTTACTGCAACTCTGTGCGCTTTTGTGTTTTTCTTCTTCATCATGGGATAGAGACATCGGTTGTCTACTTTTTGCACGCTGATTGTCATACAAATTTTGAGCTACATTTTCTAGGTGATTTAAGAAGTTCATAATACAATTTTCTCCTTTAAAGACATAATATTCGTTATCAAATTTTGATTGGAGAGCGTTGTGCCAAACATGATAAACTCCAACTGCTGCAGGTTTATGCACTTTATTATCGATGTAGCACTCTATATCTGCATAAATTACTAAAGGTGGACTTAGATGATATTCCATGCTACTTATACTTACCTCTAGTTGTTTAGGCATTTTTTCTATTTGCGCTTTTCCTCGAACACAAAATTGATAATGTCGGTCTAGAGTTGTCTTATATGTAAACGATTGGGTGCATCGATCACAGTAATGTTTAAATCTTTTATTAATTTTCCTATATAGTCTCGATATCTTTCTGATTCCACAATAATGTGCGCGTTCATTGTTAACAATTAAAAGTATATTAACAGTTCGTTTACCAATAAAGTTGCTACTATAACGAACACCTTTGAGTCCTTTTTCATAAAAGTGAATGTTAATTTTGATGTCATTATTTTTCTCAAACCTAGAAATATCTTTTATTGATACTGGCGTGGCAATGCCATCCATATTCAGATCAGATGTCCACTTGCTATATGATTTCATCTCATTCCTCGAGTGAAGTACTTCATCATAATGTAGTATTGATAAAACTGAATACATGAAGCAGTCATTTGCATTCGAGTGTACATTGATTACAGCCTTAGAATCTGTTAAGCTCTTTGGTAGAGTAAATGTTTGTCCACCGGATAGTAGTTGACTGGTGATAACATTGAATTCAATATTAAGTATTTCATCTATAACCCAGTTGCTACCCTTATTTGCAAATGCTTCAATATGGCTTGAAAGACTATTCAAATTATCTTGGAACCAGGTATCATAGTCATAAATATAGTTCGTAGATGATGATGTAAAGTGTGCGAGAAACATTTCATCTTCTTGAGGATTTGATCGCACATAACGAATTTGTGCAATTAGACGGCCACGTAGTTGAAATTGTTCTAGAAGGTTTGACACTAAGTTACCTAATATAGGTCGCATATTCAATAAAAAAGAATTAATTTCGATTGTATGTGTTGATGGTGTGATGTCATATACACGAGCGTGACCATTAAGTGCGCTTTCACTGAGATTTAGAGTTCCATGATTATTATGAATATTCATCTCACTTTTTGTATTATGTACATTCATATGCTGACGAAATTTGCTAACAGAATTATAATTTTTACCACAACGGGAGCAACATTGCATAAAGGTATTATTTGAAGCGCTGGTTGACGTATGTCTAGACGTTGGTTCAACAATACTAGATCTGAATATGTGATTATTTTGTGATTCTACTTGATTAACAACTGACATATTTTGAGAATTTGAACTTAAATTGCAAACTAGATTGTGTCGCCTTAGATTATCCTTCCTATTCGTTTGATATGGACACTTGCTACACTTATATGTTATCCCCAACTTACAAAATTTTTCATGACGTTGCAAATTGCCATAAAGAGTAAAAGATTTTCCACACTTGGAACAGACAACCATTCTTAATAGTAAATGATGAGGATTATAATTTTTGATAGTCCTTATATATTTTCGGCATTCTATGACGTCAGAGCTATTACCACCCAATAGAATTTGTTCCGATCTCTTCACTTTTGAGATAGATGTAGTATCACCGATGATATAAAGGAAAGAATTCAGGATTTACAACAATTTTCATCTTCCAAAAAAGTAAAGTACATCACATTTTTATGCATTTTACAGTGCCACTGTGGCACATCTTGATGTGCTGACACTGTGCAGAGCAAGCACCCCTGTCTTCCAGGTGAGTCAGCCTCACCTTTTCAATGTTCGAATTTGCATACTCAATATGCATTAAAGTCTCTTTTTCAAAAGGCTTATTACCTCTTGAAAGGAGTGATGACATATGTAAGTTTGACTGCGTCAAATTTCGAACAGATTGGATTAGATCGCGATTCTCAGTCCTTAACTTCGCTTCCCTTTCCTCAGCGAGTCGCAGTCGCTCCTCACAGCGCCTCAACTCACTCTTGTCAATAGATGCGTCTAAGTCAACATTATATTCCTTTGTTCGCAGCATGATGGAAGCAGCAGGCGCAGGAGCGTGGACAGTTGTATTGGAGATCGTAGGGGGAGCAGGAGGAGTAGGATCGTGGGAAGTCGTAGGAGGAGTAGGATCGTGGGAAGTCATAGGAGGAGCAGTCCCCGGGGTAGGTGGTTGTGCTGTGGGCGGTGGTGATGCACCCCTATACTCCAGTATAGGAGTGAAGGGGAAGCGGACGCTGCAGGTTGGAGAAGATCGAATGTTCGAGAAGGATACTTCCTCCTGTGATGTGCAGACCGCTGCATCCTGTAATGAGAATAGAAAATATTTGTATTATCCATACATCATTATATGGGAAAGAAGTTAATAATGTTTGTAGAATTAACAATATAATAATATCTAAATAATGTAAACATCTTTTCTAGTGTTTGAAAGCTATCTTACCTTAGGAGTCATGACGATCTCATGATCTGATCCATCTTCCACCTCAACGTTGTATGAACTATTCTAAAATCAAAATTTAACTGTTACAATCTTTTTACATTTCAATTATCTGCTTTCATATTCATTCCTAATATTGTACTTACCTTAGCAATTCTACCATCATCACTGTCATCATCAGAAGAAGTTGGCGATGATGTCGCTGATAAAGAGGACTCATCCGAAGAGGACTCATCTGATGAGGACTCGCGGATGCTATAGGATTTTTCCTCATTGTCCTCCATGGATGTTGAGGTAGGTGGCGTTGAGAGGACACTGCGATCTCGAGTCTTTTTTAGTGATAAAGATCGAATTGCCTGCAATAGGAATAAAGACAAATGATTAGAGAGTGATTATTAAGACATGATAGATTTCCGTGAGTGTAGACTGGAACAATCATACTTACAGGTCTCTGGCATCCATTATTTTCCACCGTTCTCAACTTGGGAATAGGGGGCAGACTTTGGAACAGCTGAAAAGTTAACAATGTTTTAAAATTTCTAGCTATATACGTATAAACCTTGTAAATAATACTTACGGTATGTGGATTTACTTTTTTCTCCACCGTAGTCAATTTCGGAACAGGTGGTAGACTGTTGAAATGCTGAAAGAAAGAGTTTAGTAGTAAAACATATTTATAATCATAAACATTTTGACTGTAAAATACTTACATCTCTTGCTGTAGGCAATTTCTTTAAAAGTACCTTGGTACTCTTCGTTGGAAGTTCTGAACTCTGTAATGTTAAAAAATATGTTTACTACATGCATACTTGCACTAGAATCGTAGGTGACATTCATCATTGTTTCATTTAAAAACCTAATTTAAAATAGGCATTTAACAGTACTCACTTCATAATCAGATAGTGATGTGTCACTATCAATGAACCTTCTCGACTTTACTCTGATGGATCGCGCCTTTTTTGGAGGTTTAGAAGTCTTCGCGACCTCATCACATTGGCTCAAAACCCCTGTCGCCGGCCTGTCCTCCTTGGCAAACAATCTTTCCAATTTCCGCTTCTCTGCGGTCGAGGTCAGATTGATGCCTTTGCGTCCATTACCAAGTGCACAGGCAGAATGGGCTTGAATAAAAGCCTTATCTTCCTCACTGTTCGCCTTCTCAGTGCTCTTTAGATATGCCTTACATGTAAGGCAATGCAGGTATGTACCGTCCTCTTTAAAAGAGCAACCCTTATGACTGCTTTTGCTAGCGTGGCGAACCGGCAAATTGCAAGTACTGCAATAATGAAAAATAAGGCCTAGTCGGGAAATGCTTGACGTTCGAACCATTTCTACAAAAGAAATAATCGTTTGTTATATTCTTATCTCTCTGTAGATTAGAACTCATTTGTGAATCTATTTTCCAAACTTAAAGAAGTAATATTAATCTCAATTAGAAAAATATTAAGATGAAACAGAAACCGAGATTCGAACTCTTAAATCAATTTTTAACACTAGAAAGGCTGAAAATTAAACTACTTAAAAGCGGGGCTGGCGTCATTATTGACGCCTTTCGATAATTTATCCTGTATTTCATATTACATGCCAGGAAACATTTCTTCTGGTTTGTAGGCTTTACTGATTATAATTAGATGACATTTACTATCGTAATTCAGCATTAATACATATTACAAATCAATTGCAAACTATGGCTACTTTCTTACACACACCTTGTACCTCTGGATGCATCTTGCATCTCCGATCGACGCGCGCTATCATGGGATACTTGCTTCTGCATGTGTGTATCACCTTGCATACAATGTGTGCATTGTCGAGTGAGGCGTTGGCGATGTACAGTTACTTTGTTATTCAGAGGCGTGATCGAAATCAATATGACTACACCAGGAACACAGCAGCCATCGAAACGCGTCAGAGTTACTCATCTAACGGTAAGGCTAATGTCCTCTATTTTAACATCAGACTGTCTTGTATCATGCGGCGAACGAAGAGAGAGGCAGCTCAAGAAGCGATAAGACGCTTGACAAATATTCCGTCGGACTGCTCTGAAGGTGAAGAAGAACTCGATCACCGTGCACATCTGGATATTCCGGATGGTGATTGTGATAATTCATTATGTGATCCTTCGATTGATGGCAGTGGTGATACTGATGATGAAGAAACACCTGACATTGTTGGAAATCAGCCTGATACAACAGGACTTCTTGGAAAGGGCGAAAGCAAGTGGACGTTATTGCAGGATTCTACAAGTGATTTCAGCAGTGGAAGACGACCAGTGCGAAATGTCTTCAAATCATCAGCAGGCTGTAAGTCACGGACCCGTCGTGAGATTGACTCTGATAATTTCTTTTCTGCCTTCAACTTGATATTCGACGATGCTATGATCAATTGCGTCATCAAACATACAATTACAGAGGCTCGTCGTCAAGGTAACGATGCATGGTCTATCGACAAATCTGAATTTCTTGCTTTCCTCGGAATTCTGATTATTCGCGGTGCTACTACAGTTTCGAAATTTGACGCGGACATGTTGTGGAACAAGAAGTGGGGCCTTCCCATTGTGATGAACACTATTTCTCGTGACCGATTCCGTTCCATTATGCGTTACTTGCGATTCGATGACAAAGGACAAAGGAAGGACAGAGTGAGGAGTGATAGATTTGGACTCATCTCTCAGTTATGGGATCGATTATTCGAGAACAGTCAAAGTACTTACATTCCACAGCAGAATCTCACCGTGGATGAGCAGTTGTTGCCATGCCGGGTTCGATGCCCATTCATTGTGTACATGCAGAACAAGCCCGACAAGTTCGGCATAAAGTTTTGGATTCTATGTGAAGTAGAAAGCAACTTCGTTCTGAATGGATTCCCCTATCTCGGCAAAGAAGACCACGAAGGACAACTGGGTCAACACGTTGTGCTCAGGCTGATGTTGCCATATATTCGGAAGGGATACAACGTCACCACTGACAACTTCTTTACTTCGAAAACCCTGGCCGAGGATCTCATAAAGGTAGACACTACCATTGTTGGTACGATAAGGCGTACAAGGAGAGAAATACCACGTCGGGTGCTTACACGCGAGTCGTCAATGGATCTGTACAGTTGTGATGCGTACAAGCTCGATGACAAACCAATTACACTTGTTGCGTACAAGGGAAAGAAAAAAAAAGATGGTTGTTCTACTGTCATCCTTGCATGATTCCTGCAAGATTCAGGACAATGACAAGAAATTGCCGGAGCCCATCGCATTCTACAATTCTACAAAGGCTGGAGTGGATGTTATGGACTCTATGACGCGAAAGTATACCACAAAGGCTCAGACTCGGCGATGGCCCATCACCGTCTTTTATAACATTCTCGACATTTTGATCATCAATTCGTGGATCCTTTACAAGAAATGTGTGAATGATCAATTACCTCGCCAGTCATTCATGCTACAACTTGGCGAACAGCTGTGTTCTTTCAACAAAACGTCAGTACCGCAAACTCTTCGTGATTGGGCTGCACCATCCCCATCAAAAAGGCGAAATTGTGAAGTGAGTGTTCACCACAACAAAACAAACACAGTCTGCAGTGTTTGTAGAAAGTTGTGCTGTGGTGTGTGCATGGCAAGGAAAGAGAAATATGTTAGGTGCACCTGTGTTGACTGTGCTTGATTTTTTGGTTATGCAATCAAAACATATTGTTATGAACTACTATGACGTTGTTTATGATCTTTAGTGATGAGGGACGAAATCGTAAACACCGGTGAACAAAATGATGTGGAATATATAATGACTTTTTCAATCTGATAACTGACGGCGTCATTTTTGACGCCAGCCGCGCTTTTAAGTAAATTTAATAAATCTCTAAGATTTTAAGTAGGAAATGGCAACTAACTAGGACTCAAGTCATCGTCTATAGGAATTAGGAAAAGTCGCCTGATATTATCCTGATTCATGATAATACAACAGTGCAGGACAGATTTAAAAATCGAAAGCGTCAAAAATGACGCCGCCGCCTTTCTAGTGTTAAGAGGTGTTTTTGATATAGAAACATCAAGTTTGGAATCAGCTGAGTAAATGTTATTTAATTTCGAAAAAAAACATTGAAACGAAACTGACTTTTCGAAAAAACGAAATTGTAGAGATTGATTAAAAGTATTTTAATTAGAAGAACAGCTGATTGAAAATGAAATTAATGTGTTAGTGTTTTATTATTTAGAAACGAAATCTTGTGATGTTTATTTAAATTCAAACACTACATCAATCAAGATCGCTTGATTCATGTGTATTTCATATGCTATAATAGAAAAACGAAGTAAAGATTTGTGATTAATAATATAACATTGTGTTGTTTCCTATCCTAAAAGCCAACCATGTATTTTTAACTATTTGGTTATAAGAAAATAGTAATGTACCTATTTCCCAAACTTAGAAAGTAGTAAATACTAAATGATGAAACTCACTTCAGAAATATAATTGTAAATCGACGAAACGCAGAAGCGGAGAACGAGGTCTTGTATGCACACCAAATATTTCAAAACTGAGTGAAGAACGGAGCTCTACAAGTTCTTTATATATAAATTCAACAAAGGAACCATGAACAAAGACTTGATGACATCATGTCATCAATTTGGTACAGCAAAACAAACTTGACAATTTTAAACAAAATAATAAACAGCTGGCTCATTTTATCCATTAGAATGGAATGGCAATCAAATGCTATGAATATGACTCTTGTAAATAATATAAAATCTACTATATGTATCTATTATAAACACAAGCAAGTTAATTCAAATGAATTCAGAGAGTTTGAACATTATTACATACAAATTAATTATTCAATTTGTAAATATATATGGTAACATGTATTTTAAGATATTTGAATTGCATGTCAATTTCTAAAGTTTAATTTTCATGCCAAAATATTGGCTTAAAACTCTTGGAGATAATATTAAAATCTGAATATCTAAATTTCAAATTTCGCGCCAAATTTCGAAATTTTAAATTTCGCGCCAAAATTCAAATAATAGGTTAGGGTTAAGGTGAAGGCTAGGGTTAGGGTTAGGGTTAGGGTTAGGGTTAGGGTTAGGGTTAAGGTTAGGGTTAGGAAATATAAAAGGTAGCTATGGCACCTGGACCCCATGGGTAAATAAATTTTCGAGTGCGCGAAGCGCCCGAGAAATTTTGAGGCCCCCGCCGTGTATGAAGTGTATGAAGGTCAAAGGTCAAGGTCAGGTCAAAGGTCAGTGATCAAACATTTATGTACATTACTGATTTGAGATTCAAACTTTTAACTTTGAAAATTCTTTGAAATTTGAAAACTTGATCATTTTATGAAAAAACTTAGAATTTTTTCTTGTTGCACACAATTGCATACAGTTGCATACAACAGGGATTTTTCATCAAATCAGTACATAACGTACATCATTTGAAAGCTCTTTTCATTCTCTTTCCAACGATGTATTGTATGCAACATGTATGACACCATCCAGACCAGCTATAGACCTTTGAAAGATAGATAAAATTTAGTTGAGAAACTTTGAAATTTGAAATCATTAATTTACTTCCTGCATGCACTTGCATACAACAGAGATTTTTTCATCGAATGGGTACATGCCTCATATCATTCGAAAGCTCTTTTAATTCTCTAACCAATGATGTATTGTATGCAATGTTTATGATATCAGCCTGAAGTGGTACAAGCATTTGAAATATTAGACTTAGAAACATTAAACACAGAGATACCTGTTGATAACTTTCAGAAATGAATATATCCTCAGTTCCCATTCGAACCTTAACAGGAATTCAATTTGTGAAATTAAAAAACAAGATTGTTCATTTATGTATAGTCATATTTAAGATAAAAAGTTACATGTTGTTGATATTGGGAAAAGGAATGAGTTTTTTTTAAGTCAACACGAACACACACTCTTGTTTTCTTGGGGGCACCAGGGCAGCGGCGAGGCGTTGGTGGTTCTATAATGCTGAACTCCAGCGCAGTTGTGAGATTTTTCTCATCGGGTTCCATAAGCACACATATTCGCTTCGTGTGGATCCTCCTGGGCGCATTCCGAACATCTCTTCCACAGCGTGTCTTCACCGTTATCAAGGCCTCCACCGGTGTTTCGAACACACTACTCTGTACCATGCAATTCTCATCTTCGGATGACTCCGGAGGAGTTATGGGTCCTGTTCCGAATACCTGTTCCGATTCGATCCTTTCAACTTCAGCTGGAGAAGCGGGAGGTGTATTGATACTATGCATGGTTAGCGTAATTATAAGAGATGATTTTCAATATGGTACTTGAGGATTAGAACCTTTGATGAGAATTGGTACACAGCTAGGACTTATATACTTTTTAAACAAAGGAATTCCCAACAGCCAATCAGAGAGGTTCCGATTTTCCCTAAAGTCATATATAAGGATGACATTGTTCCAATTAAGCAAGTTCTAATCCTCGTGACTTGAGTAGACATTAGGAATCTATTACGAATCTACTTCATGATGAGTACCCAGAAACAACTGTTCTGTTACCACAATGAAAGCCAAATAATTATGGGTGGAGCGTTGGATGCGAAGATTAATTTGTGTTGCGGATGCAAAGTGGAACTCTGGAAGACTTTAACAGTGACAGCACTCCAAAGGAGAAAAGGACTGTCGGCGAAGTGTCCTATACACGAGTGTGATCACGACTTCACAAACAATGCAACATTCCTCGAATGGGCCGAGGACTTCTTGAAGTTAACGCAGTCCCCCGAGGGACGTGACTTACCTTCTTTCATTTTTTATGGTTAATTACACTTACATTGTAAACCTCTTGTTTTTATTTCACAAATTCTGTAAATGGGATTCTGATTAGCAAATAATTGAACATTCATAACATAATTTCTGATCTGTAAACGCATTATGAAAATAAATAAAATTGCCATCATAGTCACAATGGTCACAATTGTCGCATTTGAGCAAGCAGTCTCAAAACAAACAACTATCTATTCAAGTTCCGAAATAAATGTTCGCATCCCTGTTCTAATTCACTCACTTTAATTCAATCTCGGAACAGGCTGTTACAACCTCAGTACACAATTGATTGTACCGAACCTCGAAACATGAACTCAGTTCAAATCCCAATCGGAACGTGGTTCCTATTCACATGATTGGAACGCGGTTCGAATTCAAATGTTCATATTTACATGTTTGGAACGCCATGTTCGCATCCTCGTTTTAATCCTCACTTTTTGCGTTCACATTATTAACTACTCCTAATAATGTGCTTACAGCTAACTTCTTACATTATTTAAATGACAGTAGCCTAAGTCCACCCTTCTCTTACAATTTCAGAATCAAAATTCAAAGCCAGAGCTTCAGTCATCAGTCATCGACTCTTTCCGATCGGATTCAAAGTCGAATTTATTCAAGTGTTCAAATTAGCATGGCCAGCAGTAAGTTCAACGTTGCACAGTTTTACGAGGCTAAGTTTTATGAATACTCAATGCTGCTTAAATTGCAGAGTGCCAGCTCGCTTGTAGGATTTAAATTGCTCAATAGCTACATGACTGGTTATGTTCTTCGTTCGAAGAATTTATGTGTTGCGTTGGCGCATTGTTTTTTCAATATACCCGGACAGGTATTCTGTATGTGCTGACTAGGTTTGACTAGGACATTATCTGTTGTGAGATCCACCCTGATCCCGGGTCCAGCGAAAACCGTTTATGGTGGAATGTTGGTCATTTATGCTGTGGGAAGATCTTTTCTAACGATAGAAGTTACAAAATTTATAGAATCTGTCATTTAGCTTAATTTTGCAGGTGGGTCGCTACTCGCTAAGAGAGTGCAGCAAATGTAAATTTGAATAGATGTCTTATCTTGAAATATCTGTGACACGCTACAAAATGACAATCTAATATTCATTAAGGCTAAAAATTCTCAGGTCAAGTGAACACGATGAAATTAAAAGAAAATCTGAAGTGAATGGTGCAATTAATTGACTGGAGAATTCAATAGAACAGACTGTGGAAGTGACCTTGTGACTTTCCATGCAGATTGAGATCGCTAAATAGATGCCAATGCCCTGTAATCTCCATGTCTTGAATTAAGATTCACGTTGTTTGAGACAAAGAAATAGAGAGAGGTTTCTCTTGATCAATGGTGTAAGCAGTAAATGATTATCCACAGTTCCAACTGCGAAGCAGACCGGGCATTCTATGCCGCTGCTTAATTCGTAGTAAGGAAACACAGTCGCATGTCTGATAAAAAAGAGTGTCCTTCACAAGGAATATAGCTGCTGATCCATTTTATATGAAAACGGTCGAATAAATATTTAATGTGCTTGATTTAATCATGACGTTCTCAAACAATTGATTACATCATAAGCATCGTCAATCGATCCATCGTTCAAAATTGTTTAATATATCAAGCATACATATATAAGTTTATCCTTATTAAAATTGTTCTGAGATAATCACTTTTTTGATTGATAATCACAATAAATATGTACTTATTTAATACAGAGAATCAGTTTTGCATATCCTTTCAAAAGAAAGAGAACAAATTTCTCTATAGTCGTCTTAGATTACATGCCCGATTTGAATACTCTGTTGCGATAATAAGGTGATAAGGCGATAATAAAGGTGATAATAATTGATAACCACGGTGACAACTGCAGTTCGCAATAGCAAAATCCTGGCATTTCAATATCATTTCATTAGCAGGTGCTATGTAAAACATAATTTAAACCTTATAGAAATCAAGCTATCCAATATTTCATTGCTCCGAAAAATGAAATGAATTTGTCGGTTTTCATGATAGGATCCTGGATCCGGGGGATTTAAAAAACTCGGGTATTTTAATCTCTGACACTGACCATATCAGAATGTGAATGAACGCCGTTCAGTTGAACTAGTTCATGATGTTCGTAAACTTACACGGAGCGATATTCATTTTTTATGAATTGGGCTTGAACTGAACGGCGTTCACATATTTTAAAGATGAACGGGAATATAACGCTCCCGTTCAATTGCTTCCTCCCAATGTTCTCACATGAATGGCCGAAACTACGAGTACATTAGGCAAGAATGCTTCACTCGAAGCCGTTTAAAAAGCTTAGTAGGAAATCTTCTAATTGTCAGACACCTGACACTAATGTTGACACGCATACACAATACAGAAATCTTAGCAATGTTGGATGTTCAATAAAGGAATATAATATAAGTAGTAATAAATATGACATGAATATGAATATTGAATCATCCATCGAACTATGCATTGTTGTGAGGATGCTTAGTGCAGGAAATTGGCAAAAAATTGTGATATAAGTTTGAGATTTTGACACAACATAGTTTTTTACATGTAGAATCGATCTAGAAATGGATCCCAATCTGAAATGTTCCGTAGAGTTTTTTTTTGTGCTGTTGAGAAAGACATGTAATTAATTACATGTTAACCATAGCAAATATAGTGCATTTGTTATCACTCAATGTGAAGGTAGTATTGTTGCATATCAAAATAAAGCTGATGAAAATTCCAATTGATACTTTTCTGTATTCAAGGATAAATTATTCTAAAAAATGAGTAAAAAATAGAACAATGAAGTTATATCAAGTAAAATTACTGAGTGAGTACATTGCTGAACTTCGAAATTCAAATAGAAGCTGCTTTTCAAAGAAGCAGTCTTTGCACGCAAGAACAGCCACATAATTCTGTACATGGCAAAGAATATTTTCGACATTTACAAGTCATTTTGCAATTTTTACTTCTACTATTCACAAGATCTTTGCACGATCTCGCTGAATTGGACAGTGTCCATAAAGGTGTTGATATATCCTGTTCCATTTTTCATCCCCAGTTCCATGGATTCGGCAATTGTATCTTTGATGTTAGAGATTGTTCCCAGATGATGCTGAAAAAAATATCGCATTGTAAATCAGAATATGTCACATAGCATATCATTGATTTCAAGCCTTGAATAATAAATGACTCGCCTTGTATAATGATAATCACTGTGGAACAATTAATATTTCTGTTAATTTTGTATTCAACAAAATGATAAATGTAATCATCATATGATCATTATGTAGGAGTACTTTGCAACTGCACATTCTTTTATTTAGCTACTATAAAATAACTGGGTACACTGAGAATTAGGTCACAGAAATGATATAACCGTAGTCCAACTGCGCTACTTCTGTTCTCGATTACTTCTTCATCTTTTCGTGACTTCTAATAAGCTTCACGTCGTGTTCAATGACTGTTAAATCAACGTTTTTGTGTGTCCACCACTGACGCTATCTCAACTCAGGTCGTCTGTTGTAGTGTTTAGTTAGAAAGAAAAGTTGAAAGTAGAAAATCTGAGTGCCTCTACGCCAACAGAATACAAGGTCCACAAATTCACATAAACAATATAAATTGGAACGCGTTGCACAAAGTTTATGTCATCGGTTACAATTTAACCTACCTTTCTTGTAAAAAAAGTCCGCTGAAAATGCAAGGACAAGGCATCGTTGGAGGAAAACTCGGGCTATGCCTCGCTTTCTTCGTGAACAAGAATCATCATTGAATGATTTTTAAACTCTATCCAGAATTCTGGCACATTTAGAGCCTCATAGAACGATAATCGTGACAATATCTGTGCCGATGTTACGTAGTGCAATTTTTTGACCCTCTATTGCATGCTTGGTATGTAGTAGCATTCTAGTGTCGACCTCTTCGTGACTGCACGGCGAAATGGATTGTGAATTGATGTTTATAAATGACAGAACGTATTCCTGGAACTTGATACATTGAAATAAGGGAGGCCATTCCTGGATGTATTTATAATTAAAATATTGCCACTGGCTTTCTCAGGAATACGTATGTTTATTTCGTCCAATATTTCGTCCTTCTTCCACAGGGACAGACGTTAGACTGACACGGCATTACAAGATGATCGGGTCATGATCACATTTCAGCTAGTGACATGCAACACTATCAATAACAAAAGGAAACAAAGGTAAGCAAGTCACCATAGAAAGTAAGTAAGTCACATCTGTACAGTAAGAAGTCACTATCTGCGATACTACTCTCGAATGAACGGGAGTACCACCTCACCAACGCAACCATTGATTAGAGAGTGTAAATTACCATCTCGTTGGATATACATGGCTTCTCTTGCTCGTCTTGCGGAACCATCTCTTATTGTCTCCACTACTTTCCACTCAATGTTGTCTTCAGGCAGGGATGTGTGCTCATCGATGAAATGCTCATATACTGCCGAGGTTCTGGTCTTGATATGCTCCTTGATTCTGGATTTCACTGTTCTCTCTGTTTGACCAATGTACTTCAATCCGCATAGTTTGCATCTTATTTCATAGATCACGTTCTTCATATAGCATCGCTTCTCTTTCTGTCCAATCTTGCAGGTCCAGCAATCTAGTTTGCATATCGGCTTCTCCCTCTGCTTACGCCATCGGTGACTTAATGGACGTTCAGTTTCATATATAACCCTTATTTTGTTTTCCATCTTACACTGTTCGGTTAATTTTCCAATTCTTCTCCTGGTTTGTTCGTCAATGAACGAACATAGAGGTCATATGTTCACATAGCAGACAACGTCCACATATCACTCGATTTCGTTAGTGATTGTCATTTAAGAAAATTAAATAAGTTGAAAGTTAAATATGACATTCCGGTAACGTTTTCAACTAAACCAGGGAGAAAAATTATTTCAATTAATAAAAGCAAACCCAAAGAAGAATGCAATTGTAATGTGTGTAGCGCCATTGGTCCTAAATACAACTGCAAAAGCAGATATCTAGTTTATTGTTTTAATTGCTTTTGGTGCAATGACCTCTATGTTGGACAAAGTTGTCGACCTTTCAAGTTGCGCTATCAAGAACACGAACGTAGTATTCGCAACAGAGATTCTAAAAGTGCTTTGAGCGAGCATCATCTAAAATTTCACGCTGCTTAATAGACGTCATGAACAAGTTTAATGAGTTGCCACAACTATGCCTAATCAGTATTTAAGGATCCTTCTACATTTGTACGCCACCCTTGAGACTGTCTTCGGACGAAACGCGTCGGGTGCTTCTTTTTAACTTATTGGAATAAAAAGTCGTAAATAGAAGGGAGTGACTTCTTTATTATCAATTATTTGGAAATTACTTATCTTGACCTCGATTAAGCAGACTTTAATCGAGGTCGAGGTCGGACTGAACAGTAGTCACATAATTACAGAAATTTTCACCATGTAATAATTTCTTTATTTGTTTCTTCATACTGATTTGCTCCTTTACCTCTACTTATCGGACACTTTCGACGTAAGAATCGTGAAGAAACGCATTAAATTTGAATGATTATAGCAAATAGTATAGAAACAGTAAAATATACAGTACTTACAGTCTTGCATGGAACGAGACCGAAGATGAGACTTTCACAGAATGGTCTACACCCTGTGACTACTACGAAAATGCGCGCCTTCTGAGTTACTTTGATCTATCGAAAAGAAGAAAGAAAAAGACATGTTAATTGAAGGAAAATTGAAGTTTTCGACCAAACTATCAGTTTCTTGTGTTTCTTCCGACTATGCGAGATCTATTAATTCTAGCGCAATGGATTTTAGCAAGATATATCTTCAGGGCATGAAGTCATGTAGCCATATACCTTAACCTACAAACTAGACATATTTGTATTCAGCAAGCATCCTAGTAATTTAAATGAAAATCATCATCCTCTAGGAATCTCAGTTAACTACATAAAATAAACTAAGATTAAGCCTACTGTTCAAAATAATGATTCTGTAATGAACCTTGAAGAAAATATAATATAATACATGTGAAACTACTGTTTGGGTACTGAACGCGCTAGAATCGACCTGCAACGTCTCACCTGGAGCTGCTCTATGAAGAAAATAAAATACGGAAGTAGACTTGATATAAATGGACCAATTGGTGACTAACTATTCATAAAACTTAATCTATCTCTTAAGAGGACCGGTCTGTACCCCATCCTATCCAGTTTTAATTCACAAACAATTATGACAAGCTTAATCTATACACGACGGAAGATACTATCAATTACCTATTTCACTGCAGATGGGAAAGGATATTATCTGAATTTAGAAAATCATTCACGTTGTTAACTTGCGTTACATAACTTAATATAGAAAATAAACTAACCAAGTAATCATCAAAGTGTAGATCGTACTAACAATTTAAAAAAAGAAGGGTTATGAGTTCTGAAAGATTTGCTGCTGCAAATGATTACCGAAATACGATTGTAAATGGAATATTGAAATTGTAACAAAAGAAAAAAAATAATAAGAAAAAATTTCACATGAAGCGTATGTAAAATAAATGAGTAAACTACAAAAATAATTAGTGCAAACGAATAATGCAGTACATACTGAAAATAAAATGAAATTAGTCCTTAAAAAGACTGGTTTTGCGTTCCCTGTAATAGCTAGGAACTCAGCACGAACTCAGCAAGGATTCGAATTCCTGAACACCTAAACTGCCCGGGACCTGCACATTAAAACTGTATGGCTTCCACAAAGTCAAAAGTCGGGTTAGTCAAAACTGGCTTTAGTCCAAATTGGTGTAAGTCAAAATCGGCAAAAAAAGAAAATCTGATTACTTGTTCAGAAGAAAACTGAACTTGGAAAATTTTCCTAGCTTAATACAGCCCAAAATTCAAGAGTAGCTCTTTGTGCCTGTGTAAGCATCTTTCCGCACTATTGATTGAAGAATATATATATTATAGCCTCTAGCGATTAGTAATCTAAAGATCGAAGAAGTTTTTTTCACGAAATTATCAAGGGATGAACAAATTCGACCACATCTTATTTGTCCGTTAAATACTTGGCTACCCATTTTGTAATAGCTGTATGTTCTCTGAATGTTAGGAGTGTAACAGATAAGTTAAAATCGTCTACTTTATGATTTAGTTATGGTCAGTTTAACATCTAAGTATTCAACCTCTTTGTTATTACTACCGCTTCTGCTCGCCTCCAAGCTGCCAGGGTAAATATGCTTAATAATCTGGTTAAAACGTCTATAATGTTTAAGTGTTTGTAAACATAAAATTTTGATCAAATTTTTGCTCAAAACGTAAGCATGTAACCACTTTCTTGCAAATATCGGGTATGGAATTTGTTTCGATCACTTGTTAGAACGTGATAGAAGACGATATGAAGATGTATCATGCCTAAAATCATGTGATCGAGCAAACACACCAAACTTGGTCGAAAACTTCAATTACATGCCTTTTTCTTTGATGATGTTTGTAGATCAAAGGAACTCAATAGAGCTCGGAAGGTGCGCATTTTCGGTCATTCTGTGAGTCTCATCTTCGGTCTGGTTGCATGCAGAAGCTCGTCCTGGCGGCGGGACAACAAGAATATTCTATGTTTTCATAGCATTTGTTGCAATCATTCAAATTTCATGTATACATCTAAATTTGTATTCAAGATTCTTGTGTCATAAGTAAGCACCTGTTGAGATTGGACGTGAGGTCTTATGCCATTAGATGTTTTCAATGAATTTTCTCCTTTTTACTTACAAAAGAAAATTGTTTTCTAACAATTTTATGTCATGTATTGAGTAATGCCTTGAGCGTACATTTCACGCTCCTGCCTAAGGGAATTTATGTTTAATTTTTCCTTATTTTTTACGATTACCTGTTTTTGACGAAATAGTGCAAGTTTATTCCTTTTGATTGATTTATATACAGCGATTCTTCACAAGCATGCACTCTAGTCAAAAGGAATTCCTTACATGCAGTCTGTCCAGTGCTGCGTGTCTTCTTGACAGATTTCATAGCTTATTTGCTTTACACAACTTAGGTGACAGTATTCGTGAGTCTATTTTCATGAAAAGGGTTTGAAACCACTTTTTGAAAGAAGAGTGTGCTTACAGGTGTGATGGAATTCAAATAATTTGATTCTTGCTATTGACTAACCAATGATTGCTATTGATTGACGACTTAGTCACTTCTGTTTTAGAAGCTTGTCCATACCTTTCATTGTACTGTTTTCTTTTATTTTTTTTAGCAAAAAAACAATTTAGCTTTTCGCAAAAAAAAGAAAAAAGACTTAGTCACTGTTATCAGAATTATCACATTTCATATGATAATCAGGCTTTCCTGTTTTTAGTCTATTTTATGTTAGTATAATCACTCGGCTGTTCTAACTGCACATCGAGATTAACTGAAGATTTGAAAAAATCAAGTCCGACTTTAGGCTGTTGGAAAATAGAATTAGGCAGATGCGCAGATTTGTAATAGACTTCTGTCATTACATGTAGCTACTGCACTTATGGCCAGTGAGTGCAGCGTACAGTCTCACTGTAACCGTATTGGTCTGTGAGTTGGCGCGCACGCCAACTTCCCAGGATCCTAGGAGTCTCTCCTGAGACAGTGTCAGAATACATTTTGCTACACTTCGAGCAGCACGCACGTCTTGTTTTTGATACAAAACATAACATGGTGTCAGAGTTTTCGTAACCTCACCGCCTCATTCTCTCCACGTTCGTCATGGTCTCATCGTCGTCGCTCCCTCCGCCAACCATTGACTGGTCATCATCCGACCTTGACACTGCTATGCGAAAGTTCCTCCGCGCCTGTAATCTTCACTTCAACGGTCCTCTGCTTAAAGTGCCAGAAGCCGTCAAAGTCAATTACCTCCTCTGGTCTGGATCGAAAGGACAAGACATCGCCGATACTTTCGATATTCCTGCAGGCGATAAGGTCAAACTCGAATCTTACATAGCTCGCTTCTCATCCTATGCCAAGCCACGAAGCAACTTCTGTGTGTCAAGATTTCGACTACTCGGGTCTCAACAGCAGTCTGGCGAATCTGTTGACTCCTACGTCAAACGACTACGCGAACTTATCCTTCAATGTGATTACGACGCTGATGAGCGAGCAACCATACTGGTCGACATTTTTATTTTTGGACTACACCTTAAATCCGTGCAGTCCACACTTCTCAAGGAAGGGAGAAGGCTCACCATCGAAGATGCTCTACATGTCGCGCGAACAGAAGAAGCTACACGACAGCAGGTAGAGATTATTCGTGGTGCCGATCCTCGAGATCAGTATGAAGAGCGCGTCGATCGCGTCAAGACTGTTAGTAAGCCTCACAACAGCTTTGTGAAACCTACAGTTACCAATACAGCTCAGAAATGTGGCAACTGTGGTCGACAACATGAGCGTGGAAATTGTCCTGCCTTCGGCCAAACCTGTACTGGCTGTGGTAGGCTGGGACATTGGCAGCGATGCTGCCGCTCATCGCGACGTCAGAAGACTCCGACTACGTCTAGAATAAGCGAAGTTCAGGAGAATAGCAGTGAAATCTACTTTGACACGCTTCATATACACAGCACCTCATTAAATGACGTACGGCAAGCGTTTGTCGACCTCGAATTTCAGTCTGGAAATGTGACAATGACTCTAGCTTGCAAGCTCGACACCGGAGCAGAAGGCAATGTCATTCCGAAGCGATTCTTTGAACCATTCAACTCATCTGCTGAGTTAATGCCTTCTCAGACTCGCATCGTCGCATACGGAGGTACGCCTGTCCGCCATCTTGGGGTATTTTCATTCAACCTCCGTCACGCCGACAAGCATTCCATTGCATCTTTCTTCGTGGCTGACACAGCTGGTGAGATACTACTTGGTTTACCCACCTGTCGCAAACTTGGACTTATCTCTTTCCACCTCGATGTCGAACTGAGACCGTCGCAGATTTCGAGCATCGCATTGGACAATTCTCCAGGCCCTGGAGATGCAGAAGCTCGCCGCCAGATTCTTGCCGAGTACAACGATGTCTTCAAAGGAATAGGGTGCTTCAAAGAGACAGTAAGAATTGTGGTGGACCCCTCAATTCCTCCTGTGATTCATCCTCCGCGTCGGATACCAATATCACTAAAAGAAGAGTTCAAGCGCGAACCGAGATGAACTAGGTCTGCAAGACAGCCTAATCGTAAAAGATCATCGCATCGTGATTCCGAAAGCCGTAAGACGTCGCATTCTCATCTCACACAACTGCACGCAGCTCATCAAGGAATAGAAAAGATGAAACTTCTCGCCCTTTCATCCGTATTCTGGGTTGGAATAAGCAATGACATTGAAACAATGGCTGCAGGCTGTGAAAGCTGCCAGAGACACCAACCAGCACAACAACGCGAGCCTCCTATGCCTCATGACGTTGCCCCCTGTGCGTGGTACACTATCCCTGCGGACTTATTTCATTGGGAAAACAAAACATTTTTACTAATCGGTGATACGTATTCTCGCTTTCCCATCATTCGGAAGTAATGTTAAGGCACTGTCACCCGTAGTTAAATGAATAAAGTAAAAACCACACTAGTACGGAAGAATGTTATTCGAGCTTTCGACCGTCCTTCAGACAGTCATAATCATGAAATGAATGAAAACATTTACACCTACACGTACACCAAAAGATAAAAATGAAGAAGTTAACAGGTAAGAAAAGAACAGAGCGTGCCGACACAGGAGGGGCGGAATGACATGTGCAAAGAGGCTCAGACATCTAAGATAAAACATTTCCAACACCGCGAACAACGAGATTAGCAACATGAGTATTTACATTAATGAGGCCGGAATTGAGATTTACAACATTGTCGGGATGCGATCTTATTACAGATGACTCTAACACTTTTCTGGTATGGAGGTCATTGCAGGGATAAATCAAGCGGGCGCTATCAAAATTAAAGGAGTGGTCATTATTTACAGAATGCACATATAAAGCATTGTTCATATTATGATTGCGAATATCATACTTGTGCTCTTTAATCCGAACGTTCAAAGAACGACCGGATTCACCTATGTAAAATTTATTGCAGTCATTGCAATCAATGCGATAAACGCCAGAAGAAGGAACAACCTTGGGGGCATTGGAAACCACAACAGACTTAATCTTATTAGGATAGGAAAAGCTAACATTACAATTCAGGTGCGAGCGAAGCAAAGATTGAGTGCGAGTATTCAATGACGGAACATATGGGACACAAAAACGCGAATGGAAGGAATCAGAGTCAGAACGAGGGTTTGGTTTATAAAATGAGGATTTAGCCTTGTACAAGGACTTATTAAGTACAGATTGAGGATAGGCTAAGGCAGAAAGTGAAGCGAAAATGAAATCAACTTCATCAGACAAAAATTCAGGACTACATACTCTCAAAGCGCGAAGGAACAAGCCATGTGCAACGCTAAGTTTGATGGACAAGGGGTGGAAAGAGAAAAAGTGAAGATAGGAATTCGAATGAGTAGGCTTTCGAAATACCTTAAATTTCAAGCCTGTGGGAGAGCGAACTATCAAAACGTCAAGAAAAGAAATGGAACAATCTGATTCCCATTCATTCAAATTCATTTTGATGTCCCATGAAGTTAGCATTAACTTATTAATAAATGTCTGATCTTTTCGATACATAGATCGATATTCTGAGTCGTTCTACAGCCGTCAGGCAATCCAAGACATGCGAGCAAATTCGGGAATGACCCAATTGACAATCCTGAGTCGTTTGTTCGAGCGAGCAAATTCATTTTGATGTCCCATGAAGTTAGCATTTACTTTTTAATAAATGTCTGATCTTTTCGATACATAGATCGATATTCAGAGTCGTTCTACAGCCGTCAGGCAATCCAAAACATGCGAGCAAATTCGGGAATGACCCAATTGACAATCCTGAGTCGTTTGTTCGAGCGAGCAAATTCATTTTGATGTCCCATGAAGTTAGCATTATCTTTTTAATAAATGTCTGATCTTTTCGATACATAGATCGATATTCATAGTCGTTCTACAGCCGTCAGGCAATCCAAAACATGCGAGCAAATTCGGGAATGACCCAATTGACAATCCTGAGTCGTTTGTTCGAGCGAGCAAATTCATTTTGATTTCCCATGAAGTTAGCATTAACTTATTAATAAATGTCTGATCTTTTTGATACATAGATCGATATTCTGAGTCGCTCTACAGCCGTCAGGCAATCCAAAACATGCGAGCAAATTCGGGAATGACCCAATTGACAATCGTGAGTCGTTTGTTCGAGCGAGCAAATTCATTTTGATGTCCCATGAAGTTAGCATTAACTTTTTAATAAATGTCTGATCTTTTCGATACATAGATCGATATTCAGAGTCGTTCTACAGCCGTCAGGCAATCCAAAACATGCGAGCAAATTCGGGAATGACCCAATTGACAATCCTGAGTCGTTTGTTCGAGCGAGCAAATTCATTTTGATGTCCCATGAAGTTAGCATTATCTTTTTAATAAATGTCTGATCTTTTTGATACATAGATCGATATTCATAGTCGTTCTACAGCCGTCAGGCAATCCAAAACATGCGAGCAAATTCGGGAATGACCCAATTGACAATCCTGAGTCGTTTGTTCGAGCGAGCAAATTCATTTTGATTTCCCATGAAGTTAGCATTAACTTTTTAATAAATGTCTGATCTTTTCGATACATAGATCGATATTCTGAGTCGTTCTACAGCCGTCAGGCAATCCAAAACATGCGAGCAAATTCGGGAATGACCCAATTGACAATCCTGAGTCGTTTGTTCGAGCGAGCAAATTCATTTTGATGTCTCATGAAGTTAGCATTATCTTTTTAATAAATTTCTGATCTTTTCGATACATAGATCGATATTCAGAGTCGTTCTACAGCCGTCAGGCAATCCAAAACATGCGAGCAAATTCGGGAATGACCCAATTGACAATCCTGAGTCGTTTGTTCGAGCGAGCAAATTCATTTTGATGTCCCATGAAGTTAGCATTATCTTTTTAATAAATGTCTGATCTTTTTGATACATAGATCGATATTCTGAGTCGCTCTACAGCCGTCAGGCAATCCAAAACATGCGAGCAAATTCGGGAATGACCCAATTGACAATCGTGAGTCGTTTGTTCGAGCGAGCAAATTCATTTTGATTTCCCATGAAGTTAGCATTAACTTATTAATAAATGTCTGATCTTTTCGATACATAGATCGATGTTCTGAGTCGTTCTACAGCCGTCAGGCAACCCAAAACATGCGAGCAAATTCGGGAATAACCCAATTGACAATCCTGAGTCGTTTGTTCGAGCGAGCAAATTCATTTTGATGTCTCATGAAGTTAGCATTATCTTTTTAATAAATTTCTGATCTTTTCGATACATAGATCGATATTCAGAGTCGCTCTACAGCCGTCAGGCAATCCAAAACATGCGAGCAAATTCGGGAATGACCCAATTGACAATCGTGAGTCGTTTGTTCGAGCGAGCAAATTCATTTTGATGTCCCATGAAGTTAGCATTAACTTTTTAATAAATGTCTGATCTTTTCGATACATAGATCGATATTCAGAGTCGTTCTACAGCCGTCAGGCAATCCAAAACATGCGAGCAAATTCGGGAATGACCCAATTGACAATCGTGAGTCGTTTGTTCGAGCGAGCAAATTCATTTTGATGTCCCATGAAGTTAGCATTAACTTATTAATAAATGTCTGATCTTTTCGATACATAGATCGATATTCAGAGTCGTTCTACAGCCGTCAGGCAATCCAAAACATGCGAGCAAATTCGGGAATGACCCAATTGACAATCCTGAGTCGTTTGTTCGAGCGAGCAAATTCATTTTGATGTCCCATGAAGTTAGCATTAACTTATTAATAAATGTCTGATCTTTTCGATACATAGATCGATATTCTGAGTCGTTCTACAGCCGTCAGGCAATCCAAGACATGCGAGCAAATTCGGGAATGACCCAATTGACAATCCTGAGTCGTTTGTTCGAGCGAGCAAATTCATTTTGATGTCCCATGAAGTTAGCATTAACTTTTTAATAAATGTCTGATCTTTTCGATACATAGATCGATATTCAGAGTCGTTCTACAGCCGTCAGGCAATCCAAAACATGCGAGCAAATTCGGGAATGACCCAATTGACAATCCTGAGTCGTTTGTTCGAGCGAGCAAATTCATTTTGATGTCCCATGAAGTTAGCATTATCTTTTTAATAAATGTCTGATCTTTTCGATACATAGATCGATATTCATAGTCGTTCTACAGCCGTCAGGCAATCCAAAACATGCGAGCAAATTCGGGAATGACCCAATTGACAATCCTGAGTCGTTTGTTCGAGCGAGCAAATTCATTTTGATTTCCCATGAAGTTAGCATTAACTTATTAATAAATGTCTGATCTTTTTGATACATAGATCGATATTCTGAGTCGCTCTACAGCCGTCAGGCAATCCAAAACATGCGAGCAAATTCGGGAATGACCCAATTGACAATCGTGAGTCGTTTGTTCGAGCGAGCAAATTCATTTTGATGTCCCATGAAGTTAGCATTAACTTTTTAATAAATGTCTGATCTTTTCGATACATAGATCGATATTCAGAGTCGTTCTACAGCCGTCAGGCAATCCAAAACATGCGAGCAAATTCGGGAATGACCCAATTGACAATCCTGAGTCGTTTGTTCGAGCGAGCAAATTCATTTTGATGTCCCATGAAGTTAGCATTATCTTTTTAATAAATGTCTGATCTTTTTGATACATAGATCGATATTCATAGTCGTTCTACAGCCGTCAGGCAATCCAAAACATGCGAGCAAATTCGGGAATGACCCAATTGACAATCCTGAGTCGTTTGTTCGAGCGAGCAAATTCATTTTGATTTCCCATGAAGTTAGCATTAACTTTTTAATAAATGTCTGATCTTTTCGATACATAGATCGATATTCTGAGTCGTTCTACAGCCGTCAGGCAATCCAAAACATGCGAGCAAATTCGGGAATGACCCAATTGACAATCCTGAGTCGTTTGTTCGAGCGAGCAAATTCATTTTGATGTCTCATGAAGTTAGCATTATCTTTTTAATAAATTTCTGATCTTTTCGATACATAGATCGATATTCAGAGTCGTTCTACAGCCGTCAGGCAATCCAAAACATGCGAGCAAATTCGGGAATGACCCAATTGACAATCCTGAGTCGTTTGTTCGAGCGAGCAAATTCATTTTGATGTCCCATGAAGTTAGCATTATCTTTTTAATAAATGTCTGATCTTTTTGATACATAGATCGATATTCTGAGTCGCTCTACAGCCGTCAGGCAATCCAAAACATGCGAGCAAATTCGGGAATGACCCAATTGACAATCGTGAGTCGTTTGTTCGAGCGAGCAAATTCATTTTGATTTCCCATGAAGTTAGCATTAACTTATTAATAAATGTCTGATCTTTTCGATACATAGATCGATGTTCTGAGTCGTTCTACAGCCGTCAGGCAACCCAAAACATGCGAGCAAATTCGGGAATAACCCAATTGACAATCCTGAGTCGTTTGTTCGAGCGAGCAAATTCATTTTGATGTCTCATGAAGTTAGCATTATCTTTTTAATAAATTTCTGATCTTTTCGATACATAGATCGATATTCAGAGTCGCTCTACAGCCGTCAGGCAATCCAAAACATGCGAGCAAATTCGGGAATGACCCAATTGACAATCGTGAGTCGTTTGTTCGAGCGAGCAAATTCATTTTGATGTCCCATGAAGTTAGCATTAACTTTTTAATAAATGTCTGATCTTTTCGATACATAGATCGATATTCAGAGTCGTTCTACAGCCGTCAGGCAATCCAAAACATGCGAGCAAATTCGGGAATGACCCAATTGACAATCGTGAGTCGTTTGTTCGAGCGAGCAAATTCATTTTGATGTCCCATGAAGTTAGCATTAACTTATTAATAAATGTCTGATCTTTTCGATACATAGATCGATATTCAGAGTCGTTCTACAGCCGTCAGGCAATCCAAAACATGCGAGCAAATTCGGGAATGACCCAATTGACAATCCTGAGTCGTTTGTTCGAGCGAGCAAATTCATTTTGATGTCCCATGAAGTTAGCATTAACTTATTAATAAATGTCTGATCTTTTCGATACATAGATCGATATTCTGAGTCGTTCTACAGCCGTCAGGCAATCCAAAACATGCGAGCAAATTCGGGAATGACCCAATTGACAATCGTGAGTCGTTTGTTCGAGCGAGCAAATTCATTTTGATGTCCCATGAAGTTAGCATTAACTTTTTAATAAATGTCTGATCTTTTCGATACACAGATCGATATTCTGAGTCGTTCTACAGCCGTCAGGCAATCCAAAACATGCGAGCAAATTCGGGAATGACCCAATTGACAATCGTGAGTCGTTTGTTCGAGCGAGCAAATTCATTTTGATGTCCCATGAAGTTAGCATTAACTTATTAATAAATGTCTGATCTTTTTGATACATAGATCGATATTCTGAGTCGCTCTACAGCCGTCAGGCAATCCAAAACATGCGAGCAAATTCGGGAATGACCCAATTGACAATCCTGAGTCGTTTGTTCGAGCGAGCAAATTCATTTTGATGTCCCATGAAGTTAGCATTAACTTTTTAATAAATGTCTGATCTTTTCGATACATAGATCGATATTCTGAGTCGTTCTACAGCCGTCAGGCAATCCAAAACATGCGAGCAAATTCGGGAATGACCCAATTGACAATCCTGAGTCATTTGTTCGAGCGAGCAAATTCATTTTGATTTCCCATGAAGTTAGCATTAACTTTTTAATAAATGTCTGATCTTTTCGATACATAGATCGATATTCTGAGTCGTTTTACAGTCGTCAGGCAATCCAAAACATGCGAGCAAATTCGGGAATGACCCAATTGACAATCCTGAGTCGTTTGTTCGAGCGAGCAAATTCATTTTGATTTCCCATGAAGTTAGCATTTACTTTTTAATAAATGTCTGATCTTTTCGATACATAGATCGATATTCAGAGTCGTTCTACAGCCGTCAGGCAATCCAAAACATGCGAGCAAATTCGGGAATGACCCAATTGACAATCCTGAGTCGTTTGTTCGAGCGAGCAAATTCATTTTGATGTCCCATGAAGTTAGCATTATCTTTTTAATAAATGTCTGATCTTTTTGATACATAGATCGATATTCTGAGTCGCTCTACAGCCGTCAGGCAATCCAAAACATGCGAGCAAATTCGGGAATGACCCAATTGACAATCGTGAGTCGTTTGTTCGAGCGAGCAAATTCATTTTGATTTCCCATGAAGTTAGCATTAACTTATTAATAAATGTCTGATCTTTTCGATACATAGATCGATATTCTGAGTCGTTTTACAGCCGTCAGGCAATCCAAAACATGCGAGCAAATTCGGGAATAACCCAATTGACAATCCTGAGTCGTTTGTTCGAGCGAGCAAATTCATTTTGATGTCTCATGAAGTTAGCATTAACTTTTTAATAAATGTCTGATCTTTTCGATACATAGATCGATATTCAGAGTCGTTCTACAGCCGTCAGGCAATCCAAAACATGCGAGCAAATTCGGGAATGACCCAATTGACAATCGTGAGTCGTTTGTTCGAGCGAGCAAATTCATTTTGATGTCCCATGAAGTTAGCATTAACTTATTAATAAATGTCTGATCTTTTCGATACACAGATCGATATTCAGAGTCGTTCTACAGCCGTCAGGCAATCCAAAACATGCGAGCAAATTCGGGAATGACCCAATTGACAATCGTGAGTCGTTTGTTCGAGCGAGCAAATTCATTTTTATGTCCCATGAAGTTAGCATTAACTTTTTAATAAATGTCTGATCTTTTTGATACATAGATCGATATTCTGAGTCGCTCTACAGCCGTCAGGCAATCCAAAACATGCGAGCAAATTCGGGAATGACCCAATTGACAATCCTGAGTCGTTTGTTCGAGCGAGCAAATTCATTTTGATGTCCCATGAAGTTAGCATTAACTTTTTAATAAATGTCTGATCTTTTCGATACATAGATCGATATTCAGAGTCGTTCTACAGCCGTCAGGCAATCCAAAACATGCGAGCAAATTCGGGAATGACCCAATTGACAATCCTGAGTCGTTTGTTCGAGCGAGCAAATTCATTTTGATGTCCCATGAAGTTAGCATTAACTTTTTAATAAATGTCTGATCTTTTCGATACATAGATCGATATTCAGAGTCGTTCTACAGCCGTCAGGCAATCCAAAACATGCGAGCAAATTCGGGAATGACCCAATTGACAATCGTGAGTCGTTTGTTCGAGCGAGCAAATTCATTTTGATGTCCCATGAAGTTAGCATTAACTTATTAATAAATGTCTGATCTTTTCGATACACAGATCGATATTCTGAGTCGTTCTACAGCCGTCAGGCAATCCAAAACATGCGAGCAAATTCGGGAATGACCCAATTGACAATCGTGAGTCATTTGTTCGAGCGAGCAAATTCATTTTGATTTCCCATGAAGTTAGCATTAACTTTTTAATAAATGTCTGATCTTTTCGATACATAGATCGATATTCTGAGTCGTTTTACAGTCGTCAGGCAATCCAAAACATGCGAGCAAATTCGGGAATGACCCAATTGACAATCGTGAGTCGTTTGTTCGAGCGAGCAAATTCATTTTGATTTCCCATGAAGTTAGCATTAACTTTTTAATAAATGTCTGATCTTTTCGATACATAGATCGATATTCAGAGTCGTTCTACAGCCGTCAGGCAATCCAAAACATGCGAGCAAATTCGGGAATGACCCAATTGACAATCCTGAGTCGTTTGTTCGAGCGAGCAAATTCATTTTGATGTCCCATGAAGTTAGCATTTACTTTTTAATAAATGTCTGATCTTTTCGATACACAGATCGATATTCTGAGTCGTTCTACAGCCGTCAGGCAATCCAAAACATGCGAGCAAATTCGGGAATGACCCAATTGACAATCCTGAGTCGTTTGTTCGAGCGAGCAAATTCATTTTGATGTCCCATGAAGTTAGCATTATCTTTTTAATAAATGTCTGATCTTTTCGATACACAGATCGATATTCTGAGTCGCTCTACAGCCGTCAGGCAATCCAAAACATGCGAGCAAATTCGGGAATGACCCAATTGACAATCCTGAGTCATTTGTTCGAGCGAGCAAATTCATTTTTATGTCCCATGAAGTTAGCATTAACTTTTTAATAAATGTCTGATCTTTTCGATACATAGATCGATATTCAGAGTCGTTCTACAGCCGTCAGGCAATCCAAAACATGCGAGCAAATTCGGGAACGACCCAATTGACAATCGTGAGTCGTTTGTTCGAGCGAGCAAATTCATTTTGATGTCCCATGAAGTTAGCATTAACTTTTTAATAAATGTCTGATCTTTTCGATACATAGATCGATATTCAGAGTCGTTCTACAGCCGTCAGGCAATCCAAAACATGCGAGCAAATTCGGGAATGACCCAATTGACAATCGTGAGTCGTTTGTTCGAGCGAGCAAATTCATTTTGATGTCCCATGAAGTTAGCATTAACTTATTAATAAATGTCTGATCTTTTCGATACACAGATCGATATTCTGAGTCGTTCTACAGCCGTCAGGCAATCCAAAACATGCGAGCAAATTCGGGAATGACCCAATTGACAATCCTGAGTCGTTTGTTCGAGCGAGCAAATTCATTTTGATGTCCCATGAAGTTAGCATTAACTTTTTAATAAATGTCTGATCTTTTTGATACATAGATCGATATTCTGAGTCGCTCTACAGCCGTCAGGCAATCCAAAACATGCGAGCAAATTCGGGAATGACCCAATTGACAATCGTGAGTCGTTTGTTCGAGCGAGCAAATTCATTTTGATGTCCCAGCAAGTTAGCATTAACTTTTTAATAAATGTCTGATCTTTTCGATACATAGATCGATATTCATAGTCGTTCTACAGCCGTCAGGCAATCCAAAACATGCGAGCAAATTCGGGAATGACCCAATTGACAATCGTGAGTCGTTTGTTCGAGCGAGCAAATTCATTTTGATGTCCCATGAAGTTAGCATTAACTTTTTAATAAATGTCTGATCTTTTCGATACATAGATCGATATTCAGAGTCGTTCTACAGCCGTCAGGCAATCCAAAACATGCGAGCAAATTCGGGAATGACCCAATTGACAATCGTGAGTCGTTTGTTCGAGCGAGCAAATTCATTTTGATGTCCCATGAAGTTAGCATTAACTTTTTAATAAATGTCTGATCTTTCCGATACATAGATCGATATTCTGAGTCGTTCTACAGCCGTCAGGCAATCCAAAACATGCGAGCAAATTCGGGAATGACCCAATTGACAATCCTGAGTCGTTTGTTCGAGCGAGCAAATTCATTTTGATGTCCCATGAAGTTAGCATTAACTTTTTAATAAATGTCTGATCTTTTCGATACATAGATCGATATTCAGAGTCGTTCTACAGCCGTCAGGCAATCCAAAACATGCGAGCAAATTCGGGAATGACCCAATTGACAATCCTGAGTCGTTTGTTCGAGCGAGCAAATTCATTTTGATGTCCCATGAAGTTAGCATTAACTTTTTAATAAATGTCTGATCTTTTCGATACATAGATCGATATTCTGAGTCGTTCTAGTCGCTAGGTGATCGAAAACAAGCGAGCAATTCGGGAATGACCCATTTGACAATCCTGAGTCGTTTGTTCGAGCGAGCAAATTCATTTTGATGTCCCATGAAGTTAGCATTAACTTTTTAATAAATGTCTGATCTTTTCGATACACAGATCGATATTCTGAGTCGTTCTACAGCCGTCAGGCAATCCAAAACATGCGAGCAAATTCGGGAATGACCCAATTGACAATCGTGAGTCGTTTGTTCGAGCGAGCAAATTCATTTTGATGTCCCATGAAGTTAGCATTAACTTTTTAATAAATGTCTGATCTTTTCGATACATAGATCGATATTCTGAGTCGTTTTACAGTCGTCAGGCAATCCAAAACATGCGAGCAAATTCGGGAATGACCCAATTGACAATCGTGAGTCGTTTGTTCGAGCGAGCAAATTCATTTTGATTTCCCATGAAGTTAGCATTAACTTTTTAATAAATGTCTGATCTTTTCGATACATAGATCGATATTCAGAGTCGTTCTACAGCCGTCAGGCAATCCAAAACATGCGAGCAAATTCGGGAATGACCCAATTGACAATCCTGAGTCGTTTGTTCGAGCGAGCAAATTCATTTTGATGTCCCATGAAGTTAGCATTTACTTTTTAATAAATGTCTGATCTTTTCGATACACAGATCGATATTCTGAGTCGTTCTACAGCCGTCAGGCAATCCAAAACATGCGAGCAAATTCGGGAATGACCCAATTGACAATCCTGAGTCGTTTGTTCGAGCGAGCAAATTCATTTTGATGTCCCATGAAGTTAGCATTATCTTTTTAATAAATGTCTGATCTTTTCGATACACAGATCGATATTCTGAGTCGCTCTACAGCCGTCAGGCAATCCAAAACATGCGAGCAAATTCGGGAATGACCCAATTGACAATCCTGAGTCGTTTGTTCGAGCGAGCAAATTCATTTTTATGTCCCATGAAGTTAGCATTAACTTTTTAATAAATGTCTGATCTTTTCGATACATAGATCGATATTCAGAGTCGTTCTACAGCCGTCAGGCAATCCAAAACATGCGAGCAAATTCGGGAACGACCCAATTGACAATCGTGAGTCGTTTGTTCGAGCGAGCAAATTCATTTTGATGTCCCATGAAGTTAGCATTAACTTTTTAATAAATGTCTGATCTTTTCGATACATAGATCGATATTCAGAGTCGTTCTACAGCCGTCAGGCAATCCAAAACATGCGAGCAAATTCGGGAATGACCCAATTGACAATCGTGAGTCGTTTGTTCGAGCGAGCAAATTCATTTTGATGTCCCATGAAGTTAGCATTAACTTATTAATAAATGTCTGATCTTTTCGATACACAGATCGATATTCTGAGTCGTTCTACAGCCGTCAGGCAATCCAAAACATGCGAGCAAATTCGGGAATGACCCAATTGACAATCGTGAGTCGTTTGTTCGAGCGAGCAAATTCATTTTGATGTCCCATGAAGTTAGCATTAACTTTTTAATAAATGTCTGATCTTTTTGAAACATAGATCGATATTCTGAGTCGCTCTACAGCCGTCAGGCAATCCAAAACATGCGAGCAAATTCGGGAATGACCCAATTGACAATCGTGAGTCGTTTGTTCGAGCGAGCAAATTCATTTCGATGTCCCAGCAAGTTAGCATTAACTTTTTAATAAATGTCTGATCTTTTCGATACATAGATCGATATTCATAGTCGTTCTACAGCCGTCATGCAATCCAAAACATGCGAGCAAATTCGGGAATGACCCAATTGACAATCGTGAGTCGTTTGTTCGAGCGAGCAAATTCATTTTGATGTCCCATGAAGTTAGCATTAACTTATTAATAAAGGTCTGATCTTTTCGATACACAGATCGATATTCTGAGTCGTTCTACAGCCGTCAGGCAATCCAAAACATGCGAGCAAATTCGGGAATGACCCAATTGACAATCCTGAGTCATTTGTTCGAGCGAGCAAATTCATTTTGATGTCCCATGAAGTTAGCATTAACTTTTTAATAAATGTCTGATCTTTTTGATACATAGATCGATATTCTGAGTCGCTCTACAGCCGTCAGGCAATCCAAAACATGCGAGCAAATTCGGGAATGACCCAATTGACAATCCTGAGTCATTTGTTCGAGCGAGCAAATTCATTTTGATTTCCCATGAAGTTAGCATTAACTTTTTAATAAATGTCTGATCTTTTCGATACATAGATCGATATTCTGAGTCGTTTTACAGTCGTCAGGCAATCCAAAACATGCGAGCAAATTCGGGAATGACCCAATTGACAATCGTGAGTCGTTTGTTCGAGCGAGCAAATTCATTTTGATTTCCCATGAAGTTAGCATTAACTTTTTAATAAATGTCTGATCTTTTCGATACATAGATCGATATTCAGAGTCGTTCTACAGCCGTCAGGCAATCCAAAACATGCGAGCAAATTCGGGAATGACCCAATTGACAATCCTGAGTCGTTTGTTCGAGCGAGCAAATTCATTTTGATGTCCCATGAAGTTAGCATTGACTTTTTAATAAATGTCTGATCTTTTCGATACACAGATCGATATTCTGAGTCGTTCTACAGTCGTCAGGCAATCCAAAACATGCGAGCAAATTCGGGAATGACCCAATTGACAATCCTGAGTCGTTTGTTCGAGCGAGCAAATTCATTTTGATGTCCCATGAAGTTAGCATTATCTTTTTAATAAATGTCTGATCTTTTCGATACACAGATCGATATTCTGAGTCGCTCTACAGCCGTCAGGCAATCCAAAACATGCGAGCAAATTCGGGAACGACCCAATTGACAATCCTGAGTCGTTTGTTCGAGCGAGCAAATTCATTTTGATGTCCCATGAAGTTAGCATTAACTTTTTAATAAATGTCTGATCTTTTCGATACATAGATCGATATTCAGAGTCGTTCTACAGCCGTCAGGCAATCCAAAACATGCGAGCAAATTCGGGAATGACCCAATTGACAATCCTGAGTCGTTTGTTCGAGCGAGCAAATTCATTTTGATGTCCCATGAAGTTAGCATTAACTTTTTAATAAATGTCTGATCTTTTCGATACATAGATCGATATTCAGAGTCGTTCTACAGCCGTCAGGCAATCCAAAACATGCGAGCAAATTCGGGAACGACCCAATTGACAATCGTGAGTCGTTTGTTCGAGCGAGCAAATTCATTTTGATGTCCCATGAAGTTAGCATTAACTTATTAATAAATGTCTGATCTTTTCGATACATAGATCGATATTCAGAGTCGTTCTACAGCCGTCAGGCAATCTAAAACATGCGAGCAAATTCGGGAATGACCCAATTGACAATCCTGAGTCGTTTGTTCGAGCGAGCAAATTCATTTTGATTTCCCATGAAGTTAGCATTAGTTTTATCATGAATTTTCAATTGATTTCGAATCGAAAAAGCATTTTCTCTGTATTTGAAGGGCAGGAGGGATTGGAAAAGATGTTTGGAAATTCGGAAATGAAATGCTCGTTGATGCTACACAATTGTTGATGGCGAGAAAATTGGTTTAGTTGGTGTGTGAAGTTAGCATTAATGTTGACATTGACTTTTGATCTTTTGATCTTTTAGTGATATTTTCTCCTATTTCCTTTAATTTCCGGATTTTGGGGTGTTGATGAGCGAATTCCTGGTTGGAGAATGCACTCATATGTGAATTTTGTGACGCGATCAAATCATCTGAAAACGTTAATGCTGCAGTTAATGCTAACTTCATCGCCTTCATGTTGCATACATATGAATCATACTATGAAATAGAATTCAAGCTCTTACGTATGTAACTTGATTTATGTTTTCATACATTTGCGTGGCACAGCGGCTAGTCTAAGTGCTTGACCAAGCGATCGAGCATTTAGCGAGAGATCCATGTCGAGCATCGAAAATGTCATGGGAAGTCTCAGGAAGGACATCCGGGCTAAGCGATCACAACGCTCCAGTTAAAAGTCTGACAATGTCAGTACCGTCGAAGCCCCAGTATGGAGGAGGAGTGACGTCAAACCATCATCATACGTACATGTAAATGAATTACACTATGATGTGATATATAAATTCCTATGAGGTGATGGATAGCATAAGTGGCAAGTAGAAATAAGCTTATCTATGATATTGCGGGTAATATGTTTCAGTAACGAGACAAACTAAACGAGAGATCTAGCGAGACCTGCTATGTATGAACTAACTAGACCAGGGGGATCTCAACTCAAAAATTCGGCGGGCCACATTTCCTGGCATTTTTCATATAAATATGCTACCTTGAATTACTTGAAGTGAAACATTTTTCGACTGAATGCATAACAAACAACCCCTACAGGCCTACTATATAAGTCTAGACCTAGGTAATAGAAGCCTAAGTATTAGCTAGAGTTGATAGGCGCCTATATTTATGTATCACTAATAATCCTTCTCTCTCAAAATAAGTTGAGTTTTTTTGTATTATGATGATTAAGCAAAGTTATGATATGGACCTAATACTGAGCTTATAGGATAGTCCTATACATGTCTCCGTTATAAAAATCGTCTGTGGTTTAGAAAACATGTTAGATTCCTAACAAGGGTTTATTGTTTTTGTTAAAACCTAGTACAGTGTAGTATCCATTCACAAAATATGCAATGCTTATAGAGAGAGGCCTACATGCATCGGATGAATGTTAATATTTGGGAAATATTACATATGTATGCATGTGTACATGAATATAAAGTTTACATTGAGAAGAATAGTGATAATCCAATAATGCTATTACATGTATAATTACAACCGAGAAAATTACTTGATCCAAAATATCAATAAAAAAGCCACTAAATATGTCAGAGAGAAATTTGTCCACCATGCTTTGCTTTTGTCAACTCGATGAATCTTGGTTTCAAACCGTGTTTATGTAATTGAGTGTAGTGAACGAAGACTCACAGTGGTACGTTGATCCGAACATTGCAAGAAGCCTGAGTCCACATCGTCGGATATCAGCATACATCTTATCCTTATGAATGTCAAACCACAGATCAACCATATCGTTGCACATCTAACACATTCTTCAACAACAGCACTATTTCTCAGTGCAATCAATTGCAGCTCACCGACATTTCTATTCACTCCGAGTTTTCGAATTAACTTGCACAGATTTCAATATTTGCTTCTACAGGATTTTTCATAAGCCCAATGAAATGAGTAAGATCATTAAAATCTTGAAATCGATTGTCAAAATCATTTCTTCCAAAAATAAAAACATTATTATATAATCTGACTTCGTGTATGATGGTTAATTTTCCATCTACTGCGTGCGAATACTTACCTTTTCGGGAAGCAGGTGAGGTTAATTAGCAGTTACCACTGGTTATGAGATTGTTTACACTAAAAATGATTTCACTATTCACACAGATCAATTATGGAATAGTCATTGATGTACATCGCTAAGAATCTTGTAATCATTCATTCTTGGCGTCATCGTTCCAACGTCATCAAATGCGTCTAGTGCCCATCTACTGCATTTTCTACTGTGTGATGTGTGAACCGCGGCAAACAGAATTGAAGGCAAGACAAAGAAATTCTGCTCTCCCTTCATGACTTCGCCATGGAATAAAGAATCTAATTATAAATTAATTCCTATGGCTTGACGTAATGGCTTGCAAGGAAGGTAAAAGGAGGGGCAGACTATAAGTGCGTATGTAAGTGTGAGTGTGTACAGCCGTACATCAATGGCAACAGCGCCGTAACACACAAGTTGCAAACATCATTAGCGTGTGTGCGTTTGTAATTGTTCTTGGAAAACAGCTGCCTCGCGGGTGCTCAAAAAGTCATCTATCCAAGCGTCTCTGATCTGATATTGAGACTTCGAAACTAGCAAAGTTTTGAAAAGCAATCTAAGCAGAATGAAACTGATGAAAGATGATCCTTTATCACAAATATTTTGCTTTACATTATTTATGGGTCTGCGCTGAATGCTCCACAGGCATGGAGAATACGCCACTGTATCTTATGTCATGCACAAGAACTCATAACCATTCAATCAATTTATAAGCTCAGATTTCTGTGCACTCTTCGGAGTAGTCTTTAAATCAGTGCTATGCTATCTCGGAGGTCATCCGTACACAAAAAGCAGTCAGTACGCGCATCCATCCTGCCTGACCAAGCGATACAATTTCAGTAAAGCCTTTCAGTGACAATCGATTTCAAGATTTTAATGACCTTATTCATTTGATTGGGCTTATGAGAAATCCTGTAGAAGCAAATGTTGAAATCCGTGCAAGTCAATTCGAAAAACTTGGAGTGAATAGAAATGTCGGTGAGCTGCAATTGATCTGTATGGCAACGATAGATGTGCAACGATATGGTTGATCTGTGGTTTGACATTCATGAGGATAAGAAGTATCATCATCTCACGTGTGAGCGAGAGACAAAGGCCAATGCGGCTACTTCGCAGGCTATTGATTTTGAGGAAGTAATCTTCCATGCACATTTATATTAATAAGTTTGGAAAGCCTTCATTGGACGTTTCGTTTGTTTTCTTTTCTTTACCAGAGAGGGAGGGTTTGGGCTATTTGCCCTAATTTAGAATTAACCGTCGGATACTTTAGACGGTTTACTAGCCCCGTAGCTCCGAAATAGCGCTCTGCTATATCTTGACCGATTCCTGTTCACAGTTTAAGACTATAATTTTGTTGATAAAAAGAAAAACCAAGTTACTTGGTGCCTCCGTACCAGTATATATTTTTTTGATCTACAGTCCGTTTCATAAAAAGTGGATCATCCTAAAATTTGACTAAATAAAACATAAGCATGATACAGAAAGCATTTTTCATGTTATTTCATGTTCCTAATACATTTAAATGTCCTTACATAATCTGATAAGCTATGAAACAGTAACGGTTCTTAAGAAGCTAATATTTTGTGGCCCTACCCTTATTGTCAATGACATTACCAATTCGTCTAGACATTGATTCGATGATATCGTTGATTTTTGAATGATCTAACTTTCTCCACTCTCTTTTTAACAGTGACGTAAGTTGTGATACGCCATCTGTAGGTAGCAGTGAACGACGAACGTTACGTTTTAGAATACTCCATACATTTTCTATGGGATTCAGATCAGGAGAACGAGCTGGCCAAGATAATGTCCTAAGCCCTAATTGAGACTTGCATAAGTTGACTCTACTACTCCTGTGACACGTTTTGCGTGGACGGCCAGAGCCCTCTTTACGACAGAGTCGAAAATCATCATTATGCCATCGATGCACATTTGTGTAAGGGACATTTAGTCGCTTGCTTGTAGCTCTCAAAGAAAACCCTAGTTTTAGCAAGGCTGACACTTTGCCTTTTGTGAATGCGATCTCGTTATTGTTCATTTGTGCTTTGTATTGTTTTCAACCGGTAAGAGATAGATTTCTAGCTGAAAGCAATCAGGAGTGCTGCCAACACCACCGCAACGAAGTCAGGAAGCTATGGAACATGAAGTCCAGTTAATCACATGTAGCAGTTACATTATTGTTGATGAATAATGGTGCTATACTGGCTCTGATTGACCGATTTTCTCTATTTTTGTTTTGCTTGATAGCTTTTGGCTTGTAGAACAACATATTACATAACAAAGGAAACAAATGTAATTTTATAAGAGTGAGGTATGATTTTGTGTAACATTGCTAAATGAAGATCAAATTATCTACTACTTTTTTATCTATAACAGGAAAACAACTCAATATTCATGCTTGAAATTTCCAACAATGATATTAGTGAGCACAACTGACATATCTTCCAAATTTCAGAGAAATTCGTTCAAGTTTGGCGGAGTTAGACAAAGTTGAAGTTAAGGCGATGTTTAAGGGTGATCCATTTTTTATGAAACAATCTGTATCTAAAATAAAGATTACACTGAAGTGCACTGAAGTTGCACTGTACTTCCGCCTTTGGCCTTCAAGGTGCGACGGTAAGTGGTCTTATGGTAATGGCCACTTACCATCGCACCTTGAAGGCCAAAGGCCGAAGTACAGTGCAACTTCAGTGCACTTCAGTGTAATCTTTATTTTAAATAGATAAAAAAATATATGTATACTGGTACGGATGCACCAAGTAACTTGGTTTTTTCTTTTTATCAATGGATTTGAACCTGCTGAAAAATTTGAGCAATTATATAATTTTGTGCCAACTGATAAAGTTAACTTAAAAATAGCATGTTATCGATATTACAGGTGCTTTATTTCGCGCATCAAAACAGCTTTCAGGGTTGCTGACACATATATTATGTTGTTCAATTGTAAAAAAACGATGGGAAGGAAGAAAGAAAAAGCAAAAACGGATTAAAAAAATAAACAAGAAAATCAAATTTTTCTGCCAAAATATTCATTTTATAAGGCATTGTCTTTAGACCCTTGTCTAGATTTCCATGACTCATTGCCCTGTCGGTCAACCATATCCATACCGGGCTCTGAAGCGCCTTGACATCCTGGAGGTGAATCTCACCTTTCCTTCTAGTATTCCTCGGAATGACTCAAAATTCATGGTGCAGCATATTATGAGTGGGAACGCTTTAATACTGGCATCCATTTGATCTAATTCGCTCATCTTCATACTATTAAAGGCGATTCAAAATTTGAAAGTATCATTTTCACAAATTTTCGAAAATTGTGACATTTTTTCGCATGTTGACTGTGAATCTCCTTAATCATCGCTGCTTACCATGCCAAACTAATTGAACGCACTGAAACGCTATCAATGAGCACAAAAAGAGATCAGTGACATTGATTAGTGCATGGAATATAACTAAAGTATACGCATTTGAAATGTGCAAGATTTGCCTCCAAAATTAGTCGTTACAATGTACATTATCTTCGAAACGGTATTCTATAGTTTTAAATGACTTAGAATAGGATTATGAAAGAAATTCCTATTGACAGACACCCAAAGAATTAAATTGATTAGGATAATTCGCAAAATTGACTAGAACTTGTATTTGCTATTACTATGAGTACTACAATTTTCATTAAGTTGTATTCACATAATATTTGATTTCAGGCACTCTATTCTGTGTGTGTGGTATAATAGATGATCGTGATATAATTAACAAACTCACATTTACATAATGTAGTACTCATTTTGAAAGTTGAGTCCCGTCGTTGAAGTTGAGACTTATAAAATGTCTGTAAGAAGTGACAATATTTACTACTTTCGAAATAGGTCATGAAATTAAACTTAAGTTAAAAGTGACCGAGTGTCTTTGTTTTGCGAGATGTGCAACAAAAATAATACCCCGGCTTTTATCAGGTTAATATCCATCATGTTTTCTTGCTGAAATCAAGGACGGTGCTTCTTCTAATAAACTTACAAAGATGCCAAAACAAAACGCTTGCGTAAGAGAATTCCGGTGTAATATTTGAGTTGTAACTTTGCCTGGTGACAAAGAATGCTGCACTATTTTTATTGTTGAAACTATCAAACATTTTCAGTAATTTCGTTGTCTTGCATTTTAGTGATAACAGCTACCGTGTTGGCAATTCTCCTCGTGTCCCTCCGAAAATACGTGCCATATGTTTTCACGACTAACTCGTAAGAATGATGTTTCCTTGATTATCTTGTTACCCTTGTTGTATCGGACAATTCTGAGTGCTGAAAACAGGGGGGGGGTGGAATTAACATAATTTGATATTGCTCAGAAACCATGCATAATAGCTGCGACTCAATTTTTTATGACTTTCAGATTCTGCGTATTTCTGATATTCAATTCGATTTTTTGGTCCACAGGAGCATGAAATATATGACCTTTATTCAAAAGTGCTTTTTGAGAATCGAGAAGCTTTGTGTAATTCTTCAAAATAATTTGTCAATTCAAATTATCAAATGAACTTCTGGTTGATAGGCTCCAGAAGATAAAGAGCGAAGTGGCGAATAATAGTACATTGGTCGGTGCCGACGTTTCGGACTTCCTTCAAGAGTAATTTAGAAAATGTACACACGCGCACATGCTGACTCTGCGTACATGCCAGGTATATAGAACATGGAGCTGATGACTTTTTTGTTTAGTTTTAGAATATCAAGTAGAATAGATGTTAAGTGTTATTTTTTTCCTATGTTCTACGCAATCACCAATATCAAGCTTACATCAAGGGGGAAAGTGTTGTAGCCTAAAAACTAGGAGATGCTAGATATCGCCGTCGTAAAACCTGAAGTGAGACTAAAATTCTTACATGTAGGAAAATTGTATAAGACTATGCTACAAAAAAGACTGAGGAGATAACTAGCTACAACTGACCAAAGTTCAAAATAGTCAAAAATACACTGGGCTTCCCCTAAGTTCAGGTTTTATTTACTTCATCACTACACAATAGAATGGATGTTTTGTTGGGAACCATAAATTTGACAATGTTTATTTTACAGAAAAATTGCGGCAGGCGTTAGTGAAGTTATGATTCTCAATGCTGTTTTCCAGTATGCAGGTGGAATTGCGGTACGTTTTCGGTCATGCATGAAAAGTATAGGATATTAATTGAAAGTCAGCATTGTAATATGATAAGTTTTTGTGAAATTTAATATTCTCATGATATTTTATGTGAGAAATGTGAAATCTTTGTGTTTTTCTCCTATTTGATCAGCTATTTAATGGCGAAAATTGAGCAAGTTTAACAAAATAGGCCCAGACTCAAATTTGGCTCAGTTTTACGTTTGCCACAGTGTTCGCTGAGTGGCGCGAATTCGTACCAGGTGCGAAAATGGCGCGATTAATGAAACCCGGTCCGAAAATTTTGCATATAATGACGCGAAATTTTAGCGCACAATTTTGCTTGTTTTGTACATGTTTCAAAACCTTTTGCTGTGTTATAAATTTCATCAATGAGATCTTCAATTTTTGAGAGAGAGAATTTTCTTTGGGTTTAACACATCTTCGTTCTTGATCTTTAGTGCCCTCAGATTTGAATTGTGCGGGCTGCAGACAGGAAAAAAGAATTAGGTCATTAACATAGCGCTGAATATTAGCTTCTAGTTAAGATTAGATTTTATTACGTCTTTCATTGTGAACCACTCTCCGTAACGATTGTGCAGATTTTGCGTTTACTGGCATGTCATTTGTATGAAAATTCCCAACCACGCTACATTACATTCTCAATGTGTCAAATCATATACGTGTACCTGCAAAGAATAAGGAAACGATATCTAAGAATTTTGTGTATCCTCCGCCAAAGCCGACATAACATTTCTTTATTTCTTTTTTCTTCATTTCTCTCCTAAGAATGACATGAAAACAAGCTCTTCGGAGAGGTATCAAAGATGGAGTGCCTCCTAGTAGTCGCATCTCTGATTGATTCGAGTGGGTGGGCCAGGAAAAGATTTTTATCGAATCAGAGTCATGCCTTTGCTTTCAGAGTAATTACTTTTCTTCTGGGACACGTTCTGCTGCACCACTTATTTTCGAAGATGGTGACAAACTAGATTTACAAAGCAACTACTGTACTTGAATTCCTTCTAGTTTTACTGATCCCATCATAAATTGGTTGCGAGAAGTCAAATTTTGACCGAATTGATTATGTAGGACTTCTTCGCCTGTGTAACCATAGGGAGGGATCCCTTCTGCAGAAATATTATTTTTTATAACAATGAAGTCAAGATGAGCTAACAACGTTAGCAACCGTTAATGTCGACCTCCACTCATATCAACCATCTAACGTGACCGAATTGTTTTCACTGAACAAAAGAGCGAATAAATAAGAAATGTCACCGATTTCAGGCGTAACGTGTATGCTTGTAGGAATGAGATGTCGACGTACTTAATCAATTTTCTAAATATTAATCGTCCCTTCATGTCACAATGTATAATTGTTGAACTATCTTTAATGATCGGAGTGGACTCTCTGACAGAAGAAGAGTGTCGAATTTATGCTCATTGGTTTATGCTTTCTTCGGCGTGCTAAATACATCTGCTTGTACTGAAATATCATTCAGCAAGATGAACAGTGCATGTATGTTCAAATTCAAAGCCATTCATTCACAAATGAGCACGTGAACATGCTAAAGTTTTTAAACTTAAACGAGAGTCTTGTGAACCACTTATGAAATAGAGTTTTGTTTACATATTCATTTTAAGATGTTATTATAGCCTCAGATTATATCTGTCAATGCGATATCCAAATACGTCGCACATACAATAATACGCCAACAATCAAAAAGGTAGGAGAGATCCGAATCTTTAAGCCACCACATACAATAATAAATATAAGCATTGCTGTGTATGTTACAAAGTGAGCAAACATGAACGAAATTTGATGTCTTGAAATGCGAAAAAGTTAAATACCCTTGCAAAAAAAATTAGAAAGTAGTCCTATCCAGTCATCCATTTCAGAAAAGATGACATCACTCTTGAATCGCTGTCGTTCCAGCAGATAGCTGGGAATATTAATTGTTGCCATTTTGAAATGGTAACTTTCAGTTTGGATTGCTGTAGTGACTTTAGTGAGTCGGTCAACTGGATAGCACAATAGATAAGAATTTCATTAAATACATGTATATCAACTTAGTGACACAATAGCCTAAATACAATAGCAATATGCCTGGATGCTTTCGTTGTTTCTAGTGCATGGACCATGACCACGACTTATTACCATGACTTCGGTATTGTAATTTGATGACATTGAACAAAATGTTAATGCTATTGAAAATGCAAGCTAATTCACTTGATGAATTATGAGGGCCTTTGAATGATTAGCTAGAAACTTGGGAGTAGTATGTAGCGAATGCTGTCATAGAATGCGCACATGCCTTGTCAGATGTTCATCGTGTATTGCATGTTATATCTGTTGGAACGTATACAGTCGAACCTCTACAAAGTGAATCTCTCCTCACACTGAATTAAATTTTTGATCTCATCAAAAGCGGTATACTTTGCACTTGTTATATATCCCTACGGTACACGAACACTTGTTCGACACGAACATTTGTTCGACAAATTTTCGAACACTTCTTCGACACGACATTTGTTCGACACGAACACTTTTTCGACAGGACATTTGTTCGACACGAACACTTCTTCGACACGACATTTGTTCGACACGGACACTTCTTCGACACGACGTTTGTTCGTTATTAAGCAATTATAGTCTTTTTCTTTTTCAGGTTGTGTATTTTTTGAGAATTTACATTTTTTTATACTTTTTGTCTTAAATTAATTTTTTTTCTTTCTAAAAAAATATAATTCTTGCATCGCATAGATTGAACTAGAATAGCCATTGGCTTATTCTTGCTTGATCTTATTATTCTCAATCTTCCTATCTGGGACGTAAATGAAGTTGTGACATCTGGCGCACCGGGCACTAGAATCAATTCATACTGTCACGTCAACCGTAAAATATCAAAAATCAAATCCTGGAGGCAAGCGTAGTAATATGCATGGACGTCTAGAAGTCCATGGTAATATGTAGCTATTGAGAGATGAAATTCGATATCTGAGGTCGGCGTTAGCGTTAACGGATTACCATAGTTTCCCAATAGTTTTACATTACAATTTCCGGGCGCTAAACGAGAAAAAAATCATTACATTTCACACCCACCAATAGATAGTATACAATAGATATCTAGGAGTCCATGGGACTACTTAGATTCCATCTTAGACATCCATGTACAAGATGTCACAGTCCATAGTCTGGTCATCTGGACTGTGTCAGTCCTTTTATAGTAATCCAGCTATGGTGCTGTGATAAACTGACCTGGTTTGGCCACATATAAAGTATACATGTAGAATCATTGATGCAAGATATTTCCGATCAATCAATGCTAGATAAAGCATTATTTATGCAGAACTTGTCGAAGAAGTGTTCGTGTCGAACAAATGTCTTGTCGAAGAAGTGTCCGTGTCGAACAAATGTCTTGTCGAAGAAGTGTCCGTGTCGAAGAAGTTTTCTGTCGAACAAATGTCCGAAAACATAGATATCAACTTGTCGAAGAAGTGTCTGTGTCGAAGAAGTGTACCAGATCCATCCCTACACAGTGATCCTCTTCATAATGAATATATTATTCAGTCACTTTGTTGTCGCAACCTCTACATAATGAATATTTGACATCAAGTATGTATTGATCTTTACTTATGTTTTGCAATTAATACGCATTACATGTGCCTGTACCACCTTTATAGAGGCGAGTAGCTCGATGATATTTGTTAATCCAAAGTTTACTAACTTACTTAAGTCTATGAGTTTGCAATCTAAATTTAGACAAATCAATAGACAATGAAGCAAATAGTTTCAAGTTTACGTACGCTTTAAGTGCGTTTTTGCCTTTTCAAGCGTGCCGACTGTTGAGCCAGATCAAGCAATTCCTTGAAAGGAAAAGTGACCAACTTGATCAACAAGCTTTTTATCGAGTAGAAAACATGATTGTTTCTGTTGACGAGTGACGTACTGTACAGATTCGTATTGACAGATATTTCTGTCGTTCATAATTAATGATGTATGTAGCTTATACTGTAAACAATACTGATTATTCTATAGTAGTTACATTTTGCATCTTGAGTTCACATTATCATTTAATGTGACATTGTGATACAATGCAGTACTTCTGATAATTACCATGTAAAATTTGTGTTCTTATTACGTGAATTGGCTTTAATTATTTTGTATGATTGCTGTGACTTTATATGCTTGCTTTAAAACCAATATTACATCAAATTTTAGAACACTTCCTTATAGTGAACTCGCATCATAGTGAATTTTTTGTCTGGTCCCTTGAAATTCACTATGTAGTGTAGAGGTTCGACTGTATTTTTGACTTTACATACTGTCAATTTTAGTAGTAGTATTTATTTTTTGTATCATCTCGCACCGTGTTGCATTTTATTATTGACAGTCCGGTTGAATGAAAAGAGTATGTGATGACTTGAGATCATCCATACCAATCACTTATTCACTTGCCTGACGCATTTTTTGAAAAATTAAGGAAATATCAAAGCAAGGACTTCTCTCATCGTATGAAGTTGAATGGATGATCAGTTAATCTCTGAAAAATGTTTTCATGTCATTTACACTGAATTTATTGAATCCATGCCTTACATCAACATCAGTAGCCAATGGATGGATTCAAATAGCGGACAAATAGAAACGTAAAGCACAAATTATCCCATGGTCATGGAGAAAGCTGCATCGTTTCGTTTTAAGCAATTACACTTATAGCCTACAACGACAATGCTTAATTCAATGTTACCATCAATGATTGGCTGACGTATCTGTGGTAGCAGACTCATAATTAGCTTTCATCATTCCATTGGAATTGCACAATATTTCAGGGACAATATTGAAACTAATAGCAATGTTGTCCGGTAAAATATAAAAATCTTATGCTAAGGTGGACCATAATGATAGTTCCGCTATGGTAGTCAAAAGATAACAGGTGAAATATGCTAAGTTGAGTTAATTCTTCAGACAGAAAACATGTAGTCAAAGCTTTCGAAGATGATCGTGATTATTTTTCACTTGCCAATGCAATCGGTATCAATCGAAGTACCGCTGATCGAATCAAAGACACTTATAGAGGAGAGAGAGAGCACTGTCGAAAAGCACTACCTGCTACTTGCGTAGGAAGCTGAAAATTCTCTCTCAATGAATAATGGACTCCTTGATTGCCTTTGTGCAAGGAAAACCGACCGCGACGCATGTTTGAAGGACAGAGATGGAGCAGTTTAGTTATTTCTTCCATAATAATCTAAAATTAATGAAAGCCAAAGCTGCAACATAGGCCTACATAGTTATCTTTATGCTTTCAAGAGCTGTCCAATATTTCGGCTGTGACAGCTAGCTTCAGGGGAGAATAGGCTTGCAGCTTCTTCAATCGTTTGATTTATATGGATTTTAAAATTAAGATCTAAATAGATTCTTCCCTAGATTCTAGCACTGCAAGGGCGGTTTCCACCGCACCCGCCAGCAACCATGATAGCTCAAATCTCAATATCAGATCAACTGGCCATCTGCATCCTCTAGCAAGCCACTAAGAATAGTGGCCAGTCAGAGACGTAGGCGACTTAAATGACAAAGACAAAGCTATGCAAGTCGCTTTCGTCTACAAAGGGAATCACGCGAAATGATGATATGATTTAGAAATTACAGAGATCGGCCTGCGTTTCTGTATTATGCACTCTCACCCTTGCTCGAAGAGGTGTTCCTGTTCAGTCAATATAGGAATTCCTGCAAGCTTGACAGGTTGTCACGTAAATGACATTTCTAGTCGAACAATTCATGATTTCTTGGAAAACTATTCTCTTGAAGTCATAAGATTATCCTTCTTGTAGGTAATCGCAAGTTCTGCATCTTGCATTATTGCACTTCGTCATTGTTTTAAGTTAGTCATTTCTAAATATTTCTTTGCAAAGAATTCTACTTATAGATTTCGAGATCGTCGATTGCTGTTTATTAAAACTTAAACTTTTTAGTATATTTCGTTTGCTGATCGATTATCAGAACGGAATTGGCATTTGAAATTGTCTGTGCTGCATTTTGACATTGCTACATTTTTTTTGGATTATGAGTTCCCTCTGATTTTGATGTTCCTATGATTCAATCGTTCCCAAAATTACTGCACAACCGTAGTATTGGTGTATGCTCGTTCAAATTTGGTTGCAGTTCAAAATTTGAACTCCATGATTTTTTTGAAAGAATGATTTTTGAGCATCTATTGGAAATTGATGGCAGATGAGTTGAAAAGCAGTGTGTTTTGACCGGTTATCACATTAAAATGTCTTAATGCAATATTGGGAGCATGTTTGATTGCGTTGGGTTAGCTGAACCGTACTGAATACAGCTAACATAGAGATTTTTGAAGATTCAGTTATGAAAATTATGAATAGTCTGCCAGAATATCAGTTATATATTGAACAGAAAAAAGCGAAGCATGATAATCTGGCATTTGACTTGGGATATACTATTTCCAGTGTAAAATGACAGCATTACATGTAAATCTGTTGTGAGTAGTGTTTAAATGATATTGATATTATTCACATGTAACGGCTGCCATTGATAAGTAAAGATAAGTGTTTAGTTCTTTATGGATGAATGAACAGTTTTGTCATAAAGTGTGTGAGAGCTCCAGGAACACCTGCGGATGAAACAGAGCAAGCTTTTTTACGTGTACAATGGTATAAATTTATGACTTGCATACAGCATGCGTTGCGTGTATATCTCATGGACATGTCAGATAACCACAATAGAATTGATACATCTAATGAAGATTTTGAAAAACGCTTGGGTTGCTATCAAACCTACTTTACTTGTGTACAAAAGATGTTTAAGTACCTAGTGTTTAATAGAACAGTAACTAATTGTGAAATTTTCTGGCCATCACAGTTAACTGATGAGAAAATGCAAATTACCGGTCCTCAGCTTTCAAATCATGGCTGTGATATTTGTTTCCATGATGCATGAATCCATCCGTGTCTGAGCTTGTTTGCTCACTGCCTAAATTTCTGTTTTCAGGTATCGTCGGCAGGAGCCTTGAGAGGATGTGGACGACAATTTCTGGGAGCAGTGATTCTTTTCATCGGTTATTACGTCATCAGTCTTCCGATAGCTATTCCATTGGGCGTACTAACAGACTTGAAAGTTTTCGGTAAATCTTGATGTCATCCTCATTTGGCTTGAATTTTGATATTTTCATAGAGGTTAGATATCAATGCTATCTTAGTTAGGTTATCACAGATAACAAACCATCCGATTGCCGTTAAGTGCAGCGATTTTCGTTAGCCGAATTGGTTGAACATTGTTCTAGATCTCAGTGATAGATAGTTAGGGGACGGTACTCGGTTGTTTTAGTCGACTAATGGACAGAATAATTCACATGAAATATTTAAGAGGAATATCCACTTTTTTCTAGTGGTGCACCGATATTGATGCGTTAGGGCGACAATTGGTAATTGACCGATTATTTGCCGATTAGTGGAATTTTGGAGATTTTTGTTAATTTTCAATAAAAAGTGACGGATCGGAAGGAAAGACTTTCATTTTTGGTATAAAAATTTTAGATCTTTTTGCATTTACATTGTATACTGGACTGCTAATCCTAATTTAAACGACTTCTTTTTATCACAACGATAGTTGGAAACAACTGAATTCTTCCAAAGACTCAATTTTCATGTGAAGATAATAATTGCGGGTGAAGAAATTATTTTCGAAATTTAGGATGTATAGATAGTAACTTTTTTCTTCGCGCGTGGGTGGTAGAGCTGTATGAGCCTGAACCGGCCCGGAGTTTTCGACCTGGGCCCGTTAGCCAAGATCCGGATTCTTTGCACCCGTTACAGTTTTTACTTTTTCGACCAGGCTAATAATTAGTAACCATTCGAATCTGTAAGCAAATTATGCTTGAATAATCAATTATCATGTTTCAAGATTCACTCAAGATGTTTTTCTGAATATTTTGCCCGTCTAATGTCACGTTACCAGAATTGAATTCATCAATATGGCACCATATACCATATTCATATATATGATTTCTATCTCTAAATTGATATCTGAAAATTCGCCTTCAGGTTTATGGATTGGTTTGGTGGGAGGAACCAGTATTGAAGCTATCATTTTCGTCACGATAGTCAATTTAACGGACTGGAATCTACAATGTGAGAAGGTAAATATGCTATTCATTAGTTTCTGTTGGGGATTGAAGGATGGGTATGCCAATGAATGAAGTAACTCAGGAGTGACGCTTCTGAAGTACATCTCTCAGCTTGCTGGAGGTTCGATCCATTCAAATGCCGTTTCGAAGTTCTTTACATTTTATTATTCATTTATATTTGTATTTTAATTTCTGCTCTTTCTTCCCTGTTTTCATAGTTTTTAGGACACCAATAAGTTGATACTTTGTCAGTGGCTTTTTCTACTTCTGCAGCTTTTTCTACGCTATCCGTCCCAATATTTCTCGGATGGAACTTTCCAATTCTGGCCGATATTTTAGCTGAATCTTTGGATAAAGATATCATGGCAGACTCTTGTCAAAAGTGAATGATATTTTGTGGAGGAGTGTGTTATAGACAAATTAACGTCATGAACAACAAATATGTGCATGTTTGCGTAAGTCATTATAATTTATTAGTGACAGGATTATAATTTCTTCGTCTTTTCATTGTTTTATCAACTCAATTTACTATAAAACTGTCAACTCTGTAGAATAGCATGGTTATAACTCAAGATTTGATTAAATTTATCTATGAATTTAAGAGTCAGTTGGAAAACTTTTTGCTGTATTTCAGGCTAGTATTGTTGCTTACGGTCCAGCGTCTGATGAAAACATCAACTTTAGGAAAGTGGATTCAGAAATGGCCGTTTCTGATGATCAGAGCAAAGAAGACGAAGAAAAAATGGCAAATGCGGAAGAGGGTAAGTTATTTGCTGTAAATTCTGGGATGTGATTTTCTGGTTTTAATTGGAATTCCGATTTTTCGCCAACAATCGCTGATTGTGAGCTAATTTGAAAAAAATAATTTTCTTGATCTTAAAAATCTAGGGTAAGTCCACACACCATTTGCCGCCCCTAGCAAATAAAACCGCCCAATAATGTTCATTTACCGCCTTTTAAAAGAATAAAAATGGACTATGTAGTTTGAAATGTCGTCCCTTGTTGACAAATATCGTCGAACATCCGCTCCATGCTGGAGTGATAGCTTGCCCTATGCAATTTGGATTGCATCCAATTCCGCGACCTGGAATTCGTTGAAAAATCCTGGAATAATCTGGAATTTTTATCACTTGATAAATTAACTTGAAAAAAATTGATAATAGACAACCTAAACGCGTTGAGAAAATACATTATAAAGCTTAAACTAAATTTTGAGAAAGATAATGCAATATATAAAAATGCCATAATCTGATTAAAGAAAATGAGAAGAAGGGAAAAAATATTACTCAAGAAGTCTCGGTCTCACTGAGTCACTCTGTCCATTGAGTGAAGGCTTTTTAAGCTTTATTTGCAGCATTTCGTGCAGCAAGAGATCGTACTTGCTGTAGCATGGCTTTAAGATCTTAAATTGTGACATTGATGTTATTATCTCTATGATATTGTTGTCGATGCTTCCCAATAGATGACGATGACTGCCGGTGCTCCTCAACCCTTTCGAATTAATGTCTCGATGTATAGCCTATATAATTTGCATCGCACAAATCACATTGAAATCATATACTACATCGTGACTATTTATCAGATGAGGGTTCGGAACATGGTCAGTGATGAGGGATTCCACTTGAGCACTTTTGAACACTGGAAGAATACTGGTCGAGTGACGTACTGTACAGATTCGCATTGACAGATATTTCCATCGTTCATATCTGTATGATGTATGTAGCTTATGCTGTATACAGTACTGATTATTTTATAATAGCTACATTTTGCATCTTGAGTTCACATTATCATTTACAGTACTGATTATTTTATAATAGCTACAATTTGCATCTTGAGTTCACATTATCATTTAATGTGACATTGTGATACAATGCAGTACTACTGGTAGTTACCATGTAAAATTTGTGTTCTTATTACGTGAATTAGCTTTAATTATTTTGCATGATTGTTTTGACTTTATATGCTTGCTGTAAAAGCAATATTACATCAAATTTTAGAAAACCTCCTTATAGTGAACTCTCCTCATAGTAAATTTTTTATCTAGTCTCCGTGAAATTCACTATGTGAGGTTCGACTGTACTTGACGGCAGTTGAGTGACCCTTTGAGAAAAGATAATCGCTAGAAAGGCAATGTTGCGCAGCTATAACAACGAATGCACAGAACGCGATTGAAATTATGTGATAAAAGCTTTAGGAGAAAAATGAAAGGATGAATATATACGGTAGTAATTTAAATGAATGTAAGGATACTTAGCCGACATTTTTTTACAAGGACCTTTTTTATAACATGACCTGATGTCATGTTGACATTCATGTCAGTCATGTCATCAGAATGAAAATCGACTTTTATAGAAAGTTATTTCAGTATTTGGAGAAATTTACGCTGTTCACCAAATGTCCTTGCCTAGAATGCTTAAATCAGATATAAGTGGTTTCCAGTTACCTAAATTGAACTTTCAGTTACTCCTTGTTTCAAAATCATTGCGACTTATTGATGAAATAAAATATTGACAACTACGAAATATACGATTACCTTAATATGCAGTTTGATGTCTTTCAAATGAACTACATGATCTGCTACTGAAGAAGGATTATGTAAAACGTTCCGTGATTTCACGAATGACACTGTTGTGTGTAGTAGATTATTTAGGAAATTGACTAGCGGAAATTTTGCATTTCTTATACGGTACTATACTAATTCAGCAACTATATGTAGCAATTTTGCTGCATATTCACTTTATTCTGAAGATGGGCGTCGGGTCGGGTTTCATGAATTTGAAACAGAGTGGTATGTGACACAAAAGAAATCACGAGAAACAGGAGTATTTGAGAAAAGACTTATTATAGATGGAAGATCTGTGTTGTAGAGGCAGAAGGATTTGTTTTCGCCTCACATTATTCAAATTATCACGAACAATAAAAAATTGGCACAGAGGATGGGCAGATTTGGATTTTGAGATGTTAGAAATAAGTTTTTAAATGACTTATCCAATCTGCTTCTTAAACAGGGAATATCCTTCACATTGGCCCATTTCATCGCTAAACCATTTCATTTATCAATCTGTTCAAATTTATTGAAAAATTTACTACTGATATCAAACATGATTGGCCAACAATATGGCAGATGGCAAAACACAAGACCTAGATACGCTTGCCAGATAATATCCGGGTGGTTAGAGTTTGTCTTAAGTCTTTTTACAAACAACATACTACGACATTTTCTTATAAACATGAGAAAACTGATAATTCCACTGAAGGTCAGATGTAAAGGAAGAATTGAAATTGGTCTGAATTCGGAGGCATTGCCTTTCGGAAGAGGAATAATGTTCGCTGCCTTCCACAAGGATGGAAAAACAGAAGTCTTCAGTGCTTTATTGTAGATCACTGCCGAAGGTTTTGCAAGGACATCTGAGAATACACGATAAATCTGCGAGTGCGATATTATGCTAATACTCGCATGACCTGAAAGTTATCGTATTTCAGGAATCCGGGTGAATTTAGATCTGTATAATAGCTTCATCCCAGGTTCAAACACCGTAGGCAGTCTTCAGGAAGGGCTATAAACCAGATCTAATTGTACTTTCCTCTAGGGGTGAACTCTGTACCGACTTATTCGATAGAATAAAAATGATGACTAAACCGCAAAAATATGATAAAAATTTCAGAGAAATGCTTAATCAAATCATCATTATTTTCTATGAAATGATTAGCTCGCATGCCATATCAAGATGCAGTAGTTATTAGATAATTTATCTTTTTTCTGTTGTATTAACTAAGTATATATACTCTGGAGATGTTCATAACTTCATCGTAACAGGAACATAATTTGATTTTCATTTCGATGTTGAATTAAGTTTGCATGATTCTTTTTTTGAGATTAGATATTTCCTTTAGAGGATCAGCATATGCTATACATTAACGTAGACTGCATTTCATGGTTGAGCAGCAGCATCGAGAAAATACTATGGAGTGCCTACTCCTTATGAATAGAAGATAGAATGCTCACACTGTTGTGTAAGCTTTTTATGTACAGGGTGACTCAAAAGTCTTAATCGGGTTTCAAGTCAAGATTTCTCAGTAAGTATTTGCACTACAACCTTAATTTTTCGTTTATACTGTAGAGGAAGAACCAGAATTTTAGTAACATATCGCAATTTGTGAAAAAAATCAAGTTAGAGGTCGAACTACTTGCTCATTCATTTTATGGAGGTCAACCAATTTATCAAATGGTATGAAACATTGTCCGCTTACGATTTGTTTCTCATTGACTACAACCACATGCTAATACTTCATCATTAAATTTGATTGATCAAGTGACCTGTTAAGTGTGAACAAGACTTAATGCACATGCGTCCATTGAAATAATAGCGGAAAGTTAATACGAAGGCATAATGAAGAAGGACAACAAAGAAGAATGCTAAGCTATCCATTTCCATTAATGTGTGATTGGTACTTATGATAATTATCGAACTTCTACATTAGCTCAATAGTTATGTATGACGTCAAAATGTCGTTGAATTGAAGCATAGGCATAGATATCTGTGAAAAGACTGATTTCGGAAACCGTTTAGTACTTAATAACTGCTGATATTCACTTTTCTATCATAGAAACCAGTAATGTTATCTGTGCAAGATCGGATCAACGTTGTGTTGCTTATGGCTAAGCATGAGTCCGTAACTACCGCCCGACGGGAGTGGCAAAGAAATTTCACATCAAAGCCACCTTCTGAAAGCACATTCCAACTTGTGTTTAAGAAATTTACTGAGACGGGTTCTGTCCAAGATGCTGAGCGAAGTGGTCGCCCATCCCTTGATGAGGATGATGTTTTACGTGTGAAAGAGGAGTTTGAGAACAATCCAAGATCGTCGGTGCGGGATGCAGCCAATCAGCTTGACATGCCACGCGAGACTGTTCGACGTACTCTGAAGCGAACAATTGGCATGAAATCATTTCACATTTCCCGTGTTCATGAACTGTTGCCAGACGACTATGAACCAAGGCTTCAGTTTTGTGAAGAAATTAGCCGGCTATGTGATGATCCCAGCTTCATCCACAAGCTATGTTTTTCTGACGAGGCCATCTTTCATCTGAATGGCAAAATTAACAGTCACAACTGTATGATTTGGGACTATGAGAATCCACATTTATGTGACGAGATTCCTCTAAAGTCGAAAGGCTTGGTGGTCTGGGCGGCCATGTTTTGCGACCGGATCATCGGACCTTACTTCTTTGAAACAACGGTGACGAAAGACTCCTATCTCGAGATGCTGAGGGATTATTTCATTCCTGAACTGAAGAGACTACGAAGATTTTCCACGACAGTCTTCCAACAAGATGCCGCTCCTCCTCATTGGGGTCTGAATGTGAGAGAATTTCTCAACATCCAATTCCCTAATCGATGGATTGGCAGGAACGGTCCCATCCACTGGCCAGCTAGGAGCCCAGATTTGACGCCTCTTGATTATTTTTTGTGGGGTCATATCAAAGAGATGGTGTACAAGAATAGGCCAACAGACAACGAAGAACTGCGAGTGAAGATTGCAGAAGCAGTCCAGTCCGTGACGAAAGTCACGATCAACAAGACTTTTGAAAACTTTCAAAAAAGAGTCATTCTTTGTAATGAAGTTAACGGAGCTCACTTCCAGCATATATCGTAAAAATGCAAGTCTCTTTGTAAATTCTGGTTCTTCCTCTACAGTATGAACGAAAAATTGAGTTTGTAGTGCAAATACTTACAGAGAAATCTCAATTTGAAACCCGATTAAGACTTTTGAGTCACCCTGTATATCCAATTAATGAGTGCCGGAACGTGAGAAGACTTGGATTACTGAAACAAGTAATCATGCAAGCACTTCTGAAGTTCTAACCGCTCACAAGCTTTCACATTCGTTCCGAGCATCTCTTAACGCTGATGTCATTACCTACCCCAGAAAGTCCTCAGTCGCTGACAACTCATTGATGTGATAGTATTTTGATATTTTTGGAATTGTATCGTAGTACACCCTACGAAGTCGCATGTAAGTCGATTTATCATATTTATGAAACAGCCCCGATTAAAAAACGACATAATAACAAATATAAAAGTGAATATACCAGCAGTAAATAGTAATTCCCCTTATTATTTTATCAGAACAATGCAAAAAGCAAAAGTATTGATCAAATCAATTGCCCAGACCATTGCGCTACATGTAAGAGTGATATTGTATCAACCCAAACAAATAACAGAACAGTCTCCAATTGGAAAGCACAGGAGGATTAATTAATTCAATGCAATTTTATAAGGGATTAAATGCGAGAAGGCAGGGCATTCGTATAGGTTTTGGGTCAAGCAAAAAGGCGCATGCTTTTTAAGTAATGGCCGATGCTCTTCATCGGTATCCTAGGGGCCATTCATAGATCACGTGATGGCATAGAGGGGGTTGGAGAAATTATCACGAAACATCATCAGCGGAGGGGGGGAGCTTCTCTTCTTCATCACGAGATGTCGACTGATATCAAGAAAAAATGAAAGAGTAAGCAACGGTGCATATATTAGGTAATGAAGCAGATGAGAAGATGTTCTTACCTTTATTTGGTTAGATGTTGGCAAAGCAAGGTAGAGGGGGCAACCATGTCAAGGGAATATGCCCTATAGGCCTGCCATCTTTAATAAGACAGTTTCATCACGCAATCTGTTAGAGTAGGGAGTGGGTTTCATGCGAACATCATGAAGCATCATCGAGGGGGAGGGAGTTGAAAATAAAGCATTATAACATCACGTGATTTATGAAAGGCCCCTACCGGCATGCTCACGCATTTGATCACTATGGCTAAGCAGGGATTATTTCGCCAATTCAACAAGGTTATTGAACTTATACAAGGTCAATTATGCTTGTTGTGCAGCATTCATATACACGTATGTTGCGCAAATGCACTCTGCGTCGGCGTCTGCATCATTGAGCTGCCTGCATTTGAAAAGAGTAGAAAATTATCAATGCACAAAATTCTAGACCAACAAAGCAGTAGCATAGATGCAAAAATATGATGTTTTCTATCGATGATGTTTGTGCATAAAGCTGAATTTTGAGTTGTTTGATCCTAAATGAAGAAACAATCCATCTGCTTATCAGTTTTTTATAAATTTAAAATTTCAATTTCAGAGCCTTCATTGGGAACTCCAAAGTCAAAGAGACACCGACGTAAAAGTTCTGCTTCGCTTAACGCAGCTATTTCTACTCGTGAACTTGAAGAAGCAGAAACACATAACTGGACAAATGAATCTTTGAGAAAAGTTTTACCTTATCGCATTCTGTTTATACTGATCGTATCGGCAATCATCATCACCGCTGTTCTTTTGAGAGTCTTTCAACAGCCTTTCTGCTATCCTGTAACGAATGTCACTATTGCTGATTATGAAGGAATTTTACCGCTTTGCAATGTGACAGAAAATACTTTGGATCCAAATTGAAAGCAATGGACACTTTCTCGCTTTGGAAATACGATAATACGACCATTAATTCTCTTTCTTAATGGCAGGATTTTTTTACTCGGATCAGTGCGGAGCCGGATAATTTTTTCCATGCGATCGAAGCACAAAGAAACAAATATTCGTATGGATGAAAGAATCACTTTCGATAGTGGTACTTAAAACTGTGGAATTGATGCCGTTACTTTATTCTTGTTACTTGACGTCAAAAATGGGTAATTGCGAAGTAATTTGACATTTTAGTCCAACGAAGAGCTTGCGCTGGTGACACACATGTCAGATTGCAGAACCATAGAAATTCTCGCCGTTATTAAACCTAGTGGGACTGGAATCGATTTAACAGCTGTTTGTTGATGATAATTGATGATGGAGTAGTCATGTTGGCATAATTCCGAAGAAGGTTGCTAAAAGAAAATGACGAATCATTGTGTTCATGTGTTTGATTTAGTGAGCAGATTAGAAAGGAGATATTGAACTTCACAAGTTGGTCTTTTATTAATGAGCAATGCAAACAAAGGAAAGTCAAAATACATGTTGATTAAGCGTCACCTGTACATCTCTCTTTTTCTTGTGACATTGAACGGGTAAACTAAATAAAATTGCTAATTGGTGTTTGTCTTGGCGACTGGAAAATCCATACTTATCATGTTCGCCGAAAGTGCGGTCGAAGTCTCCAAATACTACGAAGACAGAAAACACTCGTATCACAAGAAAAACTACATGATGTTTTTGTTGCACACATTCGATCGATCATAGAATATTGCTGTCCACTTTTTGTAGGGGGTTTTGTAAGAGAAGCAAGCAAGAATTTCACAATTGATCAGCAATCGCGCTCAACACATCATTTACATAGAATTTAGCAGCGAGAAATACAGTAGCTCATGCAGCCGAAATGAACTTCATTCGCTCGGAGTCTACATATTACTGAATATGCGGAACGGTATTTCTAGTGATTGTCTTCATCCATTGTATATTTATGCATTCCTTCTAAACTGCATTTTTCAAAAAAAATTGTGCACGTGCCATTAGTCAAAGTACGCAGTGCCTCGTTCATTTTTTCCTCACTTGTGTCGTTTGTGATTTTCTTTTGTAATTAGTTGTACTGATTTCTATTTTCAATAAATCGAAATTTTCATGGAATTATAGAGATTATGTACACCAATCTATAATGTATTATTAACAATTACTAGGTTATATGCAATATAATATTGCGAAGCGTTCTTAGCTGCCAGTTACCCATGAAGTGCGGTCCCTAGCGTACGACGCGTTGCCTACTGTATTTCTTGCAGGTTCTCTACCACCAACAGTGTAGGGATTATTAGTCAACTATGCTCGCGTAGAGGGAGAAGATTATGAATGCATGTCTACGTCTATAGAAGAGTGATGAGCTGATTTTTAATGATCTATAACACTTCGGAATTGGGGACATAATTTGACTCACACTGTAGCGAGACAGCATATCAGCATGACATTCGCCTACATCACAGTAGAATGACAACAGAGGTCTGTCGTAGTACATGATTGAATATCTAAAGAGAATGACAACAATTAAGCCAATAGTAACACCAACACCGTTTTTCCCCGACTTCACTCGCCTGACCCAGGAATCGAACCGAAGTCCGTCAATCTTCATTACTTCGCACAAAATACGTGTATTGTAAGCAAGATCTTTGCATTGAGGACGGGAAGCCAAATAGCGCTTTGACGATGAGACACGCCATGATTGTCACACTGACACGTCCTCACCTACATTTGTCTTGGTCTGCGAAGTTGAACTCTACATTTTTCTGCCCTGATTGACGCCCGTCAGCTCACGCTCTGTCTATCACAGAATAAACCAGAGCACTTCTTGCTACGAGTCATATCAAGCCATTTTACATGTAGGCCTAGTGCAAGGTTCTTATATATTTTATCTACGAAATATGACTCAATTGATGTCATAATTTTTAGTAAATTTGATCAACGTGGTGGACGGTCTGCAAAATCAAATGATTTTTTCTGGGGCGGAAGCAAGGCTGCTATGTGAAGCCGTCAAACAGAAACCGACGGTTTCATATAGGCTCCTCAACTGGCCAAATACAAATTGGGATCGTTTCTTGCCAAGCGAATAATGATCCGAGCTGTTCGAAAGCTTATAATTTCTTTCCTTTCCGACCGGATCTAACTTTTCTAGGACGGGAGAAAAAAATATAGTTTTCCACCTTTGACGTTGGTGTTTTGGAAAACTACTTTTCGGCAAGCTAGCCGTTCGGACTGTAGTCCTTCTGATAAAAGAGTAGAAACCTTGCCGTTCAAAAACTCTTTCAATACAATGTGTTCCTTAATAAAAGTAGGAAAATATCGATTGTGATCACTCTACAAAGATACATGCATGAAGACGTGACATATGTGGACAAAGTAGTGCACAAAACCAATTTGATTTATATATAAATCAAAATTAATTGGTTTGTGATTCGAACCGCATAAAATGAGCAAATTAAAGCAGCGTCTTTCCCCTCTCAATAATGTTACGATGCATGAAATAATTGATTAAGATTTTAAGTGACAAAAAACTCCATTTGTATCTTTTCTTTAAATCTTTTACGGATTCTGGGGCATTCCTATGGAAAGCAGGCATGCGAGAAATAATGGCAAAAACACATTGCTCTTCTTTTTGATTTTTTTAAGTAGCGTGAGGCTTATTAGATATCAAATCAAGAGACCATTTACTGATAAAAACTCAGGCTATAACGCACCTTATTCACCCTTAATCGGAAATTCAAAGAAATTTCATGAACAAGATTATAATTCAAGTTTGATGCAAAAATTGAAAAGATATTCTTTTCGTGGCTCAATTATCGAATTCGTTAACTTTTCAAATTTAGTAGGGCCCAATAGCCTTTTCCAGCAAGCGGAAAGGTTCTGTTAATTTAAGGTAATTAGTGATGATCATGCGTTAGAAAATTCTTTCAAGGCTGAGCCTTGAAGTTGATCATCTTCCATCGAAATTAATTAATAAATCATGAAAAAAAGTCATGATTAACTCGGAGAGTTTGTACAATTATTTCTTCTATTGCTATCATGGACAGATCAATTCCATGGTTAAGTGAAAAAATCGCACATCTCACATCTACGCGGCATGCAACTGCGAGGCTTATTTAGTAAAATCAAATATGCTATCACATTGGTGGCTCCAAGTCAAAATGGTATTTTCAAAATTAGCCAAGTGAGAGCCACATAAAATGTTGATAAAAGGTGCGATTTCAGCAGCATATATAATACCTATATTTCTGTTAAAAATTTAGCCATAAAGTCAATAGTCTCTGACTGTTCGTAGAAGTATGCCTATACTTTCAAACAGTTTGACATGACACCACACTGGGGATTTACTTATTACTGAGGTGTTACTCTAAAAAATTCGGTCGAGGCATTGTCGATTCTATCGCTGCGGCCGGTTCTAGCAGATTCATGGGCAGCTTCGGACGGAAATTGAATACCATTTCTGCAGGACTTCTATTGCCTTTCACTGACGCATTTCTGTATTGTAGCAAAAAGCTGTGCAAGCGACTGTCTATGTCTCCCTTTCCTACCGTTGCTTTCAAATGGAGCTTCAGATTCCCTACGAATCGCTCAGCTAATCCATTACTTTTTGGATGTGCAACTGGAGTATGCCAAACACTTATGCCTCTCTTGCGCATATAATCCATAAAATCATCAGAACGAAATGCAGGTCCGTTATCTGCAACAATGGTTTTTGGAACTCCAAACATCGCAAAAATATTTTTCAATGCGTTCAACGTTTCTCGAGTTGACAATCCTGTGGTTCTTACAACAAATGGGTAATTGCTATGAGCATCAACAACGACTAAAAAGTAACTATTCTCAAATGGACCCATGTAATCCATATGGATTCTGTCAAAAACGTGTGAATTCTCTGGCCAACTGACATCTGCATTCACATTAACCTTCGGTGGAACCTTAATCTTGCTACAATCCTGACAATCTCTGCATTCATTTTCAATCATCTGATCAATGGAAGGCCACCAAACTTGATTTCTAGCAATCGACTTCATCTTAACAATTCCTAGATGAGATGAGTGCAAAGTTTTTAAAACCTTTTTTCTAAGAGATCTCGGTATGACCAAACGATTTTTCCTGTATAGTAGACCTTTATGAAACGTCAACTCACTTCTCACATGGTAATATGGACGCATGTTTTCAGTCAACTGTTTTAAAACTCCTGGCCATCCGAACTTGACAAAATGTTTCAACTTGGAAAATTCTTGTGAGGACTCAAAGCAATCACGAACTTCTTTCTCAAGATTTTGGTCTGGTTCAAAAAATAGATCGATCGCACCAACATCAAATTGTTCAGTGTGCAATCCGGTTTCAATTCTTGATAACATGTCAGCTACTGGAATTTCATTCGTTCGCTTTCCGACAATCGTATAATCATAGCTTCCTAGAAAAATTGACCATCTCAAAATTCGCTGGTTTGCGTGAGAACTTCTACAGCCATCAGGTTTGAACAAAAATTCTAACGGCTTGTGATCTGTAACAATGAAAAATTTCCGACCGTACAGATATTTGTGCAATCTGCGCACAGCATAAACTATCGCTAAACCTTCTCTGTCTAGTTGGGAGTAATTCCTTTCAGCAGAATTCAATGTCTTGCTAATGTACAACACTGGCTGACCTTTTTGCTGCAAAACAGCACCTACAGCAGTAGGAGAAGCATCACAAACAATCTCAATGTCATCCTGGGGATCAAATGGTTTTAGAATGCCTGAAATAAGTGCGGTCTTCAAGGTTTCAAATGACAATCTAGCATCTCTGGTCCACTTAAATTCTCTTTTGGTCACCATGTCACGTAACGGTTTCACTGCAATCCAATAAATCTCTGGACTTCCGCAATATCTTTCGGTTCTGGCATCACAAGTAAATCACTGACCTTAGAGGGATCCGGCAACAACTTCGATTGACCTGAAAAATCAGAATCAGCATCTATCAGATATCCTAGATGTCTCACTTTTGTTTGGAGATAACTCGATTTACTTTCATTAATCGAAAATCCATTCACGGACAGTCTCCGTTTCACTTCAGTCAAAATTGTCTGGTGATCATCAGACCTAGAAGTTGCTATCAGAATGTCATCCATATGACAGTGTACTTGAGGTAAATCCCTGGTCATTTCCAAAATAATCGACTGGAAAATGTGTGGTGAAGATTTTACTCCAAAAGGAAGAGATCTGTACTTGTACAATCCAAAAGGTGTGGAAATCACAGTAAGCATCTGAGATGAGTCATCAAGCCTTACTTGCAGGTACGCATCTGTTAAATCAATTTTCGAAAACAAATTGCATTTTCCTAGCTTGCTCAATGTATCATCAATTTCTAATCCTGGGACTATGGTTGAAGGTATGTGTGGGTTGATCGTAGATTGGTAGTCGCCACAGATGCGAACTTTTCCATTTGGCTTATGCACAACGACAATCGGTGTAGCCCATTCAGAACTTTCAACCTTTTCAATAATGCCAACTTTGGATAGTCTGCTCAATTCATCTTTCACTGGTTCTTCCAACGCATACGGTAACTTGCGTGGTTTCATGAAAACTGGTGTAGCACCTGACCTAATCTCAATGGACTTGACAAGTGGTGAACTCACTTGGTTAATAGTCAGTTTCAATAAACTCATTCGATTTATGATATCCATTCCCAAAACAATGTCACCTCTCTCAACCACGTGGAAATCAACTTCACTTCGCTTCTGACCAACCTCAAAGATCACATTTTTCAATAAACCAATAATATTGACAACATCACCAGTGTAAGAAGATAGTGACAAGCGATAATCAACAGCCTTACACTTCAAATTCTCATATCTACTCACAAAGTGCCAAGGTATCAAGGATCTGACTGCACCGCTATCAACTTGGATCTCCAAATCTATTCCATCAATCCTTGCATCTACCATAATTTTGGAACTTCCATCTCCTGAATTCACGCTCAAAATGGACTCGGGCATTGCTTGGTAGTTAGAGTAAGTAGGCATTTCTCGAACTTTATTAACATCAGAAATCAGTTTCACCCTGTTCATGCATACTTTTGCAAAATGGTTCATTTTCTTACACAGACTGCATGCCTTGCCATATGCGGGACAAGCACCACGATTGTGTTTGTTACCGCAGAACTTGCATGAAAGATTCGGATCATGAGTAGCAGAATTGGATTGTTTCTCAAACTTCTTTGGAACATCATGGACTTGCCTAGGCCTATTGGGCTTAAATGGCTTTCTTTTACTCATATCGACACGGTTGACCTGTAGTGGACGTAAAACTGCTTGACAGCTTGCAACCTCCTCGGACGCTGCAGCTATACCTACCGCTTTGTCAAAAGTCAGTCTCTCTTCGAGTAACAACTTCCTCAAAACAGCTTCGTCATTCAGACTCATCACGAATCTGTCCCTAAGCATGGAATCTAACTGCTTACCAAAATTGCAAGTCTCAGCCGCTTTCCTAAGCTTGTTAACGTAAGTAGCAACACTCTCACGATCCTGAAGACAGTCGCTTTCCTAAGCTTGTTAACGTAAGTAGCAACACTCTCACGATCCTGTCTGATCAAATGGAACTTATACCGCTCCGCTATCTCTGTCGTCTTCGGACGTAAATGCGATTCAATAGAATTCTTTATATCAACATATTTCCGGGCTGAAGGCAAAATTGGAGCCAACAGTGTCTTAATCTCAGAATACGCGTCCTTTCGCTCTTGCCAAAGCCTCAAATCTCTCTTGCCAGTCGTTGGTTGCTTCGCGCTGCCATGGCATTGGCTCAATTCTGAATTCCATATTGATATATCACTGAAGTTTCTTCTCAATTCGTGAAAGAACAGTCAATTCGTCGCCATATGTGCTATATGTATGGACGAGGTGAAAACGAGCGTTGTCACGAGGATGCGTATTTATATGTTGTGAAACATGCACATCAAAATCACTTTCAGTTGTGATCAATTTATCATAGCATATATAAACAAATATCAAATACATCACAGTCATTTAAGGTTCATCGTATAGGCTATACGCAAGCCTGTACAATTCTTACTTTTATACCTTTGATTGTTTTCTGGATTTTACTAATGCCTTAAATTCACATATCTAGACAAACCTTTTTCCCTTTGTATTCTACGGATTCCATTGTTTTTTCCCATCAGCTGGACTATGGGCAAGTATATGCAGTTGTTACATATATCTTCGATTGTTTTCCAGTAAGCAACACTTACTATCAAGATTGTTGTTTTTTTCCGTGATTTTTTAAGTGCATTTGTAATTGTTTTGACTACTATTTGTCAACACATCTAATTAGTACAGGCATTTTCAGCGATGTTCCTCTTTTCTACAAGTTGTAGTTGTTTTCCTATATGCGTTTCGGACTGTCCGATCATTATCGTATTTAAGATATTCGGCCTTCATTGCTTAAATGTCGCAAGTCATTTTTATCCTATCTGACCTTTCTATGCTGTGCTTCCTACTGTAATAGAGTATGTAAAAATTGAGAACTCGATATTCATCTGTCGTCCTTCTCCAATGTCAGCATTTGGATTTGGTGCAGCTATTGATTTTTGGAGTACCGCCTACATTAAGTTTTCCTGCACCCGTGCCCTTTATGACGTACACGGCCTTTTTCCAGAGTTTTGTGCACCATTCTCAGTACATTTCACATTTTGATGGATAGTTGCATTTCTTGAAACAATATATTGTTTTAATTGTCGCTTCAATGGTGGAAGTGATTCAACCGACAGATGAATTTTGAAACACTCTTCCACCGGCTAGAGCACTGTACAAACTCATTTTCCATGTAGCACCAATTGATTTGTTCATAAATGGGCAGTATTCTTGTAGTTACTGTATAATAACCGGCATTTACCGGTCGTAAGAGTGTTGAGTGTCGGAGAAGTGTGTGTTCAAACTCAGACTCGATTAGTAGAACACTCTTCCACCGGTTAGAGCACTGTACAAACTCATTTTCCATGTAGCACCAAGTACTTTTCTGGAAAATCTTATCATTTTTTTGAAAAAGTTGGTTTTTGGCGGTTGTTACCGGTTGTTCGTGTAGGGTGCTGGAAGTTGCTGTACAAACTCAGTTTTTTGTGCTTGTGTCTAAATTTTTCCATCGGAATGCTGTACAAACTCGCTAGCTAGGTAGCACCAATACTTGCACCAATTTTTCGAATTTAAATTTGAATTTTGAAGATGAAGGAGTTCGAATTTTTGAAAAATTTTTTCTGTACAAACTCTGCGTCATTAATAGTACCTGAACATGTAGTTTTCTATTCTGTACAAACTCTATTCCAAAAGTTGGTGTTGAAGTTGGTGCTAACTTCAACGACATAATGTGTATTACGTCTTCGTGAGATTCGGATATCTGTATGGATTAATTGCGCATAGTTTGTATGAGTTCTACCGGTCTTATCGTAAAGATCATAACACGATGATGAACGCGCGTAAAGTTAGCGGAACCACCTGTATCTTTAAATTTGAATTTCTCAATAGCGACTGCGAATTTGTGGAATCAGAGCCCAGATTTATGATGAGGAGGCTGAAATTACCAAAGTAAAAGTTGCATCGAATAGAATTATGCTGTGATAAAAAATCGTTCTGTTGGGTAGTTCCGCTAACTTCACACACGAACATGAATATCTTGCTACAGCACTGTTTTTAACCGCATTATTGTAAAAAATAAATGTATTTGTGATCATCGCAAGAATTTGAATCAATTAGTGACAAAATATAACCGATTTACTGCGCGTATCAGCGAAACTAATAAGTTGGATCCGCTAACTTCACAGCGGAACTACTTTAATCTGTGAACTTGAATTTCTCAGAGGTGACTGCGAATTGTGGAATCTGATCCCAGATTCGTGATCAGGAGGCCGAAATTGATAAAGCGGAAGTTAGTTCGAATAGAATCTCGGTGTAATAAATAATGGTTCCGCCAAATTCACACGTACGTGCCAATGAACAGCTTCGACTTGCTCCCTGCAACTGTATAGACGCAACATGCTATCCAAGTAGCATCTACACACTAAATCTGCATCCGCCTTGTTTTGATTGTAAAATTTTACAATCTGTCCGGTCTTTCCTTTAGAGTCCATGGCAACGAAAGTGTGGAAACTGGATAAAGTAATGACAGTCTTGTTCAGAGTGCATTGATATAGGAGACATTCAAAGCTCAAAACTACAGTGGTGGTTGCATGCCTGGTTTTTTATTTGCATAGCACAAATTTGATTACATAAACTTTGACAAGTTCCGTACTCCTATACATTAATGATCTCAACCTTGACAATATTCAGGAGAGAAACTGTTATTGCCACTTTTAAGCGTTTTTTGAACTAGGCTACTTTCAGTGCTTACCTTTATGCGGGCGCGAAGACCTATATCGGTAATGAATAACTGCCTTATCTAGTCAAGTTATAGTTAGTATTGGGTCAAATCGTTCTTTTTTGGGATGCGAAATGTGTATGTAGGATAACTTAAGTGCTGTCCCAATTTCTGTGATTGTTAAACACCTCTATATCCCATAACTACTCGAGTTGACAAATTTTCAATGAATGCGTTTTGCTACTTTCCGAGAAAAGTTGGATATTATACAGCGAATATTTTCTTGCTGTCTACATTTTTTACTTAAACGGCTGGTGAGCAAAAAAATGTATCTGTTGTGACTTGCTCACAAATAATCATATTTTCATTTATTCTTGCACTAAATGTATATTAAAAGATTTTATGTCGATTTTGTTAATATGCATTAATATTCTAATTTGACTTAAAATCATATGGTCACTAAGGTATTATAACTTTCGGTGTACTACGAATTTGTAGGTTCTCTCTTGAGGTACTGTTCTGGATTTATGCATGACTTTTATTACAATCAACTTGATATGATTTACTCGGGATATTTTATATTTTAATTACAAAAGGATACAACATTTTGGCGACTTGGAAAAACTGATGAACCTACTTTTGCACATTTAGCCTAAACTTAACAACGGATTTTCTGTCGGTGATAAGTATTAGACTTACATTTTGGATTAATAATTTTTCTAGAGCAGATTTATTAAATATTACGATAGTATGACTGACACAGCACCTGTACAAATAAATTGGCGGCACCTGTTCAACGTATAGAGCCTTTTTGCAAGCAATGCGATTTTAGCATCTGGTACAAGAAATTTCAAATGTTATGTAGAATGACTAAAATTGATGAGGACTCGAAAGTTGACTTTCTGCTTACAAATGTAGATATGTCCATTTTTCAAGCTGTTGTCACTACATTCCCAATGACCTGGTGTATGATGACATAATCGATTTTTTGAAAGAACGTTATTCTACTCAGGATACGCATGTGAATCGTTTGGAATTTTTCACTACTACATATTCAGGATCATTCGACGAATATGCTTCAAAATTACAAATGCTCTACGAAAATTTTGATCGTACAAAAACTCGTGAACAAATGCTTATTGCCAAGTTTATGTCCACATTACCGAAAAGTCTCAGTTCAGAACTTTGCATACGGAGACCCAGGACTTTGAATGAATGCGTACAAATTTGCAACTCCCTGAGTATTTCAAAATCTTCTTTGTCTACTTCGGCTATTTCGCATTCAAACAAGAAAAAGTCATATTCTAACAAATCCAGTAACAAGTCTACCAACAATACAAATTCTAAGAGAAAATGTTACCGTTGTGGTTCGAATTCCCACCTTGCTTCCGATCCAAATTGTCCTGCTAGAAATGCAACATGCAATGCATGCCAAAAAGTTGGACATTTTTCATCAGTTTGCTCTAGTCTTGGTAACAGTTCGGGCCCTGCAAATAACGCGTCGAATTCTACAAGTCAGGCTAATTCAAAAAAGCATTTTTCAGTCAATTCATGCAATTTGATTAAGGATGCTGACCACAATGCCGATTGTGAAGAACCATCTCAGTTAACATGAGTCACTTCACTCGAGATTAATCTTCAGTTGGTGTAATTGATAAGCCAGTGAGAAATGTAAATTTGAACGTAATGTTACGTAATGACAAATTTGTTGTTCCGGCGTCCCTGCAAGAATCAGTTGTGACATTCGCTCACGAAGGACATATGGGAATATCCAAATGCAAGTCTCGCATTCGAGAGTACTACTGGTGGCCGAACCTGAATGCTAGCGTCGAGACCAGAGTGAAAAGTTGTGGATGCTGTCAAGACGTCGCAAGAGAATGACCCGTCCAGGTGCCGTCGTACGTGAACAAACCGTGGCACCAGATTGCAATTGATTTCAAGGGTCCAGTACACGACGACTCTCATCGCCAGCATTACATTATGGTTTTGGTGGACTGCTACTCGAAGTTGATGATGACGAGTTGTTTCTTCCCCAACATCTGTTAAGGTGATTGAATTCCTGGACTCCGCATTCTCTGTTTTTGGCCATTGCACAATTTATTTCCGCAGAATTTGGAACTTACCTTCGCGCCAAAGGCATTATTCATCGACGCTCTTCAGTGTACAATTCTCAGAGCAATGGCGTTGTCGAGCTCATGAACCGAAACATTGCTAAGGTGATCGAAGCTTCAGAAATAAAGAATGCTTCACAATTACAGGACGTGTTGGAGAAGTACTCGCTGAATTACAATACAACCAAGCACTCAACTACAAAACTGTCCCCATGTGACATTATGTTGAAGCTAATGGCCAAATCCAGTCTCTCAATGATCTCACTGGATGACAACCAGAGTACCGACATCGGGAAAAGGATCACCAAACGTGGAGAACTTTCTGCTGAATATACAAACCAAAGAAGAAGGCCCGAAACAAAGGTCAAATATGAGGTGGGGGATACAGTCATTACAAAGAAGGGGCAAAAGAGAAAGATAGTGAATCAGAGTGGACCTTACACCTTCCTACTGGACAATGGCTTCAAAATAAATTGCAGAAATATTCGTGGAAAGGTTCCGGAGGAAGATGAGACTTGGTATCTCGAAGTCACAGGAGAAAGTGACTGCAGAAGAAATACTCCTGCGCTGGAAGATCAATCGACTGATTTGGTTGTTCTGCCTAACATTGTGTCTGTTAGTTCTTCCCCTGGAATGCACCAATGGAGGAAAGACCTACAAGAAATAGAAGACGACCATCATATTTACAAGATTATGTGACTGGTTAAGAGTTTTACTTTAATCTTGATATTGATAAGCGTAACATTACGTTCAAATTTACATTTCAGTGATTTTGAATGAATACTGATTTTCTAATGTTATCGGTGTTTTAGTATCTATGTATACATCATTTTGACATTGATACTTATGTGTACCTAATGACATTGTGCTTATTCTTAGATTACATAGTATTTGATTCTCATTGAACTTAATCGTTTAGTGACGAACATTCTTCCTTTGAAACGGGGGAATTGTGGGACTTGCTCACAAATAATAACTACATAAAGACCTTGATGCTATATAAAGTAATATACCATTTAAGCGATAAACATGAACTTCAGCGGATATGCTTGAGAAATCCATTTGCATCGACACATATTAGGGTTACGTCAATCTCTACAAGGTCTAAAAAGGTCAAATAAAGCGTCATGGTTCTATATGATTCATGTGAAATCTAAGAGATCAATCCATCTCTGCTGCAAGAGTCGGCGCAATTTCGGTCCTCTATATAGCGATGTCAGCGAGGGTGAAAGACAAAATTGTGTGTTTTATCAAAATTTCCAAAAACGCTCATTGTCCGAACCAAGGATGTGGAGCGGTACAATTTTACCGCTCCACTCCGATTACACTTCGCTTTCGCTCCGCTCCGCATTTTTTCATACCTAGCCACTCCGCTCCGCTCCACTTAAACTAAACCCTATTAATTTACCATACCATAGATAAAACGATTTCCTTGAACTTTTTAGGTTGTTTGACTACTGTAAATTATGACTGACTTCCAATCTGATAATATGCTTAACTGCAAAATATTAGCCTTATCCCGCTGGGAAAAAAGCTCGCGATTAGCTGGCACATATCTCGAGCGAATAACGAGCGCATAGCTTCCGTTTTGTCTCCCAAATGCTGGCGAAAAGCTTGCTAATTTAGGAGCAAAAACGCTGCTGTTCGCTCGCGATTGGCGATGCTTTTCGAATGCTAATGTAGCGCGCTAATCGCTTACTTCATTGAAAAGCTAGCTACTCGCTTGATATTCGCTGCACCCTATTAGCATATATGAAGCCTAGTTCGTTGACTTCCTGTAGACCTACTTACACACATAACATAATTCAAAAATATGCTGCTCAACGTCATACTGCCACGAAATGCTCATGGATCAACAGTAGTGGATGTAGAACTGTCAAAACCATAACATTCGGAGACAGTGACAAAAGATGTGGGACTCACCTCTGCTAAACAATTGTAGGCTTGCAGAAGTTCAAAGTTTCTTCCATGCCATGAAGACGCAATGAGCTGGTTTGATTAAAATTAGTTGTATTTTTAGCATAAATTCCTGTAGACCAGCGGTTCGTGTCTAAAATGCAAAATAATGGAGTCTTTTTATTTACATGCAAAATTACAATTCATAAATGAACATTCGCACTGCTTACCTTCTGCACTGATTATTTTTATGCAATATTTAGGCCACAGTACGTATAATAAACTACTGTTGATCACTGTCATCTTGCCACGAAACGCTCCAGGGACTAACAGCAGAATGACTCAATGCTGCTAAACTCAAAACATTCGGAGGCAGTGACAAACTGAGAACTCACATAAAAATTGCATTCATATCAGAAATTTAGAACTTACCTCTGCAAAATGGTCGCCAATTTCTCTCTCCCGTCGATGCTCATTGAACTGGTTAGGTAGAGCCCGCGTCCATATGTGATATTTAATTTTGTTGGGCAGCAATTGCGGTCTGGAATGTACAATAAAATGTTTATACCAGAGTCTTTAGAAAAAAACCGTTTTGGCAAAGCCTAAACGTCAATGCGAAATTTGTGCAATCTGATATCATATAACAAAAGGAAAACAAATTAACACTCTTATTTAGCCATTGTTACAAAATGAAGAGAAAGATAATTCATTTCTACAAATTTTACACATTTTAAAGTAAAAGGTTTTTAGTATGAATAATCCTACAAAAAGAATCGTTGGAGCATCGTTTTACGAAAAATTCGATAACTTTAAGATTTTCGCAACATTATAACTTTCTCTATTAACTGAAATCAGCCGAAAGACCAACGGTGGAAAATTTCAATGGCATAAATTATAAGCATGATGGTTTAATTCGATTGGCAGTTGTCCATCCAATTTCACGTATTCAAAATCAATGCAAGATGATTAAGGTGCACATAATTTTATTGAGGCGATTGCAGGATTGAAATACTTTGAGTAATGTCAAAGCCCGATCCGTCGACGTTTCAACATGCTGGCATTGATAACAGGCTTTAAACGTTTCACTTACTACAATGTTATCCGTATTGGTTCATAGATTGTACAATGTGCATATCTCGATCGTTATTAAGTTTAAGTTGCAGAGATTCATAGTCTACAGCAAAGGTGTGTATAGCTACTACGCTAGTCACTACAATAGGAAAATAACCTATCTTTCTAAAACTAAAGCGGGTTTCATAATGTGGCAATAAAGTGAAACGACTCACCCATTTTTACATGGCTTCAACCGTGGTCTTTTTCCGCAGTCATGAGGAAGGGAATTAAATTGACACACTGTCATTGATTTGCACAGCCTTGATCCTATACGTTCGAAGTGGTCTATCAGAATCACAGTTGACCAAGCCACGTACAAGGCACGACACCAGAGATCTCACAATTTGATGCGCACTTAATAATTGACACGATGTCGGGCAGGCAATTGTTCGAATGAGCGCAGGAAGTCCAACTTGTTAGCATCAGACAGCCTTGTCGGGTTGTAGCGGCATTGTCATAACGACAGGGAATAGATGTATACTGTTACACCCTGCGCTGCGCTCGGTGTGTGAATAATGCCAGTTGACGTCACACAGTGACTGTCTGGTTAGACGGAAGGCGTGCGTAGGAAGAAAAACAATCCTCTGTTGGGGATGCTCGACAAACAACTAATTGCTCAGTGACTATAAGTTGCAATGCAAGTTTGCTGTCCGATGCATGTTTGATGGTAGCGATTTATTTTACATAATTTAAAAAACTTCATTGAAACATAAAATCATTAAAGTATTGTGAATCACTGTCATCTGCATTGACTTGCAAGCAGGATAAAGTCGCTCCGATGAACGCAGTTTCATTATTCGACATTTCAGTTCAGTTACAATGCTTCATTATTGTAGTTGAATCTACTTGGGTCTTCAATAATGGATTAGACCATCAATAATGGATTTCTGAACACTGATCTTTAAGGACAGATGACGAGATGCTAAACGGAATTTCTATATGTTTCACCACAAAATGATTAGGCTATAGAATACGGTGGAATCACACTCTAATTAACTCTTTGATGACATCAAGAATTAATGAGAATAACTAAAATGAATCTGCATTTCGATTGCAAGCTTAGCGCTAACGTACACTATTTGCATTTTGCTCTATAACCATCTATGGGACTTCAAACAACAGAATGTGTTTAAACAAAGGGATGTAGACTATATAGCTGGTGATAAAAGTTAGCAACATTGGCTTTACCAATAGCGATCTATTAATCAGTGACAAGAAGCTGGCGAATTTCGGTTTGCCAATAGCTATCTATTGGTCAGCGACAAAAAGTAAGCAAAATTCGGTTTACCAATAGCCATCTACTCGCAAACTGCATTATCACTAGCTAAGACATCGCTTGCTCGCTCACTAAAAGCCAGCGAATAGTGAGCACTTTTCCCAGCGGGATGCTTGTCGAATTTTAAATACGAATTATGGCCGATAATCATAAATGATTTTAAATAAATAATGATTATAATTGAACAATAATTCGAAAGCGGATTGCACATTAGCATTAATAGTGATTCTACACTTATCATGTGATAATAACTTATTGACTCACCTGAAGAGCAACCGCAAATATGTGTGACAATCAGAAAATTCATTCTGTTGCAGCCTCATACTAGGTAGCAATACGATGCTATCAGGTAACGATGCTCGCTCATACTGATATAAGCATGAATAATAATTAATAAATTATAGTTTTCTGTAGTCAGAATTTTTCTTGTATTTTTGAAATGATAATTTTGTATCAGAAAAATTTGATAAATTTGATAAGAATAATTTTGTATAAGATGCAAGGAACGATACCGGTACTCGGTAGTACGATAAGAACTTTGCATTGAAGAATTAATGAACATCTGAAAAACAAGACTTAATCCATCTATAACATCTCATCACATGTCAAATAACCTAGCAAACTATGTCAATCATTCATTACCTAACATTCCGTGAGCCAATGCACACTAAAAATTTGAACCCATCCATAGGAACGAATATGAACTGTCGGGCTTCCATTTTTTACTTTCAGATTTCTTTCAATTTTAAATCATATCTTTATTGGCTTTTAACGGTTTATACAACCCTTCCACTTACTGTATAACTTGAGAATGGAGTCTTATCTCCGAATAATGTTGAAAAAATAAATAATAGACTAATATCTTACGAAAAATGGTGTAATAATAATAATGTAAAAAATCATTAATCATGATAAAACTTTGTTGACTTTGTCAACATCAGGTTCTCTCCCACTCCACTCCACTCCGTTCCACTCCAGTCAAAATTTTATTTACTACCGCTCCGCTCCAAATTTACTCCCACTCCGCTCCGCTCCACATCACTGGTCCGGACTCCCCTAGGGGCAAAGATCTCATTTGGGTGGGCCCCTTTCCACTATGATATAGTAAGTTTGCACGGATGTTAAGGCTATATGTTGTGAAATATTTCTTAGAATGTATTTCAAACCATTTTGCGAAACACAATTGATTTAAGGAATAAAAAAATGCTTCAAATCAGTCAGAATTTCACTGTCTATCAAATTTTGGGCTTCAGTTTCTAAAATTGTTGAAAAATTGTTTATTGGCATCACCATGGTGAGAATGATAAGAATGAGTTCAAGCAAAATTTATATATGCAACAGACAAATTTTATCCTGTGAAAATTTTATCCACAAAAAATCGAAGAGTGGTGATAACTTAGGAATTGCCCATGACTGCATAACTCAAAGCTAATAAAAAAAAAAAATCTTTCACTGTGAAAAGTTTCAAGCTTTTGTCTGGCCTGTGTAAGGGCATCGACATAGCAGACTGTCAAGTTCAAGATATTATGAACCAACCATAGACATCGGATTACATTACATTGTTAGGATTGCATTCGGATTACATCAACAATTTTTATCCGATGTCTATGGAACCAACCTTATAGGTCACCTTTATATTTTTCGTTATTTTTATTCACTCTGTTTTTTGTAAATGAGTAGTAGCCATGGCATGTAATTGGCATCGCTGTACGTCACGTGTTGAATAAAATAAAATTATTTTTTAACCGATATTTCAAAATCGGTTCAACCCATAGACATCGAACATTAAGCATGTCTATGGTTCAACCACTCTATCAGATTTCACGCCTAAATCTAGAAGGAGGTCAACCACAACCGGTTCGGTTGATTGGGCTGCGGAGTTTGGATAATGCAAAGATTTTAAATAAGTAGTGTTAAATATCTTTGGGATTATCTGTTTCGATCACATGGTTAGATTTCGAAAAAAGTGGCTTATCCATGGCACAATCATATTGACATATATACAGTCATATTCATGGTGGCGTCTTGTTCTTTATATGATTCAGTTATATAGATCATTCAACTGTGGCAGTTAACAACTCAATGATTGAAAACAGGACGGCAACTACTCCATTGGAAGTCATGCAGTGTCGTTATAATTAAGTAATGCATTAAGGAAAATAATTCAAAATATTCAATATGTCGAATTTCGTGGAATTTGAGAAGTTTGAGTTGTAGGGAGCGCACAACTGACACAACTACGTAGAACGCCAACTTTTCACTCGGCAAAGGGAGACAAGTATTCAACGTATGTATTCTTGATATCATTTGCCAATGGGAGCCTTTTCGTATATTTACATACAGTGGCGGGAAAATGTCTGATTCTAGCTAGTAATTTTTTACAATGTTGCTTTTTTCCACACACCGCCACTTGGCAACGGCGACCCACCGTCCAGACGTCCTCCTCTTTCAAACGGTGATCTGCTAGATTTAGATCTAGTAACTGAGCCAGCCAGCACATCGTCACAAATTGATGCTGGTCTAGCCAAGCAATGTGTTGATCGTTGTGTTGAAGCATTTATCGACGGTTGTGTCTGTATCGAATTTCGACGTTGGACCAGAGCACAGGTTCCCAATGAAGGTCCCTCCAGTCCCAACTGGCATCTTCGCATAAAGCGCTACAGTTTCTGTCTTTAGATTCTTCTGAAAAATTCGAGCCTACTTGACATAGGTATTATCTATTTCAGAATTCTTGAAAAAAAGAGTGCCGAACCAGAGCGAAGCACGCCAGATTCGACGTTGATGCGCCTGTGCGCCAGAAGTATGATCTATTTCTAGAATTTCTGAAAACAATGCGTTCTCAGAACAGGGGGAGGGATGGCGCACCCTTGTTTAGATTCCAGTTCGGACATCAATTCAAGTGATCTCCAGTCCAGGTCAATCGACGACTGTGCTTTTTTTCTGAGATGTGGCTTCTGGTTAGAGAATCGTCCATAGAGTCCCACTGCCATGAGTTTTCGCTAAGTGAAGTTAACGCCATCATCCTGTGTGCAAGGGCCTCGTGTAAAATGGCCTGAAAACTGGTCTTCATAAAACTCCAAGGGGAAGGCCACAAAATGAAATTTAAATGACAGGAGCGTTATAAGCAGCATCTAAAACCTACGTTTTGTAAAATTTCTAGCCTTAAAATCAATGGTCTCGGACGGGTTCTTAGTCGGCATATTTAAGCCTAACTAAACTAGTTCGAGCCTATAGATTTTCCAGGTAAATTTTTAAAAGAAACGTAGGTTTTATACGATACTGAGAGCACTTCTCTATGCTTTATAGATGTTGCTGGTCATTGCAGAGGTACGGATTAAAAATTAATGTTTGGCTTGGGAGCCCTTTCTCCCGCAATAAAATAAAGCAAAACGCAAGTAATTTATTCAAATTCTCTATTATTGCTTTGTCAAAGATGTCATGATGTCATTGACAAAGCGAGTAGCGAAAATTTAGATAAATTATTTGCGTTTTACTTCATTTTATTGCGGAAGAAAGGGCTCCTAGACCAGACATCAACTTTTGAGAGAGATTGTATTCAAGTTTAATTTTGAGGCCCTCCGATAAACAGTTTCATCAAAACCTAATATAAAGACCATTTTGATCAGGAACCATATTGTCTCATGTTATTGCTTGTGCTACTGGTATTTACATGCATATTTCTTAGTTAATGTATTGTGTTTGTTTTTCTAAATCGTCTGTTGCTGGCAGATTTTTATTAGAACCTTTTTAGACTTATATTTTATACATGTATCGGCACATATGATAAAGGCGCAAGCTTCTATGGGAGAATTGCGAATAACCTGAGAAACTTCACAAATTTAGGAAAATCTAGTTAGTTGACCACCTTGAATTTTCCATTTGAGGTCACAACTCATTCCGAGATAAAATGACTGGCGTTGTGCCACAGCAAACATGCTGCTCCAATGGAATCTCAGATACAGAACACAATAGTCAATCAAAATGGTTCGTTGCAACTTCATTCTGTTGTTCATCTAGCTTGAATACAACTATGCATGCATATGCTGTTCTCATAAATACCAGCTTTGCTTCCTAGATTATTTCCTTAAAATTGGTAGACTCTTCAGTCACCAGTTCAAAAGCACATATAGCTATCATTGGATTTAGTCTTTTGTAGATTTGTACCAGTTAGACCAAAATAAACAAATGATCTTTACTGCTACCGTCTTCTGAAAGTGGAAATGTGTTCAAGTTCCTAGATCAGAAACACTTTAACCCGTAGAACACACTTTAGGTACCTGTAGGATGTAAATTGCGAGAATATTTGTGTAAGTTGGCTTATGAATCTGCATGTTTTTTACAGGGTGTCGAACGACCTAGAAAACCTGGAGAAATTAGGGAAAATTCAGGGAATTTTGATATTTATCCTGGAAAATGAAAAATTGCTATTGCTGATTGGAAAATATAAATGGCTAAACAAGCATTTCGCGCGCTGTTCGGTGACTACGGTAGGATGGTTGCTTTGTTGATTGTTGCAATCTTTATAACGATATGGCACGGATAATTGCTAAAGCAATTGAAGAAATTGAATGAACTGAAACCAAAAGAATCACAAACATGGTAAAGATACAACAGCCAGGCCTAACCAGGGACCGCAATTTTCTGTTTCTTCCGTCGTTTCAGTTTTCTATGAAATTAGTCTAGTACAAATATTCCAAATATATGCATTCATATCCCGGTTTTTCCCGATTTTCCGTTTTTTTTCTTAGGTGAATCACGATCCCTGGGCCTAACTCTTGTTGGCGGAGGCCAAACTCATGGAGGAAGCAATAAAGGAAGCTAAAAAACTGAATGATGACGACAAAAACACTTTTTATAATCAGTGCAGGGACAGACTTGTGGCTGTGGCAGAAACTTTGCAAGAGAGATCTCCCTTGCGTAAACCCCTTGTGCGTGTTTTCGTCTGCCTTGACCCTGAAATCATGGCTTTGGAACACCTACAGAAGATGCAAATGCTTGAAATTGCTCTCCAACATCTAGTAGACCTGAAATGGATCGATGGAGTTGAAGCAGATAGTATTCATACTCAATACGAAACGCTTCGTTGTCGAAGAACTGTTATCCAACAGCTTCAACGATTCAACAAAAGTGATGATCGACTCGATGTTTTTTTAATGAAATTGTGCGACAAAGAGAAAGCAATTAACACATCGGATTTGCGAAAGTTCATCAAAATCATATTATGTCTCAATAATGGACAAGCAGCGGTGGAACGTGGGTTCTCAACGAACAGGGATTTACTGCTATAAAATCAAAAATGAGGAATCACAACGTTGCTTGCACAACTTTTGGTAAAATGCTATACTCGTACGCGTTGCAGTGGAAATCCGTCCAAATTCCCAGTTTCCAAAGGACTTATTCTGTCTGCGAGAAATTCCGCATCTCGTTACAAAGAGGCGAAATGAGTGAAAACAGAAAAACAGGTCCAAGAAACAAAAGCGAAGATTGAAAGAAGGCGAAGGCAGCAGTGTTACAGGACAAATTGGATGAGCAGAAGCGTCTTCGCAAACAACTATTGGAAATCTCAAATGACATACAAGAACATGTATTTTAGATTTCATCAGTTAAGATTTTATCGTTCTTAACATCCCACATTTACATTCACATTATAATGACAATTGTCTTCCCTTAACCAAAGATTACCGAGCAAATATGCAATTTGCTAAGCTTGGATATTGCTACATAGCTTTCTTTATTAATTTGTTTCGAATCTTAAATTAGCTACAACCTCATCACGTGTATCATAATCAGTCGCAGAAAGTGATCGAACGAAATCTTCTTGCGTTTAGTTTCTGCACAACATTCATGTACATGTATGTATCTAAAGAATTAAGATATTCAAGAATCAAAACCCAAATTTATGATGACATGAATAATAAATGACGATGATATAACTTTATTAGACGTTCAAGGGCGGTAGGTGTATCGCTACTCATAATTAAAATATTTTGCAATACTGTGGCGTATCTCATTCGGCTCGCTCGATATGCATTTGAAATGAAATTGAACATGTAGTGAAGAAAAATTGAACCAAAGCGCTTTTATCAGAATCAAGGAGTTAGAAATTTGAAACTCGTAATTGTGTAGGCCTATATTATTTATGTTATAACATATTTTTCAAAGCCATTACATATATAGGTTGATTGAGATAGGTACACGTTCATTTTTGTTGATAAAACTTGGAAAACATGGAAAAATCAGGGAAGGCCATCCAGGCCTTCAGTTCGACACCCTATTTTATTAAAATATGTACATGTAAATGCAAATAGTGCCTCATAAATACGCATAGAAATTCGGATGAATCACATCCTGTGAAAGCAGTACTAAATTGTTCATATCCAAATTGATCAAGGATGGAAATGGGATCACGATATTCATATATGCATACGACTGCCTCTATTCATTGGAAATGCATGTACATCACTTCTTTACTCAATTCACTAAAATGAAATGAAGTACTTGATGTAATTGAAGGCTAGGATAATGTTGTTGCTGCTTGTTATCTCTCATCTACTCTTAAGCATCGGCAATGCGTCTTGCATATACAGGTATTTTCGCAGCTTAAACGAAACTGGTCTTCAACTCATCCTTTTTTTTGTCTAATTGTGATAAAGTTATGTATTGATTTCCTGCAGCGGAATCTTCATCCTTTTTCACGTAGAATCACTAAAAATTTAGTCAGCCATAGTCGTGTAGCATCAGACCAGGGATCACAATTTTCTGTTTTTTTACATAATTAGTCTAATGTAAATATTTCCAATTTGTGCATTCAAACCCCGGTTTTTCCCGGCTGTTTTCTTGGGTGAATTGTGATCCCTGGTCATACGTGAGGACATCGTGAAACCCTCGGGAAAGACGTTGTTCTGTATTAGTAAGCAATGTTTACATAGAACCAAATAATGACCATTTCAAAAATGAATTCACAAAATTGGCGACCAATTTTCAAATGTAATTTGCGTATTGAAGTCCTGGTTTAATTTTGATAAACTTTATAATGTATGAAGCCTTATGTTCCATAGATTATTTTGGCCTTTATTTGATTTCACATGTGGTCAGTTGTGGTCATAGGCTCAATAAAAGAATATAGAAGATTCAAGACGACTGATTTTTTATATGAAAATTGACTGACGGCATGATCCACCCATCAGTTATCTCATTACGAGTTGATTTCAGGATTGTGTAAATGTATAAAAAGATACACTACGAATAGGATTCATCATAAAATTGTCCCTCAAAAAGCATTAGACGCATCTTTTTCATTGAAAGAGAAGCTCGATTTCAATCCATATGATGCCATGTGAATTGTTATGTTTCATGTGATAATTTTGCAGACTTTTTATGTTATGTCAATCAGTTATGTTCAATAGCAGGGGTTATCAAAAATTAATTGCAACATTGCAAATATGCAGTTATGCCTATCAATTAATTGCTATTTGTTTGATGACAGCAATCAAGCAATTACAATTAATTAGTGTCATCAATCAATTAATTGCAATTATTCATCATCGCCGTTTGAATAAACTAACCCTTGATTTTGAATCGTTAACTATCAATTCGTTTTAACTAATTAGGCTACATGGGCTTGCATATTTCACAAGTCACATGATAGCTAATTACTAATTTGGATATTGCTTGGATAGACCCATCGCATGATATGCACTTAACTATTTTCTTCATTGGATGTGATCATTGATGAATTTTATAACAAAATTAAGTTCATGCATTGTAATTATTGGTGATAATCAATTATTGAAATAAGTGAATAAAAATATAAATACGCTATGCACTAAATAGTTTCTGATTAGACCCCTGAAAGCGATCAGCTTGTGAGCAAGATATGTTTAGTAAGCTTAGTGTCTAAATAAATCACTGAAGGGGGAATGTGTTTTCTACCTGATGGTGAGGGGTGACGGTATTGCAAGTAAATCGCACGTAGATCAGTCAATTGATTACTTGCCCCATTGCAACACAAATCAATCAATTATTGTTTGAATAGACCCTGTGTCATGACTATGGTTTAAGCTTACGTGGAACGTGACCATGCTTACCGGTGGTAAGCGAAATGCATTGTGATTTGGCTTAACTTTGCTCTTTTCAAACCCGAACATCTGGTTTACCCTGGCTCCACAACTTAAACCATCAATCAATTAATTGCAATTATTACCTTACACCAATTAATAAATTGCAATGGTTCGATGACAACAATCAATTAGTTGCAATTTTTCGATGGCGGCAATCAATTAATGGCAATTATTCGATGGCACTAACCAAATAATTCCAATTTTTCATAGCAGCAATAATTAATTGCGACCAATTAATTGCAGTGCAATTAATTCTTGATAATCTCTGGTCAGCAGAATTAAAATTTTGTAATTGTGGTCATTGTACTCGCTGCTGATGTCCATGTCCACAGAAAGAACTATACAAAATGCAAAATCCAGATTGTCACCATTGAATCAAGCCTTCAATAAACTTCTGGACGACGCAATGTTTTTTGAATTTTGACTGAATTTAGAACATTTTCATTCAAGTTGCAACTTGTCTAATTTCATCGTTATTCCAAGTGAGATAGAGCAAAGTAACTTCTTAAACACATCAACTTTCTAAATTTTTTCTACTTAAACTAGAATTTTCGTACATGGGCTTGTATGAAACTGATGGTATCACTTCGTTGAACGTTGCTGCAAGCGTGACGTACGGCCGGTCGCTCTTAATGTCTCTGGGTTTTAGAGATGTTTCTGGTGGCTTTCTGTGGTCCCTGAATCAGATTTTTTGGTTCTCTGAGATCGTATAGTGTTCTTCGACACTATCGTCGCATTGGTGTAATCTAAAATTCTCTGAAATTGGAGTAATAGTGCATTTTTTGTGTTCTCCGTAATTAGTCCGGCAGCCAGAACGAGTTTCTGCAGGGAACGAGGCCGAAAGTGAGACTTTTACAGAATGATGTACACCATATGTTTACTACGAATCGGTGCGTCTGCCGAGTTCTAGTGAGTTCCTCTTCTTGTCAGACAGGATCAAAGAAAAACACATGTAAATCCAATGGGACGCAGATTGCAGTTTTTCGCTAAAATGAAATTTTCTATGTTTTCTCTGATTAAACGAAAAGTACCCAGTCATAATTTTTGACATGGAATGTCTTCAGGTCACTTTGCTTTCATGTTCATGCACCCCTGTCTATAAAGCTAAACACATTTATATTTGGCGAGCCTCTTAATGTCGGCAAACACAAACATTTTGAGCAATTTTATCCACATCCAACCACATTCTCACATACATTGCCGATTAGATGCATGATAAAGGCACATGGACATCATAGGAAATTACTTGAAGACATTCCTTGTCAAAAATGATGACTCTGGGCTTAGTACTTTTCGTTTAATCAGAGAAGACATAGAAAATTTCATTTTAGCGAAAAACTGCAATCTGCGTCCCATAGGATTTACATGTGCTTTTCTTTGATCCTGTCTGACAAGAAGAGGAACTCACTAGAACTCGGCAGACGCACCGATTCGTAGTAAACATATGGTGTACATCACTCTGTGAAAGTCTCACTTTCAGCCTCGTTCCCTGCAGAAACTCGTTCTGGCTGCCGGACTAAATCTGCAATTTGATCTTCGTTCATCGGTCGTTACTGCCGTCGATTTCAGCATGAAATTTCTTTTGTCATCAGTTACTATTGTTAGTAGCCACAAATCCTGCATCGAGTCTCTCGTCGATCTTGGATGTTTGGCGCGCGTTTGTCGATCAGCTGGTATTGTCAGCGAAGCCTTCGTCAGCTGTTCAGAAGCGACGGTCGTACTTCTTGAATTCACGTGGTCATCGTCATAACAACGATTTGGTGACGCTCTTCGTATGTGACGAATTGAAGCCCTTCAGAATGTCAGATTCCTCGAGTGACGTATCTTTCGATAACGTAAGAAGAATGTCAAATGCTCAATTAAGTGACCAAGAAACAACTATCGGAGGCATTGAAAGATGCAACTCGTGTAACTGACATGAATAAGTCCTCTAATTCATTTGACTTGACTTCTCAAAATATAAAAGTGATACTTTGAGAATCTGTTAATGAGCTAAAAGACATCCTGATTCAGGAGCAAAATAAGAGAATGAATGAACTAGAAGGGAAAATACATTGAAAAATTAATGAATTAAGAATGGAATTCCCTACCAGCGTGAATGCGATGTATTATGAATTCGAACAACGATCCCTCCGACAAAATGACATAATCATTAGCGGTGTTCCTGTAGAGAAAGACGGAACAGTGAAAGAAAGACAGGAAAATGACGAAGTAACCGTTGAGAAATTTTGAACAGCATAGGTGCCTCATTTGACGTTTGGACAAACTAAACAACAGGAGCAGACCGATAAGGGTGTGTCTGAGCAATAACTCACAAAAAGTTGAAGTTCTTAAAACGGCAACATCATTGCGCACTAATGAAGATTATAAGAACATTTTTATAAACATTGACCGAACTATTGTGCAGCAACGGGAAGCGAAATTTCTGCGTGAGGAATTTAAGACAAGAACAGAAAATGGAGAAAACAATTTGGTCATTTACGGTGCGAAGATGATCTGCAAAGAAAACATAAAAAATTTCAGTATCGGTTTTAGACAAAAGTCATTATAGCAGAAACATTCCGTCATTGTTTATTACGAACATTCAGTCCTTGCGTCCTAAGCATGATGAACTATGCTAACTAGCTTCAACAGTTCAGGTTGATTTGATTGTTATAGCCGAGTCAGGGCTAAATGACAAAGTGATAGATAATGATAATGATGCTTTCCGATGTGACACATCATATTTGAGAAGAGGTAGAGGAGTTTGTGTCTGTATGAAGAATTGTATTGATTGTATTCATTTATTCAGTGAACATAGACATCATAAATTTGAATTTATGTGGTTGTATTTGAAGAGAATGAATATCATCGTGCTATCTGGCTATCTACCTCCATCTATGAGTAGAGATGATGTCAATGATGTTGAAAATTATATTGTTCGACAAATTGACTATGTAAATGACATTTATCTGCATTGTAATGTATTTTTTTGGGTGACATGAATTATTTTCCATCCATTGAATTGGAGAACTATTTGAACCTGATGCAAATTGTGCATCAACCGACTAGACTGAAGTCTGTCTTAGATCAGATTTTAATTGATCGTCAGCTGTATGATAGTCTTGTATGTGGTTCGAACTCTTCGAATTTGGTCCGAATATCGGTAAATCTGATCATCGCACTGTGATACTGAAGTCCTCTTCTATTGACTATGAATTGCCTGAAGTAAGGAAAGTTCATGATTATAGAGAATCGCATGAGTTTTTTGATTCAAGAATTGTCTGCTTATCCCTATCACCGCTTTTATCAAAGTGACTTGCACATTGATGACAAGTGCGAGCTATTTTGCAATATTCTTCAAAATGCAATTGTCAACGTGACAATGTGTGTGTGGCGTCAGCAATTGTGCGAATTGACTTTTCAACCTGCAGTACTCTTACGAATGTCTTCAGTGGTGTACCACAGGGGTCTGTTATTGCTCCGTACCTCTTCTCTGCTCATATTGCTTCGCTTCAACCTACTTCTTCAACAACTTAGGTGACGAAATATGCTGATGACGTGCTTTGTATAATTCCAATTACACATATCAATGCAGCAGAACTGCTTGTTAGCAGAGAAATCTCCAAAGTACAGCAATGGTGCAAAACACATGGACTTCTACGAACAAGAGGAAGATGAAAGTCATGTACGCAAATAGTGGAAGTGCAAATTCCTACCATCCGACTGATATTGAAGTCGCTAAAGAACTCAAGATTCTTGTAGTCATCTACAGCTCTGATCTCAGATGGAATGCACAGGTTGACATGGTTTGTCGTAAAGCGTGTCAGCGCATTTTCGTCCTCAAGAAACTGAAATTTGACTTGCCCGCTCGTACATAATTACACTGTGCAACGCTTTTATTCTCGACGTGTTGTAATACTGCTCTCTTTTATTCGTTGGTATGAGTGCTTCAAATAATGACAAATTAGAAAAATTGAGACGTCGATGTCATCGAATAATATGCGGTTATGACTGCCAGTGCAATGCATTTACACCGCTGTGGATTCGCCAATACAATCGTGCCGTGTCATTCCTCCATCAAAGCGAAAGCAGCAATGACATTCTTAATCATTTATATCCTAGTCGGCTTCAACATAGTGGACAGCTGGTGATGCCTATCGTCCATTCCCAACGAAGACATAGCTCTTTCATCCCATTTACAACGTCATTAATGAATCGCGTTTCTTAGGCTTTTGAACCTTTTCCATGAGCATGTTACTTGTATGATCATGATCATTCCTTTATTTGATATTGATGCAGTAATGCGCGTAAAGACCAACCATATATGTGTAAATCTGTAAATCTACATGCTTGTCTGTACTTATCTTGAAACATGCCTTGTATTGTAAATTTCCATAACTTTGAAATAAACAGTTACTACTACAACGATCGAAAAAACGGTCTCTTCGTAGCGTGAGGACAGCATTCAAAGTATCTCTCTTTCCATTGCTCCGTTGAGTTTGGAAACCTCGACGAACTCTTCGTCCACCAGTATTCATTCTACTCAGAATTCGAGAGTGCACAGCATCATATTTGGTGATCGCAATGTCGAATCTTTTTCTTTTCCCGGCTGTCTTGTCCGAAATAGGACCTTTCTCACCCCAAAACGTCCAAAACCCACCTTTTTCTAAAGGTAAAACACTTTCCTACCCTTGCCACACAGGAGAACTCATCCTTCCTTCCTCCCAGAGGGGAGGGGTAGGGAACGGTTTCCTCCTCTCGGACCCATCCCTTCCAGCACATCCTTGGCCCTCTCCCTCACCTCCTTCCTTCCTTCCAGAGGGGGGGGGCTGAGTCAGCATGATGACTCATCATTTCACATTTTGCGCTTGCGTATGGGATGGGATCACTACTTACATTGATTCCCGCAACCGATTCATCACCTTGTCCACGTCTTTGAAAAGCTTTCTCAGTAAGTGCCACGTCCTGTATCGCAACGCCGTGATTTTTGTGATGCTACCTGTCTTCCCATCGTCACTGACTAATGAGGCCCGCCGGAACCTGCAGGAGTTTTGCGTCTTCATTCGCACGAATAACCCCTCTCGTTGTATTCCTTTGTCGCCTCCTCATCCTTTTGTTTGTGAGGGAAATTCTTGGACATCATCCACGAAAGAAGCAATTTTTTCTAGTTTCACCAGGCATTTAAACGAGATTTTTCGACGCTACCGGCGCATGTTTTAAGCAGTGTCTTTGTTCTATCGTCGAGTGTGACTGTCAGTCCTGACCTAATCACGCTTTTTTCTCGCCCTCCGACCTTCATTGCTTCGCCACGTGTTTGTCAACATGCTCAGGTTTTTTCTTACTTGATCGATTTTGTTCGCAAGCAGCAATGGAGCACGTGCAGCATTCGCTTCAATGACCGCCAGACTATATCCAATCGTTTTGGGTTTTGTCGTTCGAATGTTTGACCTCCTACAAACAGTGTGCCACAATCTGTTCTCGCAATTTCGCAGCGCATTCTATGTGCAGGACGGTCCATCCTTTTTTCCACTCATCCATGCTACTCATCTGACGCGAATCTCAACCTTGGAGAATGTGAGGTGCTAACTTTTCTTGCTTAGGATACTGATGTTGTTGTGAGACCAGCCGAGAAAGGTGGCCGATGGGTTATAATGGACTTTCATCGATATTCTGCGGAATGTCTCAGACAACTCAACGACGTCTCATTCTACCGTCCACTATCTGATTCACCCACCACCTTTGAATACTGAACAACGAGTGAATCAGATCCTTGATCGTTTGCTGAGTGCCTCATTCATCACCACGAAAGAGCATCGCTTTCTGCAGTCTCCGTTACATCCCAAGCCTCGACGTTTTAACGCACTCCCCAAGACCCATAAGAAGGAATGGATTGATCCTCTCACACCCCCTGGCAGACCTATCATCGCAGACGTTGAAACAGATACGAGCAGAGCTGGTCGTCTGGTGGATTATTATCTTCAAACACTGGTTTCTTCAATGGACAGCTTCCTTCTTGATTCCCAGCATTTGATTGCAGTACTCCGATCTTGCACTCTTCACTCGGAATCTTTGCTCTGCACGCTGGATGTTAGGTCATTGTATACAAACGTGCCAATCATCGAGGGGTTAGAACGTATCAGAGGAGCATTTGCCAATCATTCAGATCCCCGCAGACCTGATGAAGACATTCTACGTATCCTCTCCATCCGCCTCACATCCAATAATTTTAAGTATGGTGATACTTCATGGCTACAGATATCTGGCGTAGCCATGGGCAAGTGCTTTGGTGGAAGTTTCGCTGGTCTTTACCTGGGAGAATGGGAAGAGCTCGGTCTGTCTCTTTTCCCTTTACGTCCTCGAGTCTGGAAGCGGTTCCAAGACGACATATTTTTTATTTGGGACCATGGTGAGTCATCTCTCAGTGACTTTCTACAAGTTCTTAACCGTCTTGACAATCACATACGAGTTGACTTGACATTTCACACTGAGCGTGTCAACTTCATAGACTTAGAGATTTACCGCTCCGATAATGGAGAGATTGGTCACCGCATAGCCACAAAAAGCACTGATTGTTATGTTATGCTACCTCGTCTCTCTCAGCATCCACCTCGTGTTCACCGTGGCGTTTTATATTCTCATGTGTTGAGGTGGGCAACGAGATGCTCCTCCTATGAAGATTTCGACGAGATTTGTCAGCGTGTGTTTCCTCAATGGCGCGATGAGGGAGTTACTCGTTCTTTAATTAGGAGGACTGTGTCTCGGGTTTACCGACTGACTGGACTTCGGCCTCGTTGGATTCCAGGTTTTTCCAGATGCAGTGGCCTTCGTTGTCGAGCGTGTGCGTTCGCTCATGACACAACCATTTTCTATGACAGCTCAAGAACACGTGTGTTTCCTATCCTTTACCGTCTGTCGTGTTCTTCCACTCACTGTGTTTATGTGATCTGTAGGAATTGTTTCAAACTATATGTTGGCCAAACTTGTAGGCTATTACAGATTCGTGTCAGTGAGCACTTACGTGATATAAGGACTTCTGTTGAGACATCTCCTGTCGCTGGCCATTTCTCTGACTCTGCTTGTGGCATTTCAAATTTTTCATTTTTTGCCATTGACAGAACTTTTTCTGAGACGTGTCAGGTTTATAAAGAAGCTAAGTGGATTGGACGTCTACGAACATTAATTCCTACTGGTTTGAATCGCAACCGCGGCAAACCGCAGCAATATATTAATTTGGTTACATACAAATCCGATTGTACTGATCGTCTCAATTCTGCGGTGCGCAGTCTCATTTCGCGTGTGCCCTACTTGCCTCAATTACGCCTTTCGTTCAGGACAGATTCGAATCTTGCTTCTGTTCTGCGTTAATGCTACAGCTTCTTTTTGATTTTTGTCTGTCTTTATTACTTACCTCGGTTTACCTCAGTATTGTTCTCTTTTTACTCCATGGTCTATTTTACGCAACTTACCTTGTTTTTGACATGATTCTTGCGTTGTCGCTCGAAATTGTCACATCTCTTTCTTGCCATGTATTTTTAAGCATTTACAGGCTACTGTAAACCGTTAATAGTACCATGCATTATCTCACCAATTCTAACTGCGCTGCCTTATTGAATCTATGTTGTTAAGATAGCATGCATTGTAAAGCTATTGTGTTCGATATCTTTGTCAACATGTATTGATCTTTTAATTTGCGTACGTGATGCATTTAGCAATGAAATTTTACTTCACTTCCTGTTCTGTCATCTTCATGTCGCCATTGACAAAGTGAATAAACGAAATACGGATCTGGCGCACTCTTATCGTTCTGGTCTTTGCATGGGTGGAGATGGGGGCAGAGTGCGTGGCCCGCGGCGACGTCTGAGTCGACGCTTTCCTTACGAAAATACTATTACTTCTAGCTCCAAGAATATATTTGCTGTAAAAATCGGTCCATCCGTTCACTTACAAACTTAAGAATCAATACCCGTCCTTCTTTTGCTTGTTTTGAGTTCACCATAGAGAAATGTGTATCAAGCACACACAAGTCAGTCACTCACATCGCACGCACGATGTCTCCAGCCGACTTCGCGACAATGTTCTATTGTGTGAATCCATCCGTGGCGTCCATAGAAATAAATTGTTTGAATGAAGTTGACTAGAATTGAAATTGACTCAAGGTCGCGGCACATCCGGGGGAACTAAGTTGGGGCATGAATAACCAATGAAAAGCTTTGATTTACACATGTGACTGATTTTGAGCCAATGATACAGCCGTTGACAAGTGTATCTGAGTGAAAATGCGTGCGATTTATGTGTCACTATTGTGTATTGCATGAAGCTTAACCTCCGTTCTAGAGGTTTTATTGTTGTCGATTTCTATGGTGGCGTCATCGAATGTCCGACAAATGCTGACTGATAGGATGACGGATTTCTATTACGTAGGCGACAATTTATTTGACAGGAACATTATCAAGCAAAATTCTTACGTCAACTGCATTTTACGGGAGGTTATTCATTGTGATTGTAAAACAAATTATTCAGCTCCATGGACTTTATTGCAGGATAAAGGCAAGTAGCTACTAAAACACTGACGTTTCGTTTCACAGAGACATGCTCATGGGTAAGTGGTCTCACACAGTCTCCACCGTAGTCGTAGGTTCTTCAGCTCGTTACAGTAGCGGCTTTTGTATCGACTCCTTCATGTTCGTTCATATGATTTGCAAGCATGTCAATGAGTATAGTGTTGTTATAACTGGTGTTCCACAGGAAATGCGCATTTATCAGATATCTTCCTTAATTTAATGTGTCCAACTTCTTTCATTCCAACTTATGCGGAAAAGCCATCCGTAGCTCCAAAGATAGAAACTTTGATTGCATATGGAGAGCATAAACTAATTGATTGCATTAATTTATTAAAAACATTATGAACTTAAGTCATAGATTTCAATTTCTATTTGGGTCGTATCTATTGAGCAAAAAACCGAACCGAAACCGACCAACCTCAAAGTTTTGAAAACCGCCGGGCACTACTAACTAGCCTCGGTAGCGTCTCCATGTATGGCAGCCTTAAGCATCTCTGCGGGCTCTGTAGATTTACAATCAATCTTTAACTTGTTCAAGTCACGGTTGGGCGCCAATATTCCAATCCGCCTGAATGAAGCCGATTGAATGGCACGAATCTTGGATTCTATAAGTGAATCAAGATAATCACATTTCTCTACTCGTTGGACTTTTATTTCATCTAAAGAACGTTCAGTTTATTTCATTTCATGTGAAGTCCTTCATTATCCCAAAAACAATGTCTATTGGTTGTCCTCTACTCGTGAAATGAATTGCCTGGTTGATTGCGTTACGTCTGCAAGCACTTTTCACACATTAGTAACATCGGTATGCTATGAAGGAACAATTCAGTTAGCTCACGGTGTTGAGATCAATACACACTCGTTGTTTATTTAACCTTTTCACACAATATTTGCATGTGCATACTTATTGTGAATGCAATAATCACAGTGATAAACTGCTTTGTCTGCGTTGTTTGGTCTAGAGATGACATTTTTTAATACTGATGGTTTCGCTTAGAACTAGTCTCGAGGGGCAGACGGATTCATTTTCCATTGAACGTAATGCAAATTCAAGAATCATTTCTGACGAACCAAATCATTGATACCGCATTGAACGTGCACAGTCAGTGAATTTTAGATCGTGAGGAGTCGATAGATGTGAATAATAAATATTTCCATTCGATGAATATATCACGGCGAAACATTGTGTCAAAGATAGATGCGATTGACTTGGCAGACATTCAGTCTTCAATGTGATAACGCCAGCTTGAGTATTCCATAATACAATTTTCATTACGCATTGCGCGCGCTTGACCAATTTTTGGTAATTTTTTTCTACAGCACTGACCGCACGCTGTATTGGAATATATTCAACCCAACCTCAACATTGTAATATTGTTTTCCAATGTTTTTGGAAATAAACAACTTTTGACTTTTGGCCAATCACGTAAGCCAAAGGGAGACGACTATTTCCTCACCTTACTACCATCGCATACAATGGCTGAGATAGAATCGCGTCACCTCTAGAGTACAGTGACAGACAAATCCATCTCTGTGGCAATAATGAATGAAATTCCAAGGCTGGTCAAGTTATGAATGAGAAACGTATGGTTTTGACCCATACCAATGCCTCAAAAATTTTGTTTTTGAACGCCAATAAGGACTTTATCCAACTTCAAAAATATCCACTTGCCTTTAAAAATATATCTGCACTAACAATTTGTTAGAACGATAGTAATTTTTTTAATTTGCAATATTTGATCAAATCTCTCGATTAGATTTTCCTGTGAGTCACAACTGTAGTTTTTCATATTCGTTTGTGCATTCAGGGGTAGAGAGGTCAGCAACTAAATGGGTTCATCATTATCATGCATGACATATGCAACCATGCAAAATATAATTTTCATGAATTTTAGTATAAGAGTAAATATGTCGCAGTCATTATCAGCATTCATGTACTTAAATTTTAACTTGTCCAAGTTAAATATCTAAATTATTCTACAGATTGCGTCAGATCATGCATTATTCTCTTCTGCGTCAGTCATTACATTCAAGTAAGTGGTCAAAGATGGGACCAGGTCTTGATGCATGTTCTTGAAATCTCCTACCGAGATGCCGTGTTGTCTCATCGATCATGAACTTGAATTACCTAATTTTCTAAATATTTTTTCTCAACGTCGAATTGCATCGGCTGTTTTATGACATTGTCGTGATTTTCAAAAGTTTCATTTTCATTATTTATGTTTGAATTGAATTGTTTAATAGAATTGTGCGATGTTCTCCTAGTTGGGTTAATTATACTATATGCTTAAAACAGTTTCCACTCCAATTTGCTGTTACTAAGAGCAGACAAAATGAATTAATTATAAATGAAACTATACAGTAAAACATCCATTTGATCGAAATTTGCATATTTCGGTGCACCGGCCCGAGAGCCGGTTCAAGCAGAAGAACCGGTGCACCGCGTGCAGTCATACTTTCTGAAATTTCATTTTTATAGTCGCCAATTTTCGACTTTATGTCAAAACACAATTCTCTTCAGCGGTGCTGTTCTGAATAGATTAGAATAGAATCGAGCTTTATTGAAGTGGCTTTCGGTCAGAAGATTTCAAGGCCACTTTACAACAGTTAATATAGTTAAACATAGTTAGGCATGTTTTACAAAAATTATCTTGTTAGGGAAACTGTAAAGAAAGGAGATCAGATTTCAGGGGTTGATTGAAGATATTATGATCAGGTTCACTGGTACTGGACGTTGGTAGTGAATTGAAGGTTCGCGCAGCAGCAGCACTGAACGTGCGGTCTCAAGAGGCACATGAAGAGATGTGGAACCAAATAACTTCCGATTTGGCGGGATTGAGTTGTAGTCGGTTGGACTTGAACCAAGCGATCAGTGAGTCAAGACACTCGGACATTTGTCTGCACAATTCGTAAGTCTTACTGGGATGGCAGAAGCCTTAACCCTGTATGTCATCTGCATTCATGTGGACTTGTAGTCCATGACTATGAACAATATTTTCAATGTCTGTGGTATGCATTGTAAATAGAAGAGGACCCACCACAGATCATTGTGGGACTCCAATAGCGACGGTGGTTGACGCAGAAGTTGTCGATCCATGTTTGAACTTCCAAGCAGTCACTTAAATAGGAACGCAGCCACCGTAAGAAAACAATGACTTGTCAAAGTTTTGGTATAAGCTGGGATGGAGGTCAACTAGGCGACTTGGACTTTGCCGATGACATCGGGCTAATCAGTCATGCCCGAAACAACTTGCACAACATGACAAACGTGTTGGCGGAAAATGCGGGAAAAGTTGACCTTCTCATCAACAGCGAAAAGACCAAGACGATATATATGAATGATGATCCCCTAAACCGACCTATTATGATCTGGCTGCGTCACATGTTTTCGACAATTTCAATATCTCGGCAGCAAAATCGCCGATGACGGTGACGCGGAAGTGGATGTGTGCGATAGGTTGGGCAAAGCTGCTGCTGTCATCAAGCGCCTGACTCCTACATGGACCAAACGTTCCATCAGCAATACAGTCAAGCTCCGACTTTACACGTTCATCGTGATACCAACTGCGATCGATGCATGTGAGGCTTGGAAATGCACATTCAATATATGCAGAAAACTTGATGCATTTCAAAGCAACTGCATTCGAGCCACCATGGGTATGTCATGGAGGGCTCGTGTTTTCAATCAGAGCGTGATGCGATGTTGTGGAGTGTTTGTTAGATCAAACGAAGATTGGAATCGGGATAGCAGAATGTCATGCCTGACAACATCAAAGGCGGTAGACAAGCCTAGTGAGCACAAGAGTCACATGTGACCTTCATCCATGATGAGTAGGATATCAGAGGATAGTTTCAAGATTGCTGTCTCTGTGGTGTGGTTTTTTCGAAGCGCAGATTAAGTGCTAGGAAGTTATTCATTGGCAAATAAATACTTGGGAAGTTGAGCGGACATGGTTCTTTCTTTCCATGAGTTTCGAAAGCACTTGAAGTTTCGAAGTAGGTCGATAATTATGAATGTGTGATAGATCTTTGTGACACCTCTTTGGAACAGGTGTGACGCAAGCATGTTTCCAGGGACTTTGAATGCTTAGTCAACGACAAGTTGAATAAATGCGTCACGAAAAGTGAAATAATACCTACACACTTCTTCATTAGAGAAGTTGGTCAGGGGATCGATTACAGATGATTTTTTGGAATACATGTTGTCTTGAGTTCTGAGAAGCTGAGCTGAGGGAATCAATTGAACAGTCAGTAGATGAAATTTGCGGTGAGAAGGAACCAGCTGCTGCATGGTGAACTTCATCTGTTAACTATTAATAGTATAAAATCATCTAAAATCTGCACATTTCATGAACTATTTATGAGATGAGCTCGATCATCAAAATTATTGACGCTTTCGTAGTTGGACAGGCGGATTGTCACAATATTTTGTTATTCTTAAAAAAAAGTAAACTGAACAGTACTACTGCTTATTGTGGTAGGGGAAACTGGAACGCAATGATGCCGCTCTGGAATTGCTGCAAAGGAGCGGTAGCTATATTCTATGGCATTAAAGCTATCATGATTGGGCCTTGTCATGCACAGTGTTGTAAGACTACTGAAAGAAATTGAGCACAGGATCATAATCCCAGGCATAGATTAAAAAGTTTCAGAAGTGCTGAATTTTCCCTACGGGTTCACAGCCAAACGATGCCTAGGCTGTATATACGAGCCTTTCTATGATTCAACCAGAAGAACATATATGTATGGTAGTAGCTGCACTAATGGTTCGGGTTGAACTGCTGTGACTCGAAGTGCTCTACAGTGGTTTGTTATACCTGTGAGAGCGCGGTAGCAAATTTTCAGGAAACTTCTTGGCGAAATTTTCTATACAAGTTGGACATCTGGGTTCTCAACCGTCAGTCCATGGAAGAGTTAATCTAAGTCAGCGATATCAGTGAGTTATGAAAGGGACACATTTCTCAGAATTTTTCCTACCTAGATTTTCATCTTCTCATCTGCTTGAGGATGAATCGGGGATTTCAAGCGTGAAAACTTTCAAATTTATGCAATGAGTGAAGTTGAAGACCGATAGATAACAGGAAGCGAATCTTCCTCTGTCTTGAGTCTGTCTTGTGCTCACGGAACAAAAGATTCATAAATAAATACAGCTTCAGATCGCAAATTATTGGAACGTTGGTCGATGAATTAACAGAAGTTAATTAATTAATAAGTTAAATTAATTAACTCATGGAGCATTTTATTGAAATTGCTGTTTCCGACTTTTTGAATCTGTTGCCTTCACAAAATGTGTAACTAGTCTACTGCAGTCAGAACATTTCTATTGTTACGCTCGTATTTATAACTTTGTGAAACATGTTTTTGTCTTGACGTACAATTTCTGCAGCTACATTTCGATCATGATTAAAGACACACCTGCATCAGAAAAAGTGGATCTACGAAGTGATCGAACTGTTATGGAGCTAAATTTTGTTCAACATGTCAATAGGTCCAAGGCTGTTTTATGTCTAAAACATTCTACTATGCAAAATCCATCTATGTATAATTTTCATGTCGATGGTTCCATCTGTTAATATCCTGGGCCTTACTATTTTCGTAAACGTTAAGTTGGGAAACTCATGTACACAATGTTATGAAGGTTGTCAATAAACGCTTTTATGTTACGCCCATTTTCATCGAGCGAAGAACTCCACCAAGTATATGCCTCGTATGTTAGATCCACAGAATTAAATATTTTGTTTAGATCTGTTTGCGAATGCGCTTGCCCTGTTTTTGTAGGCCTCAGAAAGTGTTTGAACAACCGTCTTAATCGAGTTGATAAAACAGCGCTCATGATAATTTACCGTAAAGAGCGCAGAACTTGTCACTGCTCTCAAAATGAAATTGAAAATCGTCTTGTGTTGATTAGCAAGCAGCTATTTTTCAAAGCCGAAGGTGACAGAACGCACATTCTCCACAAACTGATCCCGGATAGACTGCCTTACACTGGCGTTCCTTGCATCCCTTAATGTCGCACTGTAAAGATGAAATGGTTTTTTCCTTTCGTGACAAGTTTCATATGTACATGCAAATTTTTAAGTCATCATCCATCATAACTCTTTGATCACTACCTTGTGTACTTCATGACCGTTGATTATCTACCAAAGCCACCCTTTTTTCTGTCTGCAATGCATTGTCATAACTATGATTTTCATTTGAAGAAATATAAGCACTATTCTATTTTGTTCTAATTCAACACGTTTCGCAATGTTAGTTTCTATTACCGCTGTTAAGATGGGGAAAAGGTCAACAAATGAGATAAGAAATCGTGCTAGTGATATGCATCAACAATTAGACGATGACTATCTCATTTACGTGTTTTACCTTCATCTTGATCTGAATATATATAAAAACATCTCAATATCATTTGAGGTTCGAGATTTCTGCTAGCATAAAAGGCTGAGGAAGTCTGTGCTGAAGGTTCTGATGCATATTGAAACCGTCGAAAAATAGTATCTACAGTCAAATTATATAATCTTCATACATTGCATCACTTTTTCTCAAAATCCAGTTTTGGTTTTACAATATCTTTTCTCAATTCGCAGAGTATATCTATGATCACCCTGAGGTTAATATATCAATTTATGAAAATTCCAAATTACCATACATCGAATTCCAGGATCTTTCAACAAATTCTGGGGTTTTATATGTTTTCCAAGTCGTGAACATCCTGCAAGAAAAGTTGAAATTGGTAAAATTGATTCATAATAATTTTTCAAAATTATCATGAGACAGATAATTAAGAGAATGAGACAGAGAATGATAATTATAATCAATCAGATGCAAAAAATGGTGGTTCATATACCCCATGTAATTCTACTTGTTTGTGAAATAACCATTGACTCACCAACAATATATTGTCATGACATCTACTTGCTCCTGAGAATAGCAATGCTTCGTTGTTGAAATGCATCGAGTCTACAAAATTAAATGAATGCGATACTTTACTTTTTCCGACTTTGCAAAAGTATTCTTCTTGATAATAAGTTGCATGTAATCTCAGATAAAGTGAGACAATACAAAACGTTCAGTATTAACTTAGACACGATTTGATGGAACTGAATGATAGACAATATGCAAGTCGATGCTCACGCGAGTCATAAATTGTAAAGTAATGGTTACTGTTGGTTACCAATTACTGCTGCACCTGCATTGAGCAATCACTGTGAGTAAACACTTCTCAATATCTTCAACATTTGTAGATTTTCGCGTGTACATTTGGTGACAAGGATGGTGGACAATGAGAGTTATTCTTACACAGGTGAGTCTGAATTGTTATACTTTTACTGGCCTGGTCATGTCCCTCTGTAATTTCTTGTGTATTGTTTTTGACTAATGAATGGCGGATAAAGATGAGATAATCATTTAGTCATGCTGTTAGCGCAGCTAAAACTTAATTTCATGTTTTCTTTATATAAAACTTTAAAACAAGTTCCATTAAAATTGCTTCATGTTTTTTTTTGTTTAAAAGTTTGATGCAATGTAAAATATTTTCCGATCAAAATTCAAAATCGTTGACTAATATCAGTATTACACAAACATTGCCTTGTATGTTGAACCACATTTCTATATTTTTTACTTTTCCTTTAGGATTCGATTGCTGGTTTGTAGCTTAAATTATGAACACAATTACTATTATCTAGTATTTATTGGTTTCACTTTTAGAACTCTTCCTCATTGCATTACAATTTCAGAATTCATTTTTGCTTCTTTTCGGGGATCATATTCAAGAAGCACTGGGAAATTATTTGATTGATTGTGCTATGTATGTGCCGAGGATTGCAGGCACATGTATTTGGTTTGATAACTACAAGTTATAAATTCAACAAAGCAAATACGAGGTCAATAAAATTGTGTATTGGAGAGCTTTCTACTACGTGTTTGTCAATTCAATAAAACAGCAATCAAACAGAGTACAAAAAGAAAGAAATTCATCATGCCATCACACAAAAATGTAAAAAGAGAGACGCGCTGAATACTGTGGTGGTAAATTCTGAACAAGATATCATTGATATTCTTTCATAGATAGCATTAATTATCGAACGGGGCGAAAATTTTCGCTACACTATTTTTTGACTACCCGTCGAGCAGTGTTACTTAATTTACTAATATTGATGATGCGTTCATGGAAATTCAATGATTGAGGAATCATTTGTGGCAGCTTTTTAAGAGAAGATATTTTGTTGTGTAGTTTTTTATTATGACAGACGATGAACTTTTTAATATTGGACAATCCTTGAACATTTTTTTGATTTTCAGTAGATATACATCATTTATAATGCATAATTATGACATAATGTGCATATATATCGCAATCTTAAATTATCTTCGATTGTACATAAGTTGCATTGTATGTGATTTTTCTTGAAAAATGAAAATTTCTGTTCAGTGACTAGCAGCCGTCAAGAACATGCACGCAATAGATGAAAGAATGAAGAGCAATTAACGCCTGCTATTTGCATTTCCCAATTTTGATTCTTTTGGTCTTTATCAACAAATATTTTATTGAACATAGCAGCAGACATTTACAGTTTTTTCCATTTATCTTGCAATAAGCCTTATTATGCATCAATTAATTCAAACTTTCAGATTAGTTGACAATGAATCAGCAAATCTGAGGCCACATGAGATTGAAATTGTTGCCACCGGGACAGGTTCATAGCGTGCATATTAAATGTAAATTAGGCATTAATATTCTTATCAGTAACTTCACATGCTTTCAATGCGGAGATATAATATCAAAGGGACCTCCTTATATTTGACAACACAGCATGCATGATTTGTACACCTCGTGTAATATGCGAGCATGTTTAATGTTGCTTTTAAACGAGTGATTTTTTCTTCATCAAGCAAATTTCATTGAGCAGTCACTTAGCAAAAGCATCATGCGCGATTGATTCACTCGCACGATTAATTGGGGAGCGCCCACCACTGCTAGATAGAGGTAAATAATTATAAGTCCTTTCTTGATTTTATACTGCATTTGGCTGTCATTTTTAGCTACTGGTTTTGGAAGATTCAATTCAAGGCTTTCCTGAAACACCTACATATTGACTAGATTTTTGGAATAACCATCATCTCTGCATAGTTCAATGTTATTAATTCTAAATCGTTCGGTACGTTTCTCGAGTAGAGCTTATTCATACTAGTTCGCATATTTTGGCGGCATCGTAGCTTCCCACCTTGCACTATTCCTTTTATGGGCCTTAATGCACCCAAAACATTAATTGGCCAAGAAGCAAGGAATTACTTGCTGTCGAAAGTGAAATTAAATCAATGTAATTGGTTAAAATATAACTATTTGCAAATATTTTTACGTCATCTAAATGGTGCTATCTCGCACATTTGCATATATTTAAAAAGGCGGATGAGCCCCTGCGAGTCCTGCAACCTTGATGGTATCCAATTGTAGCATGAATTGTTGTTGAAATAATTGCGAGGGTTTGCGGAGAAAGTGTTGGCAATTCAATGAAGAATGCGTACTTTCTAGTCGGCTGTCGTCGCGACGCAACAATGAAAGTTGTGAATTCTACATACCGGTAATTTTGACTGAAATTAAGCTCGTCACATCAATATGCTTGAACTCTGAAGCTCAATCAACATTCAATAAATTCGTAGATTGACTAATAATTGAATTAATTCTGAATAATCAATTTGATTAAAGAAATGGTCACCTATGATCGCTCGGCTTTGAGTAAATTCTATTGACAAAGTAATTCGATTAAATTCTTTCACTATCTTATCATGTTTGATGATGGTTCTCTCAATTAATTAGATTGTGTTGATCAATATATTTCGGATATATTTCAAGTCAGAAGGTCTAGCATCGCCCTGACATGCTTTACATTTCGCATCTGGTGATATCTGCAAAACACGTTAGCTCTTCTGAGACTGCTGAAGAAGGAAGTGACAATGCGAATTAAGGGTTTTCAGTCGGGTATCTAAGCCGGTTGATTCGAGATCGTGTTCGGGATTGATAGAGGGGATGGGTACTTTCGCTTTATCTCCCCCAGACATTTTAGACTTTGTCAACAATCCCAGAACTCAGACTGCTCAAAAAACCACGATCATAGAGTAAGTATATTACTCTATGATCACGATGCTATTATTTACGAATGACGAGCTGAAATGGTGTGTTCACTGCATCAATAAAATTAGGCAGGATCTGGACTCTCGATGAAACCCGGATAACAGTAATCTAGGATTAAAACTTCGTTTATGTTGCAGTGATATCTCCAGTCGAAAATAGGCCTCGAGGATCAAGATTGCGCGTGCTATGGCTTAGAATATTTCCCATTGGATATAAAGAAGAATTCAAGGAAGTAGTGTGGCTAGCATGGCCAGCTGTAAGTTAATGCACTTCGTTTCAAAATCGCTTCACAATTATAGTATATATACCTTTGAATATTACTTTAGAATATTAAGCTTTATAATTGTCATTTCAGATTCTCACTTCGTTTTTTCAACTCTTCCCTCAGACAACCAGCATTATTATGTGTGGACATTTAGCAAAAAGTCAATTAGACGCAGCTGGCTTAGCTAACAGTGTAAGTTACATTGTCTCATTTTGTTGTGTTTTCTCATCTTAGCTGTATCAATGCTTTATGTTGATGGATGGATGGCCTGTCCGGAAATGTCAACGAGGACTCATGTTTTACAGTATTTTTTGTGGGAAAATTAATTGCATCATAAATAGTTTCATTCTATTTCAACTTTTATTCAAAGTAACTGCACGATGATGATACAAAAGAATTGACTGCTTTAATAACTGTGTTTCAGACTGGGAGCAAGCCCATTTTTCGTGAAGTCAATTGCAAATATTTCAGAATGTGGAAAACAGCGACAAATACAAACCTATTTTGTGAAATACATGCAGTGTCCGCAAAAAGCATAGAGCGCACGACTAGAACCCGATTGTATGAATACATACATGGTAGTGAGCTCAAAAGAAAAACTTGTATATACCTTTCTACTTTTCACTTACATGTCATGACTGTATTATATGGACATTAGATGACTTCTATCCTTTTATTTTGATGACCATTAGAAGGCGCTTGGGCATTGACTCAGCCAATCTTTCAAAATTGTCACTCTTTAAGTCAATACGCCACATTCTTGATTTCATGCATGAGTCGTGGAACTGACGAAGAATCGGTGGAGGCAAGGCGATCTTTCATATAATTACGATATTTTTTTATCGGATTTAAGTCTGCAGAATTCCCAGGCCAATCCAGCACTTGTATGTCATGTTGACGGAGCCACCGGGTCACTTTCTTGGCTTTGTAGCAAGGTGCACTACCGTGCAATCCGTGAATGTTTAACATGTGATCGGTTAAAACGTTAATGCAGCGATCAGCCGTCATAATCACATTTTTCGTCAGAAAATATACAGTAGGCCTCCACGCCCACCAATATCAGAGAAACCACCACAAACCAATGCCTTGTCTGGGAGTTTCACTGTTTTCACGGTAAACTGCGAGCATAGTGGTTCGAGTTGCGCCTGATCCTACCTTCTGACTTAGATCTGATGCAGTGGAAGGTGCTTTCATCACTGAACTCACTGAACATGGCATACAAGTGCTGGATTGGCCTGGGAATTCTGCAGACTTAAATCCGATAAAAAAATATTGTAATTATATGAAAGATCGCCTTGCCTCCACCGATTCTTCGTCAGTTCCACGACTCATGCATGAAATCAAGAATGTGGCGTATTGACTTAAAGAGTGACAATTTTGAAAGATTGGCTGAATCAATGCCCAAGCGCCTTCTAATGGTCATCAAAATAAAAGGATAGAAGTCATCTAATGTCCATATAATACAGTCATGACATGTAAGTGAAAAGTAGAAAGGCATATACAAGTTTTTCTTTTGAGCTCACTACCATGTATGTATTCATACAATCGGGTTCTAGTCGTGCGCTCTATGCTTTTTGCGGACCATGTCTGTTTTGAAAAATACGTTGATTAAACTCTTAAGGTACAAATTCCCGTAAGCAAAGGAAACAAAGAAAAAATAAAGGTAATCCTTCATTTATTCACTCACTCATTACTTAGCAGTTTGACAATGATAGCTTATTGTAACCCGTTCACGTCGGCAGGGTTTCTTAGGTTCAAGACCATGATATACCGCCGTAATTTTTCAAGAATTTGAGAAAATTTAGAAATTGGTGCCCTAGGTACTAGAGCTACAAACCCGCTTCAATTTTGAATTTACTAAAGCTTTGCTTGATGATTAAAAAGAAAATGTTCATTTTAATGGCATTAAAATTAAGACGCAGTTGGTAATATCTTCTATCAGATTAGCAATGAAATTCGTCTCCCGATTCTTTCATAGATATCATAGTTATCTTCATGCATTGTAGACCAATATTCATGCACATAGTATTCATTAGTTATTGACCAAGTCTGTTGTACTTACCGATTGTCGTTAAATTCCGACTAATGAGACTAATAATTGCAATGGACAAAAGCGAATGACCTTATCGTCAATTGCCGCAAATCAAAGTATCTCGTTGTTAAGAAAACAAGCACCTGTGTTCCTGTCTTACTTCCTGATCTTGAGCTGGTTCAAACTCACAAGATTCTTGGAGTGGTTTGGAGTCAAAATCTTTCTTGGGAATTTCATTTTGATTATGTGACTAGACTTTTTGCACAGAGACTTCATTGTCTCAGGGTCCTCAAGCGTTTCTTGACGAAGCATGATCTACTCAAGGTGTATAACGGACTGTTAAGATCAGTTGTTGAGTATGGTTCCCCATTATTTGTTGGTATGCCATCTGGTCTATCTGAAAGGTTAGAGAGGCTGCAACGAAGAGCTCACAGAGTCATTTGCGAGGATGGTTGTGATAACCAATGCTTGGAACCTTTAGCATCCCGCCGTATTCGATCATCTGAAAGACTATTTGACAAATGCCTCCATGAGCTGAACCCCCTAAATTGCTTGCTGCCACAATGTAGTAAGAGGTCACATCGTTTCCTTTTACCAGAACTCAATACTGTGCGTTGGTCATCTTCCTTCATCCCCTATATGGTTCGTCATTCTTGCGGATTTGTCTAAGCAATATGAAGACTTAAGAGCCATAGAAATTTGTGAATTATTTGTATTCAATTCCATATCTGACTTTTACTTTGTAACGTTTCGTGTTCAATGCTTGATTTTCATTCCTTCGAAATATACGACTATTATTATTATTATTATTCTAAAAATGATCATGAAGGGCAAATTTCATAGATAAATGATTTAACAGCAAATAAATAACAAGCAGCCTTATTTGCTTGTTGCTGTAGGATGTCAATATAGACTAGAAGTACGACAGTACGGTGCTATCCTAATTAACTGTTCCCTATTTCACTCTATCCTCATTTACAGATCTCATATTATATTACTGCAAGCATGCATCGATAACCATAAAATAGTAGAGCTGTCTAGTTTCAGAATATATAACGGAAATATCAATTGGAATGCTTGCATTGTAGATAAAACTACTGTTTGAGCTTGGTCATTCAATGAATGATTGTTGGAATGCGTTTGAGAAATGATGCAAGTAATAATATTTCGCTACTGTGCGAAATTAGCTGCTAGCAATCGCACATCAATAAGCAAGAACTGTTCGGCGCAATGCTCTTAGAGATAGCAAGGTTAGGTGAAACTGGAGCCCGTAAATTAGGGTAGATTCTTATCTTCCCATATAAAGATCCACATAGAGATAGTAATCTGTAGCACATTGTCTAGAAAATCATTTCAATATCGCACAGCAGGTTTGGAACCGACCGGAGAACGTCCAGCGCATTTAAGGCCTGCCGGACTAGGGTGGTGTTACAGTACTCGCTCTCTCTCTCTGTTTCAGTTTCCTACCGGAAAATGTAAGCTCGGTTACATCTACTGATCGGAAATTTTAACCTTGCTTAGTTTTGATGCTCATCAATTTGAAAGTGCTCGAACGTTCAAAATTTCGTAGATATCGAACGAGCATGTCGACACGACCCGACACGAGCCTATTTATCTTGTTGCAAACGTTCGGAATCATGGAGCACCACTTAGTCAATAGTGTTCATGTGACTATCACAATTGCGCCATCTCAATGAGGTCAAATAAGGTCTGTGTAGAGTATGCGGAAAATGTATACTATGGAAACTTACAACCGTGTATGTGCAACGGTTTTAAGTTTCCTGCTAGGAAAATGGGACCAATAACTCTTTTCCTAGTAGAAATATAAAAGCAGGGTTGCATCTTCCGATCGGAAAATAAAAAAAACCAAGGGAAATTATAAATCGTAACGCCGGCGTGATCAAAACCTCAATCTGAGTCGATATAAATAGATTAATTGAATATTGAGTCATCCTTAGTTGGAAAATGGGAACAGACCTGAATAGCTGCCATTTCATCCAATGTCAGGAGTCAATAGGCGATTGGTCAGTAGTGTGCTTACCGTGATATTCAATGAATGCCCGTTGAAATTCCACTAACTTGCTAATTGCAAATCTCATCATTTGATTTCTATATAGCATACATGAATGGTAAGGCAACCGGTTCTCCGGATAAGCAAGAATTTCCGATGAAGCGTACTGATGCTGATTTTTATCAATTTCTTTCCAATTTGATGTGTCATTAGGTAATTAGACGATCAAGCATTTCCACTTTGATAACAAATTTTGTAGATGCATGTATATTATCAAAGTGCAAATGCCTAATCACCTAATGGCAGATCAATAAAATATCCTCAATCATTTCCGCATTTATATGGAAATTTATGTGGTATTGGTCCTTCATAATAATTCATAGGCCTCACAGACATCCCATTTTTCCTATTTTTTAGGAGTTTTCTCTATTGTTTCGGTTAAGATCCTTTATATTCAGGATTTCTCGTATTTTTCCTATTTTTCGGAATTCATCAAATTTATCGTACTTCATTGTTGCCGAGCTAGAGAAATACATTCCAGTTATACAGCGGCGTTTTCATTTTCACAATCCCGGTTCTTTTGGGGAATGAAATTCACCAATTTAGTCTATCTATCTATGCAGAGTGATAGATTCGTCTTGATCATTAGGTCGTCGACGTTTTCTTGATCCTGCTTATATCATACTTTTTGGGTATGAATTGCCTCAGTTTGCTCAATCTGGGCAGAGTGACAGTCTTGCCTTGACACGTACAAGGAATTGATAGAACACTAGAAACCCTACATTTACTTTTACCCATGTACTTTTTGACGATTTCTCCTATTTATTATTCCTAGATTCTGTGCATACTTTTCTCGATCGTTAAATAGTGGACGTTACTTCTCCAATTCATTCTATCTGGATTTTATGCAGTATGGGAGACTTGTCTCGATAGACAAGTACTCGACTTTTCCTCTTTCCGCTCATAGTTTGGAGAATTTGTTCTATCTCGATTAAACGCTTGACATTTTCTTTTTCCAGCTCCGGTTTTTTCCGAATCTATTTTAGCTAGATTCTGGTCTGAGTGAGATACTTGCTTCGATCGAACGTAAAAAAGATCGACGGTTTCATTTCCCGCTTATATTTTTTTGTGAATTTCTCCACTTTATTCTATCTGAATTCTGGGTAGTATGAGAGCCTTGTTTGATCGTCAAATGCTCTGCATTTTCTTTTTCTCGTCCATTTTCCGGAATTTCTCTTTTTATTCCAGCACACGTAGGAGGATTGAGCTCTTCTTTGGTGCTCTCGCTTTCCAATGCCTCCCTGGTTCTGCACTTGCTCCACCTCGAACCTTATATGACGAAGACTTTCGACTGACTTCATGATATCCTCCTATCTTTTGCACTACTTCCTGTGAGGTCTGAATTTATTATAACAATAATAATTGTTTTTTTAAAGATTAATGCCGAAGAGATTTCATTTTCCTATATTCTTCATTGAGTTACCAACCATGTTTCAGTCGATGTGACCATCATCAGTGGCAAATTAACAGTGAGTTTATGATAATAGTCCCTAATCCCGTAATTGAGAAAGTTTTTCAACAAGTTGATATGAAAATGTCTAATCCACGGAATAACTTGAGAAATGACTCAGATGAAGAACAACAAGATAAACAACTTTTATTTTGGAAGCTACTTTACAAAGCAAACACATTCAAGGGAGTAAACAAGAAAACTCATCAGATCACCAATGTTCTAAAGAAGTCAAAAATAAATACTGCTTACAACACATGGAAAGCGCAAAATATTTTTAGAAACAAGGATCCCATCAAATTCGAAGAGTCCTCCTCTCTTGTGCATTGATATAATTGCGAACACTGCTCTCAGTGCTGCATCGGAAAACCTCGGAAACATTCGCATAAGCGAATCAATGAGCACATCAAAGGCAATCCTCCATCTGAAATACCCATGCACATACATCATCCATCATCACAAAATTTCAAAATCATGATGACGACAAATTACCCAAAAGCAGCTGAGACACTGATTATATCAAAGTATGCAATGGACCATTAATGAACAATCACACGACATCAGAAATGTTGCATATTTTTCAATGTAAATCTACTGCAGTCATGCTCATAGCTATTTAGTTATTATTTTCTTTTTAATTGTGATCTTTTATGGTTGTTAGAAAACTAGGTTATTCAATATTTCTATTAAATACTGTATATAGCTTGAATTTGAGTTTAAAATGTTAGACTACGTTCATAACCTCACCGTTAATTTGCCACTGATGATGGTCACATCGAGTGAAACATGTTTGGTAACTCAATAAAGAATATAGGAAAATGAAATAATAATTGAATTTCAAAAGTCAGTCAAAAATTTTTGGCATTCCGTTAACTTATCAAGCAATTCTCCACAATCCACTGACAAATGCTCAGGTAGGACTGGCATTACACATAAGTGGTTAGAAAGCGTATAATAATCACAGCATTCGGTCGAAATGATCTGAAATGCTCGCTCGCTCAATTGCTCATTTTTATTTTTTACCACCCGCTCGCTCTCCGCTCAATGAGCGGATTCAGCAGGACGCTCGCTCATAGGAAATTCCTGGCTCGCTCAGAAGTGTTAACTCCTAATATTTTTAATGAGAGATGATGAATTATTATGATTTACCATAGATATTTGGAGGATAAAGTAAGCAATTTGTGCTGTGATATCAGTCACTTCCTTCACTTCTTGGCTTCGGATTTCTATAGTTTCTACACCATTAAGTTCATGATGCGTTTGCAATTTGTGTCGACCGAATCAGTGCGATGTATGTAGGTGCGTGCTGCAGACTACGACGCATTTTCAGAATAAAAGCAATACGGAATGGACAATAACAATATAGTACAATGGAGTAACAGCGAAGCACATGAGAGGATGTCGCTGCAGGATTACCGTCCGAACTCTTAGCCGAGACTAAAAGCCAGGCTTGTGAAAACATCGGGAGTCGGGACTGAGGCCGCACCAGGGACATGAACGATGTCCCTCGTCAGTCCCGGGCTTGAGTCTTCTAGCCCGGGATCCCGATTTTGCAGACGGGACAGACAGGATTTGGTTACTCTGATCGATGTGTTATTTAAAATATCAATGGATTTTCTAGCTAAACATAATTATTTGCAGGTTTCTCAATTTAGAATGAAAGTCTGATTTCTATCATTTGTGATTCATCTTGAGGTATATGCATCTATTAGCAAATTATATACCTTAGTTTACAGGTAACTGATTAATTGATCACAAGTGTCTGAATGCCACCTGCAGGTTCAAAGTTGAACAAAATGACAGTAGGTTTTGATGATGATCATGTATAAGCAGTTATACATGTGTGTAGTGGGGAGCAGCTAGTCGATTCCGCTCGATTAATCGTGTGATTTGAATGAACATCTTTTTTTGAGAATCGTATGATTTTACCTAATCAATTTTCATGGAAATTTGCTTGTTAAAGAAAGAAGCAGGCTATTTATCACTTATCTTGCCGCCTCTCTTGGTCTATTGAGGGTCATATTTTTAGCATTTTTGACAAAATCACAATGAAGTTTCATCGTTCTAGCAGCTCAACTATCCAGCGCAATTAAAGAGGGTTTCAGCACTGCCGTAAATGAATACAGTGAAGCAAGATTGGAATTGACAGCGAAGAACGCGAAACCACTTCAATCAAGTAGTTATCAAAATAAGATAGTCTCTTGTTCGAATAGTCCACCCATTTATCAGAATGGTACACCGATGTGTCAAGCTACTGCACCCAAGTAAGTTTATGAATATACCGTATGTCAGAAGATATATTTTTGGTGATTGCTTCTACAAAATGCTGATTTCATTAATTCTTAATGACATATCCGACATATCAATCATCATGCATAGTGCCACCAAACTTTTAGAAGTGATCAAAATAACTAATTTCTTAAAAAAGTCATTCTAGTAGCTGTGTTTAATTTACAAACTTGTGATATATTCCTCATAACAGATTTGTAATAGATTCTGTAAACGCTTTTTCCCACATATTTACTATTAGATCTGTATGGCATTACAAGTATCAATCAGTAGCATTTTATCGCAGTCCAACTCAAATTTTGCGACCTGAATTGATGATGAAATTAATAGTATAGAATTTCAGGATAATGCAAACTGTAGCCGTCTTATCTTATCAATAAAATTGATAAAAGCTAAGAAGACATTTGCAATCTCGCGATTTTCGATCAATCGTGCACTTGAGTCAAGCAATTCGGAATAGTGAGAAAACTGAATTGCGCCAGCTCCAATGCATTAGTTAAATCTTAATCAAAAGATATCCTGGGATTGCTTTTTTTCACTAAATTGAACAGAAACCAATCCAAATTGATCATTAACTTATTTCTTTCGTGTATCACAGGAATCAGGGGTATTACAAAGTATTGATAATTTTGTGTGAGGCATTTACACGTTTGAACTGTAATTTTATCTCATTTGTGTTCTTCATGTACATTTAGTACACCGTATTTCCAACAATCACAATTTCGACGTACGCGAAAGCACAGCTTCGAAACATCGTTAACGTTATTAGTAAACACTAAGCATATCATCTGCAGAATAAGAGAGAAAGATATATAATTGAAAAAGATGTTGTGATCTGATATAAGCATGCATTTGTTTATCAATAGAAATTGATATTAACGCAGTCAGAAAGGTTCACATTTGTGTTTCTACAGTCAATGGTCGCTCGCTGATAACGAAATTTGGCTCTTTCTCGCTCGCTCGCCAATTTGCGGGCATTAATTAAGAAAATTTGCGGAGCCCGAAAGCGCTTTTGAATAATGGAAACAAATTTTCAACTGTTCACATAATTAATGTTATGTTGCTATCAGACCCGAATTAAACAATCCATGATTAAAATATCAGGATCAGAGCGGGTAATCAATGTATTCGATGTATCAATGTGTGTTTCAATTTTTTAGATGATCAATGTGTTTGGCATTAGCATTGGTGTTGGAATGTCCACAGCCTGTGACACTTTCTTCTCTCAAGTAAGTCGATACTTTCGTAATATGCCTAACAATGAAGTAATATATCTATACTAATCTGCAACCTTTCAGACATTTGGGAGTGAAAATAAAAAGAAAGTCGGTGTTTACCTCCAGCGGTCTTTGATTATTATGAATCTCATGGCAATCCTTATATGCTGTGTTCACATCAACATTCAACCGATTTTAATTTTAATTGGCCAAAATCCGGAAATTGCCAAGTTAGTTTCAATCTTATGTTGATGAAGTTTGTTTTTAGAATATTATCATTCAATATTCAAGCATTTATGTCATCAAATACTCAGTGTGACAGTAATGTAAAAATTTTCACTTGCGATTTTTCATGCATGTGCATGCATAAGCTAGAGCACTTCACTTCCAACCTGAGGAGTCCTAAACCAAGCTTAAATGCGCAATCTATTCAGCAAGGCTTTTTAGACAAGTCCAGTTAGTGACCCTTAGGCGAATGCTTAGTATTGCATATAATATAGAAATGACAAGAATTGCGAGTGAGTGAACATGGCATATTTGACGTTATTTTTCTACTATATCAGTTGCATGTTTCCTATTGGAAGTCAAGAGAACGGCCAGTTATACCTATGTAAAGCTTATTGCAGCCATTGTTATGTACCCTATAATCACCATCCAAACTAAAATTAGGAGAATTAGAAACATGAAAGACTTGATTTTATTGGTATAAATGAAATTGAAGATGCGAGCGTACGAACGAAGGCCAGAAATTCAGAAACGGGAAGCAGTGAAATGTGAGTCAGAGCAAGGTATCATATTCAGGGCTCGTAAAGTTCCGTCCCTTTCATTTTTTGTACCTGGTCCGTTCTATCAAACATCTGCATGCCAGTGCATATAACGCAAATCTTGTGCTACGTTTCCAAGATCGGCAAAGAATTCCATAAATTAAGCAATCAAATTTGCTGATAATGGTCAATATTTGGTTTAAATGGCATGAAGTCTCAAATGTAGTCTTATTGCCATAGTGATGGAAGTCATACACACTAATTTAATAATTTCTGAGTTATTTAACCAAATGACTCGTTAGACACGTTCCCTTATTGAAGATTCCTGCAACCACCAGTGGCGTAGCCAAGAGGTGGGATGGGGCTTCAGGAAGCTACAGAAATTTAGGCTATTATTGTCAATACCGCAGAAATATCCAGATGCTGAATCTAGAATTTGACGCTCGGATTTCTGGAGTGAACTTAGTATCATTATTAATGGAATCCATCATGGAATCATTATAAATGGATGTAGGTCCCATTTGCCACGTCGTGTCGTTTTTTTTGAGAAGGAAGTTCTTGATTAATAGCCAATTTCATTAAAAAGGAAGAACATCATCAATTTGAGTAGTCTATGGAAATGTTTCATATTGACAAAAGTTTTATATTATATTTATGTTTATAGACCTTGAGTTTCACTTTAGCGAGCGCGTCAACCTTGAAGTTTAAATCTCCAAACATGTTCAGCAGGGTTAGGATCACTACGGCTTTGGCAACCGCGATTGGGCAGGCGGATTGATTATAGTAATTGAGAAACATTCATCATGCGCGTGATGCCTTTTTTGTGATATTCTCGTTACTTTAATGTAAAAGGATTTCTTGTTGTACCCAAACATTTTTACAGATAAGCAAATCAGGGGACACTCCTTGCGTTAAAACATTTTAGTATCTGTCAAATCTGCTATGACTTTTTAAGCTTACTTAATGCAATTGCAATAAGTTTAAACAGGTATGAGGGATCAAACATACTTGTAGTACATCAAACATAATTACTAAAGATCAAGCATGCAGCTGCCACAAATGCAGAAGCGTTTCGTCCATAGAGTTCCAATAAGTTAATATTTGTCAGAGGCAATGCGATGCAGTAAAACAGACGAGTTGATTTATAGGTAGGTTGTCTTTGACCTGGAAAAACCCGATAAATATATTCCGCTACTTTCAGTCGAGGAAAATGAATAGTTTAAAAATAGAAACACATTCTATAGTATACAAAAATCCAATTATTATACAACAGAGAGCAAGAATAGCCCAATAATAGAATTGACGACATGACAACAAGTTATTGGAAAACATTGTAATCATACCTATATACCTGCACATTATATACATATGATATACTGCATGCATGAATATGAAATAAAGACCGGTATTGAACATGCTTGAAAATTGCGACGACGGTAAACAGTCAATAAAAGAATACAAGTTGAAAGAAAAATACTGTAAATGGCAAAAGCATCCAGTAAAAAGCTACAGTTATTAAAATCAAAGATTGATTAATTGACGCAGTATGGGTTTGGGCTCTGTTGCTCGTGACCGATCCCAACAAGGTATTCTAATATTCATTGCTAAACAACGATCATCAGTGAGGTGTCCCGGTTTTGTTTGAAAAAATCCGGCTACTTTGACATCATAATGCATGTATTTCATGTACTGTTTGGGAAAATGGCAAGTACGTTGATGCAGGAGTGTCAAGATTCTCATGGATAGAATATCAGTAGCCGATGTGTTCATGGTCACACAGAAGGAATGCTTGTGGCTGCTTGACTGTGGCATTAGGCAAGCACAACCCAGCTTGTCTCTGCAATCATGTGCTGTCGTTCGTTATTTTGTGTAAACTATCACGCACTGTTTACATGAGACTGGTCCATTTTTGTACTTTCCCATTTTTTGTATAGATGACACCGCACTGCTTTCCGTTTCGGATGTTGGTAAAACAATATCGATGACTATCTGTTGAGCGTGAGCGAATTAAATAGCAAGTCATGATGTGTTGTAAGAACAGCTTTGTCAAAAGTATTCTGTTGTACATGTACATTGATCACAGAGTTTGGGGGATATTTCATTTAAGTAATTTTACTACAAATCTTGATCTTCCTGTATGCTTAAGGTCATTCTGAGTCGTATTGACGAGTCATTGTAAAGCGAAGCGTCTTCGACTACTAGGGAATTTCGTGCTTAAATGTACGTATCTACTGTAATGACATTTTCCTTTCTATAGGACTGATGGTGATATTTTGAGAATTGACAGATTTTATTTATGAAAACCATTACTGTCATTTTGCTATCAAATTAGATAAACTAGATTGATCTTAATGACAGAACAATGTCCATTGAAGTGGTCGATGAATATAAGTAGTTTGGGATGTGGAAATATAAAAGTAGCCTAATAGATGCCATCTGGAGCAATCAAAGAATATAGGTAAGCAAGCACCCTGTCTCACTGCAAGAGAATTCGGACAAGTTACCGGTGAAATTTTAAAAAATACTTTTGAGATGCTTCCATTGTCTAAAACGAAATACTGTGCAAAACATTTGTTTCTTCAATAATCTAACAGGCTTAAATCAAATTCAATATCAATTTTACAAGAGATATTATCATCTAAAGCAGAATACACCACATTATTGTCTTATTGGTGAATTTGGAACACATCCCATGGATTTCCACTTTTACAAGGCAGCAATATGTTATTGGATAAGAATTATTACGAGTAGGGAAAGAAGTTTGATAAAAAGACGTGTATCATGCAATATATTTCAATATCACATCAAATGAATCAGAAAGTACGTAGATATACATGGTGCTGGCGAATATAGCGATTGCTAATGAAACTTAACATATCACAACTATGGGATGAACAGCTAACAGCTAATAAGAAAATATTCTTGAAGACTGTAAAAGACCGAGTAACTCGTTATTTCAGAGAAAAATGGATATCGACAGCGAAACATAGCCATTCGGGCCGGAAGTACTTGTAGCTATGTCGGTTAGAGAATACTATGAAAACATATTTAAATTTTGAAATGAATTCTAACGATATTAATAAATTTAGGCCGAAAAATCATGATTTAAATTTTGTGATAGGCAGTTATGGAAATCGATTGCGATGTGAAGAACGTTTATGTGATTTATGCGATGATTTAAAAGTAGAACCTCTGTGCCACTTTATAATAGAAGGTTCAAGATATCAAAATTTACGTCGAGAAATGGCACGATATTTGTGCTGCTGTGACAGTTCAGCTAAGTTTCATGTATTAATGAACACGCTCACTCCAAATACAAAGTACAGTATTCTAAAATCCATTGCAAACTTTCTTCAGGAAGCCTCCAAATTACGATTGATTGCTAGAGAAAGTCTGATACAATAAATATTCAAAATCCAACAATATAAGTTTTGGAAACTATCCTCTCCTTCCTGACTTAAAATGTTTTCATTGAGCACGCATGCAAATTTTTAAACATCCGATAATTTTGGAAGTAAACAATTATTGACATATTGACTTACTCTGAAGTTGAACCACGTTTTCATGTTCAAATGATGAATTTTTAATCCATAAACAATTAATCTTTGTAGTTTCTAATAGAATTATTCCAATTGCTTTTTTGTCGTTCAATCAGCACAAAAAATGTTCATTCCTTGGCCTTCGCACACTGTCAGGGGAAATTTATTCCTTGTTGAACATAACACTTTCAAAATCAGCAAGGAAAGAGACTGCAATTAAAATTAATTCACACGGAGACTCAAGAATAAAATACAAAGAGTATGCTTCCTTATATAACAGCATATTCTTAAGCGCTCAGCGTTATCTAGCCGAGTTCAATTTTGTAAATTGGAAATTCAACCGTGATCTAACTCAGTGCCTTGAACAAGCGATGTATTAGAGGTCCTACACGTAGCTCTCATGAAAATTTAGATATTTTCCAAACTTAATAACAATTGCTAGTTGAAATGTCTACATGAAGCTGCTTAAATCTCAAATCAAGTAAAACAGCAGATCTTTAAGTTCGAAATATGCATGTTTGAAACATGCTACTATTCTAGCTGTCCATGGTTTGAAAATATGCACATGTTTTTATCTATAGCTATGTGACTTCCTTCTTTCGAGTCTACAGCTTAGAAACATTTATTTGAATTTATTCTCAAAGTGTAATTTCGGCAAATTACATTGGTCTACTACTGCAACTACAAAAAAACATGTTTTTCTTTTCAGGCTGACAGCTCAATATATGTTGTGCTTCTTGCCGGGAGTCTTTGTAAGTACTTAAAATTTACTATTAAAATCGTCGAGTAAATTTAACAATAAACATAGTTTAAAGAATCAAACAATTTATTCAAGAAAAATACAACCCTGATTCATACTTCATTAGTTCACTATAAAATTTCTCATCACTACATTTTTTCACCACACCCCTTCAAAACCGGTGCGGTTTGATGACTTGATGCCAGTTTGACAATGTAAGCTTTTTCAGCATTATGTTGACACAAATGTTATGATGGCTCTATCAATGCTTGCATTAAATTCAAATGATAGAGCAAAATGTAAAATGATGCAACTTACGTAATTGCGGCGGCACTTAACGACAGATAAGTGTGGATGTTGAAGAGTCCAGTTGACTTCAGCTCAATTGAAGTGTTGAGCTTAAGTCTATGGCTGTATGACTTTTCTCAAAAGGAATTTGTATTGAAGGACATTTTGGCATGTTTTTCAAATTCCAGATGTGATTCTAGGTCGTGTGTCCAAACCATAAAGATATCGTCAATGTTGCGCCTCTATGCCATTGGCTTCAACAACTCACATGACAAAAAATTGCGAAAATTACAACATAGGTAGGTGCCATCCTTGTACCCTTTGCGGCACCTAACATTTGAGTGCTCAGTATTGATTTAGTAATTGAAATGTATTTGTAGTTAATACTAAGCAAGCCAAGTGGACCACTGTCTCCGGCCTTAAAGAAATACATATTATTACACTTGGTGCTTCATGCATTGCTCCTTAACCGTCGTTGATAGGAATTCTTATTTAAAGTGTTGTTGTATTTGCAGAAAATGAAATCACATGTGAAATGATCTTTAGTCATGCGCAATTTCTGAAAAAAATCAGAAGTATCCTTCATGTAAGAATCAACACTTTGCACCAAAGGCTGAATATTTGAGAATCAGCATGTGAACTTAGATTTTCTGGTGTACTAGGATAGAGTATACAAGTCCAACTAGTTGTCAACAAGTTGTACTTGCATGATAGAATTGCCCTCCAACAAATTCTATTGGCGAGATAAAATGGTTTAAGAAAAGTAATAAAAAGCCGACGTTTCGTCTAACAGACACATGTTTATGAGACTGGGGTGTGATGATCATGATCATGGTTTTTGAGCTTGTGTTTCTGTGTATTTTTTTTGCTTACTGTATCGTATACCATGTTATCTCGCTGATATAAAACTGTGGGAGGGAAATTCTTATATTTCTATCTGACAATGGCATCAGCAAACATCCCGTTTGCTTGAAGCATCAAAACTGCATAGTAAAGTACAGTATAATAATAGATAATGTTGCATAATTAAGTGTGTAATAATGATAATAACATCGTAGTATCCGACAATGATAGTAATAGAGTATGATTATCATAAAGTCACCACATGAATTGTGTGTGCAAAAAAGAAAATTTTTGATTATTTTGATGAATACTGGTATGTGCATTCATATGAAATCCGAATCATATGGAAAATCGGTGCTTGTATTTCCATCTTTATAACGAAATCTACAACGCTACCATGAAATATACTTTCATTCCACATGCTGTGACTTCGTTGTGACTCGTGCACTGTAAATATGTGTCACAACATTCCCAAAGGAAGCTTCGTAGTTGGAAAGAGTCAGGAGTGTCTTATGATGTTATTATTATTGTTCTTATATACATGCACAGATACAAGTAAAATATATAAAGTTTGAATGCAAAAACCAATCGAATGAAAATTTCAAGAAAACTTGATTCCTCAACACAAGCGCTTTCATGTATTGTGCATACAATCTTCAGGTGCAAAAAAGTGACATCAGAATCTTTTTAAAATTCATATCAGTACATGATACATAAAATGCTCGTAGAAATGCATTGAATATGTATATGAAATATGTTAGCTTATTATTTTACTGCCTGAATAAATTGTCTAAAAAAAGCAGGAAGAGCCTATGATTTTCGATTCTGTCAAATTATAAAAAATCACCTCCCGTACGACTTCGCTATCATTGCAAAGAAGAGCCTGTCATGTTACCTGTCGTCATGTGGTGAACTCTAATTGATTCAACGGCAGCATGCTTTCTTCGTATTTTTCAATTTTGAGCGCCCTGTAGATCTCCAGTCACTTGACTATTTTGAAGTCTTAAATCATCTCACACCTCCATCCTTCTCTTTATGCATACAGAAGGAACTTAAGCATTCCTTGAGACTTTCGTGGTGATTTTACTTATTTTGCCGTACTCCCATTGACGATGGGCCCGAAAGCGCTCGGGCTTTACAAATACAGTCATAGATCATGACTTCGATGATTTTTGATTTCACAATTTCATTGGGGGCTTTGTCTTGCTTCAAGATGATGACCTACCCATTATCCCTTAATCTTTAATCAATCAAACAAAGAAATAATAAAAGATGAAGAGACGCCATTGAATGAAGCACACATCATCTTCTGCTGTAAAAAACAATTATGACTCTTATCATTACCTATTCAAAGAAAAGCAGTGCTAGATCATGGTCTCTTGGTAATTACATGCACTTATGACTTGGAACAACTTTTATGCCGTGTAAAACTTTTGAACATTTCTTCTATTTTTTCTTTTGTTATATTCCTTACTTCTCATAAATTTCTCGGTGTACAATTATATCGGTGTATGTTTTGCCTTCTTGCAGGGTGATTTCAACTTTTTGGTACTCGCCCGATATCTTCAGAATCAGAACATAGTCTACCCTCCACTTATCTGCGCTTTTATCGGGAATGTCATAAACGTTGTCAGTCAATACGTCGCGATTCATGTACTCAACTACTCTTACTTGTGAGTTTTCCAATCATGGAACGCATTTTTTGGCTTACATTTCTTATTGTAATAAAATTCAGATGCATCGATGTACATCTTTATATCACAGTACATGGTAATTTGCAGTCCGTTCTTCAAATCGCTGCGCAATTCAAAATTTAATTTTACTTTTATCTCTCCTTTATTCTTTTCAAATGTCAATTCAATCGTCGTGAAATTACTAAGTTTATTCGCTTGTCAGCCGAGACACTCGGTTCAGGAACCAATGTAGTGTGACTATTTGATTGATGTATTTAGTAATTGCAAGATCATTTGTAGCTTCATTGTGTTAATAACTTGATCATGTCGGCCTTTGTCTCACTGTCCTGTCATTTTTGCACCATCCATTTCCACTGTGTTGCAATGACTTGGATGTCTTGACTGTCATGGAATAGTCCGGTTACTTTGAGATCGTTAGAAGTGAAGTGCAGTTACAAGAATGTTATAACAAGATACTTGAATTGTATGAACAACAATATACTTGTGTCTGCACTGACAAGGAATTCTGAGGTCATCTATTTTCTATTTGTCTAGAAAATGAACGTCAGGAACTTTAAGGAATGCGTGCAATCATTCATGAATTCAATGAAACTGATGTTGCTCAGAGTAGTAACCCCGTGGCAAACGCAATGACAAAATGTGCAACGATGAGTCATCATGCTGACGCAACCCCCCCCCTCTGGAAGGAAGGTGAGGGAGAGCGCCAAGGATGTGCTGGGAGGAATGGGTCCGAGAGGAAGAAACCGCCCCCCCCCCCCCAACGACTCAACCGACCAAGTTGGTCGATTGGTCGAAAAGACCAAAGTTGTTCAGAATCATGTGAAACAAACCTCTATCAAGGTTTCAGGTTGAAATTCGCACAAAAAATTTTTTCGAGAATTTTTCACTACGGTGGTCGAAAATACTTAGGATTTTTTCAAGTCCAAATGTGAAATGTCGCTTTTTTAGCCAACTTTGACGATGAATAGCGGAGGATTGGAAGTGAATGAAGAGCTCGGGTTTCTTTTAGGGGCAAGACCGCACTTTGTTCTCTAGGATCCACTTTTTCAGATGCGTGGGAGGCTCCGTTTCCAAATGAGAGCCTGTTAAAAATCGAGTTTTTGCGCATTCTCCAAGATTTTGGCACTTTTTGAAAAAACGACCGAGTGTTTTAACTCAGATTCTGGTCATCGTAGAGGGTCGAGGGATGTCTTACATGAAAGGTGAGAGCGAGAAAACGTGACTGTCAAAATTTGAAGTCAATCGGAGCACTAGAACCGGAGCTAGAAGGCTTCAAAGTTTGATGCCTACCGATCAGCTGATCTGAAAACCTATAAAAGCGCAGATCACCGACAGACACATCAGTTCATCCGTTGACTTCACAGAGGTAGGTGAACTATCCTGAGCTCCGACACTTGGTCGGATTTCATGAAAAAGCATGAAAAAGGCAGATTTTTCGATTGGTGATATCGCCAACCTTGCCAGTATAGTATGACTGATCACTTGATGATAGTAGGCCGAAATCTTTAAAGGCTTGTAACTTTGCTTCTACAAGTCCGTTTGACTTGATTCAAAAAAGGTTCGGTCGCTATTGACCTGCCATAAGTGGTAGACTACTTATAGACGGTTTATAAGTAGTGCTAAAATGCTGAAAAATTTAAATCCACTAGTTTTGATGATTTTTCGGGGTTTCCAACCCTTCTAAATTCAACTAAGACATTTACAAAGTTGCTAGAGGCGAGCTTCGGCTCGAGACTTGTTTCCTGATGTAAATAACTCCACCGATTTTAATGTCAAAATCGGGGCCCGGATACCAACACAGTGACATCACGCACGCTCTGTCCGCCCGAGGTTGGATTTGTGGGTCGAGGTCGTGGAGTTGGGATAAGATCCCCTCTGAGAAATGCCTGTGACGGATTCATCAGCTTAACTTGTCTTTCCTCAAAGCGAAGTTGTCTTTGTGATAGCACTGGGCGACTATCGATTCTGTCTTTGTATAGCATGGGCCTTCACGACTGAAAGCCCGGTAACTGTTGATGTGTTGACCAAATTTGGTAAAAGCATCGTTGTCAAGTTCAAAGCACGACTAAATTTAGAAAGACCAAAGCAAGGCTTTGTGTCGGGAGGGTATATAAGCCACTGCTTCTCTCTAGGCTTCACTCCTGTTTCAAGTTGTAAGACGAACGGTGAGTGCTCTGTCGAAGCTTGCTATCAAACTTTGAAATATTTAGAACTTAGGATTATTCTGTCTTAATGCAGATACAGTAGTAGCTTCATATGAACGTTTTTATTAAGCTGTGACTTTAGATGAGATCCTTTAACGATCTCCTATTATGAGCACTAAAATGTGTCTCAATTTAACACATTATTTCCTCTCTTTTCAGTTTGAAAATGACGAAGGAATGTAACAAGAAATTACAAATTTTTAAGTGCAGTTGTGGCATGCCCTTCCTCGGTGACCGTTTCAGGCGCCACGTCTTGGCGAGAGTGACGAATGGTGAGATGAAGCATGATGATGTGTTGATGGTGATGTATTGTGTGTGGTGTGACGTTCGTTGTAGTGCGTATGATGTCGCGTTTGTGAAGGCTCATGCTAATTGTCCTCTGCGAGTGATTGGGAAGGAAATGATGAGTCAATTGTTGAGTGGTGAGCGGGGGAGTGCATTTGTTCAAGGCAAACCAGTGCGTTGCCCAGTCGTGAATGTCGATTTGGATAAGGATGATGAGGTGGTGAGTAAAGTAAAGAGGAAGTTGATTGTCGAGAGTGATGAGGATGAGGCTATGGAGAGCGTTGTAATGAAGAAGGGGTGTGTTGAGAGGTTGAGTGATGATGATGAGCTTGAGCGAGCTGTCGCGTCGATTGAGCCACTGACAAAGCCACGGGCTCAATCGTCGCCGAGAGATGAGCGTGTGATGCCTAATTGTGTTGTTAGAATGAGTGAGTCGAGTGTGCCGAGGGAAGTGGTGCTGACAAAGAATGATGCGCTGGCGTATGGGAATGTGAGGAATGAGTGTGACAGGTTGCAGGGAAAGTTGAATGCTGCAAAGTGTACGTTGAAAGAAGTGACTGTGGAAAGGAATCGTTTGAAGAGAGAGTCGGAGGACTTTGCGAGTGTGAAGAGAGAGTTGTTTGAGGCGAAGCAGAAGTTGGTGAATGAGAGTAAGTTGAAGGAGACGCTTGAGTCGAAGTTGGAGAGTTGTGAGAAGTCGGTCTGTCGAGAGCGTGAGTTGAAGGAAGAGGCGATGGAACGAGTGGGAGTGTAGGAGCGTCAGTTGAGTGTGCAGTCGGAAGTGTCGCCTGAAACGGTCACCGCCTTCACATACCTGTGGTGGGTTATGTCCCTGAGCGGCCATTAATTTATGGAGGTGTGACTCCAGATACAACTCAAGAATGCTTTAACTGCACGGATGTCCGATGTTATCACATCAAAATACATCACAAGGAGGACATCCGTGTAGATTATAGAAAGCCTCACAAATTTCGTAAGTCTTATGACTGGAACATAACACTATACCATCTTTCTCATTCTTGCTTCTTTTATTGCAGGCCAACTGAAAAAGCCATAATCCCATCACAACCCACGTCCCGTGAACGCACCATGGGCTCTCATAAGGGCGAACCTTCTAATTCAGCTAAAGCGGTCCCAAGCCCGCCACATATCTTCGGATATGGAATGCAGAGGGGAAGAAAAAATGATGAAATGGAATGGATGTGTTACATTCTGTGCTACACACAAACACATTACAGATTTCTCTCTTCACGAGTCTGTCAAGCGCTTCGTTACTCATGGATCCTACTGAAACAAGATTCGGCAAACGCTGTTTCATATGCGGTTTGCTGTGACCACTTCTGCGAAAACTTACAAGAAAGGATGATGTATAGAAACAAAATTCTTAAACAAACCGAAGTGTTAATAAAACTTAGAACAACAAGTAAACTCTACAAACTGTAAAATGAGGATGCATGATATCTTCTGTATTGATACTTTGCTTGATATATCGATATCCATGTTTGTATGCACTCTATGGTTATGAATGACATCTATGATGAATGTTATTTGTACATCTATGAACTATGTGTTAGTCTCTGATGTGTCATTAAAGCATAGCTGTTTGACCAAACACGTTGTCTCCTTTATTGGCGTCGCGAATTGTACATACTGATTTGAAATGGCTGAAATTGCATTAGTGCCACGTTTAACTAAGAATTGCAGTTTGGATGGGTTCAAGTTTTGGAGAACCGAATTTCTGGCATTCGTTGACATTATTGTGGCTGAAAGCGACATGAATACAATTGGGTTGAAATACCTGAAGTATGCTATTGCAAGCGCATGTTTAGAATTGACTTTTGACAGCAAAACAAGGAATGAGGATGCATGATATCTTCTGTATTGATGCTTTGCTTGATATATCGATATCCATGTTTGTATGCACTCTATGGTTATGAATGACATCTATGATGAATGTTGTTTGTACATCTATGAACTATGTGTTAGTCTCTGATGTGTCATTAAAGCATAGCTGTTTGACCAAACACGTTGTCTTCTTTATTTGTAATGTGTAATACTAGAAACTTGAAACATAAAGTCTATCACGTTGGTTATAATGTACACATGCATTATTAAGTTTTGCTAGTCATCGAAATGAAAGACAAAACATACTGACAAAACATATGAATGAACAAGAGTTTCAAATCCGAAGTTAGATTCCACTGAGTCATGAACACTTGCAAAGGTGTACAAGTCATATCAAGCATATTCAACTGAGTGTCCATTCTTGACACTCATCATCATTTGAAATCATTTGAAGATGAAAAGTTGCATTCGATTGCCAACTTCATGGTTGGTAGGAAGAGACTTTGGCTATTCGTTGTAAGCTATAGAAAGTGTTACAAATCTAAATGAAAATATAAAAGCTGGGGCTTTAGTTGAAAGACTAATGGATCTAGATGAGTATGCTATGAATCATCATTTGGATCGAAGTTGGATAGAGGATTTTTCCATGCTGCATTGTAATGATAGTGAAAATAGGAGGATGAAATTGATGCGATCTGGAGTGAAAAAGAAAAAGTGGCATTTGCAACTGATTTGACAAGTAGCTCTATCAATAAAACTGACTTCAGAAAGAAATTGGAAGAAGAGACGTTTAAGTTATTATGTGAACGGAACTGCGTCGAGTGTTTTAAATAGGAACGGTCCCTTCTCTTTTTACCATGTTGTCATTCTGTTATGTGTTCTACGTGCTATGTACCTTTAGAAACTATGTTGTGTCCCATCTGTGATCAAGAAATAATTTCAACAGTTAATGTATATAAATGATTTTGATGCAATCCTTGTCGAATTTAAAACAGTCATCTATGACCATGACACCACTGCATCGCCGTCTCATTGAAAAAAGAAAGCATTATTATACAAGGCAGTGGATTCTTGTGTTGGAAAAACTATTATCATCCAGTGATTGTAGAGAGATGATACATCGTTTGAGTAATGCTATCATCATTCACGCAAACTGTGAAGATGTTGATTATATGCTATCTTATAATTGTAAACCAAGGCAGTTTACGAATACACTTTCATCACTGTTACATCATGGTCTTCTTTCATTACCTTGCTTGGAGTTATGTATTCTACACGTTGCTTATGGGAAGCCTTTTCCACTTCAGCACAGTTGATGCCAAGGCATTAAACTTGACAAGCATCATCGTACAAACAGATTGTTCATGTCCGGCTCATAACATATCAGCAAACGACACAGCTGAACTGTTTCCATTGAACTATAGTACCTCGCTAAATGATACATTACAGCTACCTACACATGTATCTGCTTCTGATTATCCCACTGTGGCTGTTCTCAGTGTATTTCTTTTTACTAGTGCTGTACTCAATGTCTTCCTCTATTTCATTGCGTTTACGACGGTGATGTTTCGACGCTGCTGTCGTGTTTAAGCAAAGAACACTCTAACATCCACCTGTAAAATGGCTAGACGTCGTTCATCTCACCGTTCGCGCAGACAAAAGTGTCAATCAAATGCAAACAAAAATTCTGTCTCACTCTTCGTCGCTTATTAAAATTGAAACCATCTCATCGGTGTGAGGCAATGAAGCTGGCAAACAATGCCTTAATTCGTAAAATGTGTGCGGAAATACGAAAAGTGCGTTATATGACATTGAATAGCAAAATGGCCAATGCAATTGCCAGACATGGTAAAGTTCTTCGCACCTTGAGCAATCCAAAAACATCAATTCCTACAAAGCGCAAACTATTATCACAACGCGGTGGCTTCTTACCACTTTTAGCGCCTATCATCATGGCAGCTGCCGGTCCTGCTTTTGGAGGATTAGCTGGTGCTCTCGCAAATAAAGCCATTGATGGATAGATACTAAGTTAAATGGATGAATTTTCATCAAAATCAACATGGATTTCCGTTTACGCTGTAATCGCACTATGTGTATCGTAGGACCCTCTCATAGTGGGAAGACACATTTAACACTGCAATTGTTGGAGCGTCGTAATGAGATTTTTGACTGCATACCTAATCACATTGTTTGGCTCTATGGAATTTATCAACATAACTTACATCGTGAATTCGTTGGTAAGGGTAACTTGGTTCAACCGGGGATTATCAGCACTACTGATATTCAACCCTATGATATTATCATTATTGATGATTTACTTAATGAGAGTAAGAACTCACAAAAAGTAACTGCTATGTTTACCAAGGCTGCTCATCACAAACCATGCTTTATCATTTTTATTATGCAAAATCGTTTTCCAAGTGGAAAGGAAGCACGGACTCGAAGTCTAAACACGCATTACTACATCATCTTTAAAGAATCCTCGTGATAAAAGTCAAGTTGAATTACTATTTCGACAAGTTCTTCCTCGCAAGTCAAAAGCCTTAATTGAAGTATTTGAGGCTGCTAAGGAAAAACCTTATAATTATTTATTTTTGGACTTTACCCAGGAGTCTCCTGAGGATTATCGCTTACGCAGTCATCTCTTTGAGAAACCCATGATCATATATAAATTGTTATGAGCGGTTTTCAACGCATGATTGCTATTCCACAGGAAGAATATATACATCTGACTACAATGCAGAGTGTTCAACAACCTTGGGCAAATCAAATGTCACAACTTAATCAGCAATATGAACAAGAAGCTGTACAAAGTAAAAATCCATGTGATCGTTTGAAAAAGCAGAGTTCTACCTTAGAAGAAATGAAACAATTGAAAGAAAAAATTCGCAATGATCTTTCGCTTGGTTCACCCAAACCCTATCGCAATCGCGCACTGAGCTTATATCGAAGTCTCGAACCCAACTTGAAAATCACACAACGAGGTGAAGTGGTAGGTGATGATGGAGCAGTCAGGGACTCAAGAGTGGAAGATTTAATTCATCATGCTGTTCGTGATCGTCGTCGTCACTTTACACCTACAGGATGGGAGTTCTTTTTAAAAAGTATGAAGAAATTCAATGTTCCAAAGGCAATTCTTGGTCGTGATACCTTGCAGGAAATGGAAAATGATTCTACACCTAGGAAGAGAAAGTTGCAAAGTGTAGAGAGACCTAAAAAGAGAATCAAGCAAACTTTGAAAACACCCGAGAAGTTGCCGAAGCGTATACCAAAACCTTCAACAAGTTATCCATCATTTGATTTTATCACAGACTTCTAATATGAAGAAGCTATGTTGCATCCCATGTTCAGAGTTGTCAAGCATTCATGTGTCATTGAACTGCTTAAGTACATGTTGCAAAAGTGATTCATACAAGACAGCTTAAGAAAGTAGCAAAAGCAGGTCTCAAACACAAACGCAAACCCTAGCGGAGAAAAAGACTGATGCTTTGAGGCAAATAAACAATCCCTCTTAATAGACGATGGATGAACATCTGAAATCAATTTACTATAACCCAAAGCATTATGCAGGTTATGCTTCAGTGAAAAAGTTGTCACAAGCAAGTGGTTATTTACAGAAACAAGTGAAGAGATGGTTAAAAGCTCAACCTGCATATACATTGCACACACAAGCTCGAAAACGTTATCCTACCCGCTCTTATATCGTTCATGATATTGATGAACAATGGCAAGCAGATATGGCTAATGGTTCTTTATTGGCTAAAAAGAATAAAGGCTATCGCTTTCTTCTAACTGTCATTGACTTATTTTCCCGTTATGTTTGGGCTGCACACGCTTACAATCATTTTGTTCATCGTATGATTGGTCAAAAACCTGCTGACATAACTCCAGACATGGTGGATACAATCCGTGAAATCAATGCTAAACGCAAGCAACCATCACAAGGTAAACGTGACATTCAGGTTGGTGACAAAGTTCGCATTTCCAAGGTGAAAAGCGTGTTTGCGAAAGGATATCTCCCCAATTGGACGGAAGAAATATTTACTGTCTCTGAAGTTAACAAGAAATTCAAGCCCACTACCTAAAAGCTTCGCGATTATCATGGTGAAGAGATTGAGGGGAGTTTTTATCGTCATGAGATAACACCCATCACCAAAGAAGATGATGACTACATGGTTGAAAAGATACTACGTCACCAAATGCGACAAGGGGAAAAGTGGAGCCTGGTGAAATGGGCTGGCTATCGAAATTCAATGAACAGTTGGATTCGTCATTCTGACCTTTATCGTGTTAGTCAACGTTCCTAAGCAAAGTAATGAATTGTGTAAATATAAATAAATAAATACCTATGGATCAAACTGCTACGTTTTATTCTGCCCCCTCCTATGCTAGTCATGGAGCTGGCTTTCCCGTTTATGCTGGATCGAGACGTCAAAAAGGGGGTAGTCTATTGGGTGCTGTCAAAGGTATGATGCTCCCCACTATCGCAAATGTGGGAAAATCAGCTTTAAAGGAAGCTGTAGGATTAGCAGCAGACGTACCAAGTGATGCGCTTTCAGGAAGATTGCCGATTCGTGAATCGCTAAAGCGTCATGGAATACAGCGTTTGAAGAATGTCGGTAAGGCTGGTATCAGGTCTGTCATCAGTCATATCAATCCACTCTCTACTTCAGGCAAACGTAGGCGAAGAGCATCTCGTATACCTCCTAGCAAACGCAGACGACGTGGACTGTTTTAAATATGGAATGTAAAACCACATCCCTTTGCTTATTTGATAGAACAGCTATACAGACGGATATCATTAGAAATTATGCATCCATTCGTTATCCACAGACAAGTATTGATTCTGGTAGTGTCATTGAGTTTTTAATACCAGGAAATGATGCTGAGTACATCGATGTAAATGACATCAATCTACATGTTAAGTTTAAGATAGTAAATAAGGACGGTGCAAACCTTGACGACAAGGACAAAGTAGCCGTGAATAACTTGGCAATAGCAACGCTCTTCAAGGATGTATCATTGACCATTGGTGAAACTCAGGTTGAAGGTGGTCAACACAGCTATCCCTATCTCGGTTATTTTTCAACAGTCATGCAGTTCCAGCCACAAGCACAAAAGAGTCACATAGCTGTTATGGGTTGGTGTAAAGATGAAGCTGGTAAATTTGATAGTGACAAAAACAAGGGATTTGTCACTCGTGAAAAGTGGACTGCAGAAAGTAGGGTGTGTGAATTATATGGTCCCCTATACTTGGACTTTTTCCGTCAATCACGTTTCTTAGTGTCAAAAGTAGACATGCGAGTTCATCTCTTACCGAGCGATCCTAAATTTGTATTGGATTCTTATGAAGCAAAGACTGAATTTAAGATTGTGTTTGAAAGTGTTAGACTTTATGTGCGCCGAATGACAGTGAATCCATCGGTGATTAATGGTCACGAGATGGGTTTGAAGAAGTATGATGCTCTTTATGATGTAAATCATACTGAGATCCATAGTTTCACCATTCCTCGTGCGCAAAAGAGCTTTGTTAAAGATAGTTTGTTTCCTATACAATCACCAAAAATGATCATTGTGGGATTGATTGCAAATGATGCATACAATGGTAATATATCGAAGAATCCCCTCAACTTTAAACACCTTGGTTTAAATCAAATCGGATTGTATCGCGATACTGATTGCATTCCTGGTACTCCTTTTTGCCCAGACTTCGCTAATGGACATTATTCTCGCTCATATCAAAATACTATGGAGACCTTTAAATACTGGAATACTGATGATACCAGTGGTTTGACCTATGATGAATTTGCTAAAGGTTATACGCTTTATGCATTTGATTTGACAGCAAACAATGAAGCAGGTGCTTCTTATCGTCCGGGCACAGCCACGAAGGGTCTTAAACTAGAATTCTTCTTTGAAAAAGATTTGACGAAAACAGTCAATGTACTCATCTATGCTGTGTTCGATTCCACCATTCGAATTAACAGACTACGTGACGTTTCCACTTCTTATACAAGTTAATGAGCTGGTTATCTGATGCAGAGCTAGAGAGAGTCGTTCAAGAACATGGTGATGAACGCACTGTTGCAGCATTTCGAGGTGTTTTTTCCATTAATAATATGCCCACAGTTTTACCAATTTTACAGTTTTACCTCATTCATTATCATGAATACTGATACAGCACACTTACCCGGCAAACACTGGAAAGTTTTGTTTATTGATAAAAACTATTGCGGTGAAATCTTTGATTCATTGGCCTTACCAAACTGTGATTATGTCACACGTTTCATGAACCGACATTCACGAAAATGGATTCGCAATGCTTTGACCTATCAACATCCCTTGTCTTCAACATGTGGAGCCTATGCCCTCTACTTTGTAATGCAACGACTGCATTATGACTCTCTACATGACATTTGTAAACATTTTTCACATGATACCTTTGTCAATGAAAAGCGCATTCGTAACTTTTATAAAAGCCTTCAATGAATATGTACGATTAAAATTTGTTTTCTTTCTTATACTTCAATGGAAAAGTAGATGATGTGATTGATTATGTTTTATTTAGTCATCAAACATGAATAGGTAGAGATAAGAAGACATTGTTCACTTTCCACATTCATGCTTATGAGTGTTGGTTTGTTGAAGGTAAGTCATTATGCGAGGATGCATACGTTCTCTATACTTGTTCCAACTTGAGGATGTAAAATGTATAACACCATATTGATCATGAAGAGCAATGAAATCTCGTCGAATAATGAAGAGACGTCCACCTAGAGGGATATAGTACATTGGATGATGCATGATATGTAAAGCATCGTGGAGGTTATACATTTGAAAAGGGGATAAACTTATTTTAACGTGTCGATGAGTATCGTAAAAGGTAATGCGTCGAGCCTTCCATGTAACGTGACACTGAGAAGAGAGCTTGGCAATCATGGTTAGTTTTAGACACATCAAAATGTTTGTTTAGTCTTCTCGTTTTAAGCAAAGCATTCATTAGAAATGGACGAAGTCATGTTAAGATTGATCATCATGTTATCATTTGCAATAATGACATTAGCGGGACGAGGATTAGATGACGCAGTTCGTCTCATCAAATCACCTATTCATGCAACAAGACCTATTGAAGATGTAATTCTTTCCGGCATAGCCGATCCTTGGGAAAATCATGCTTACAAACTTCAGATTTTATGTCAGCGAATGTGTCATGCGTGGGAAATGGTGTTCACAGATTATGGCTTTAAGCGATCGCCTGTAGGTGGCATCGATTTGATCAATCCTGTACGTCGCATTGCAATGGAATTAAAAAATAGCTGCTGTGTGAGCTCATCAATAAAACGCGAAATATTTCATACCCCTACAGACTTTAAACGTAGAAGACCAAGATATCAAGTCATATTTAGTTGTATCAACTATCGCAATATGAAAGAAGGCGGTACAAGCATACTTAGGGGAGTACATTATGTGGAAGGTCAATCACTCTTAACCAATTTCTTAGGACGACAAAAGGTGCCTACTATGAACAGATTGAAAGCAGCAGTTCGTTATGTCATGCGACATAACGCCTAAGCAAACGACGCTTTATGTTGATACTTTAACATGGAGTTTACAGCAGTGTTTCCCAGTAATGCTCAACCTGAGCGATATGAAAATACTGCTGCCGAGTTTGAGACTGATTTAACGCAGCCGATTGACTTAAATGGTGATTGGGAAGTTGCCCTGCAAGATTTGAGCTATGTGAATAATATAAGAACCATTGCAAATGAAGAGATTACATTAGGCACTGCAACGAATCAAGACTTGTACTTTCCAAAACTAGAGCGAAATGATAAAGTACATACCTACAACTTGAATGAACATGCAGCACAGTGGAATTCTATTCCTACAGTAAACACCCGTCGGGGAAAGCGAGCTGTTGATGACATTGTAAATGGCCCTACTTTAATTATCACTGCAGATACAGACATACCCATTGCTAAAAATGCTTCACCCCTGAAATGGAAACAACCTACAAACCCATCATTCCGTCATCGTTTAGAGCAATCATACTATTATATGAAAATTCAACGCCTATTGAATGTTATGAATGATTTGGCAAAGTATCTATGGTTCTGGCAGATGGATCCAAATCTACATAAAGTTACCCTCTACATGAGACCGACTACTATTTCCCATGGATTTTGTGAGTGGAGCTCTGCAAAAGATATTGAATCTTAAATCACGTTTCTTTCTACCTATCACAAAATTTTCAGAAGTAAAAGGAGGCGGTGCCTTCCCTTTGAGAGCTCAAGTGTCCATGAAAGCATCAAAACAGATTAAGAAATATCCACATTGGCACAGGAAAAAATTTAATATTACCCTTCTTCCCCTTGATCGCATGCATGAGCGCTTTGTGCTTTTTAAATCTGGCACTGTTGATGACTTGATCAAACAGGCAAATGAAATAAATGGATTATCTATGTCCATCACTCGAGTACACAATAAAGCAAGGATTGATTTCCGAAATGATTATGAGCATTCACACATTGGATTTGTTCACATCAATTCTAAATTTCGCGATTTGCTCTCTTTGAATACAGACGTCTTATGGACATACCATGAATGGGGGAATGTGAAAATAACATCTGAACAGCAATCCGATTGTCGGATGGTCCTTAATTTCAAACGTACAGACCCTGTTTTACGTCCCAGTCTTACATGGAAGCCAAATGAAAAGTTACCGATACCTCCAAAGCATTATAGCAATGGCTATGATGTTTGTACATACTTGAACAACGGTGTATCAAATCTGCACTCATATCATTTTGACTATGATCCTAAAGAAAATACATTCTGTATCAGTGTACATGATAAAACGGTCATTCACATTTCAAAAGAGTTGACAAAGATTTTAGGATTCAGACGTGACATATTCTACGACGAGAAGTATTGTGGCTCAACATCCTTGCTCGATATGAATATCAATCACTTTTACATTTACAATAACTTTATCCATTCAACACAAGTTGGTGGTCAAATGGTTCCCCTTCTAAGATATATTCCTATTGACAGTGGAGACTTTGGTTTGACCATGCACAGGGAGTTCCTGAACAAGGTATACATTCCAGTCAATGTATCATGATTATCCCATTGCAAATTTGGTATCTATGATGATAGTGGTAATCCTATTCAATTCATTGGTGGTCGTACTGTCTTAACACTTCATTTTCGTCAGATAGCATCAAATCACTAATGTTGCGTGTGGCGCACTCAATGTCTTTTCTTTCTTGATTAGGTGGCCGTTAAGGCCGTGGTCTCATAAAGACCGTTTGGGGCATTCTCTGGTCTCATCAAAGGGCTTTTCACTCCTGAAAGTCAACCTCGTCTATGAAAGGCTCACTCTCAACCGTTTGTAGAGTGAGCTGCTTTCAGTCTTCAATCATTTGTCTCTCTTCCTCTTCCTCTTTTGGTTGAAACTTTCTCTCAACTTCCTTCTTCGTAGGAGTTGAGCTAGCAAGAGGTGTAAATGTTTCCTCTGTGTCGGACATGACTATGATAGTGAAATACAGTGTGATTGATAAGTGGCTGTCGTCCAATGAGAGAGCACGAAGCAGGGAGAGAGAATCGATATAAGTGCGGTGCAATGACCATTTCCTCATAATATCATTAAAATGGATACACCACCGAACGCCTATGCCTTACTCATGCCCAATGCCCCACGCAAGAGGCAAGTGAAAACCATCTACGATGGTGAGGTCGAGCCGCTGCAGTTGGATGAGGAAATCATCATCATTTCCGACGATGAAGAGGACAGTAGTGATACAATCAGGGCGGCCTTCCTGAGTGTGTCTCCAAAAGACGTCATGATGGAGCGGTGTATTGAGACTCTCCGGAGCTGGCTAGACCTCTTCTCTCCTTCTAGTCAGCCCCGCAATCAAGAAGAGTTTGACTTAGTAGACGTCATGCACCGTCTTATTACAAAACGTATTGCTTTTATCTCTTTTCAATAAATGTGTATCATGACAGTGTTGTTTTTCCTTCATATAAACTGCATGGCTTCGAAAGGATCATCGAGTAAGCATAGTGTCCATTGGGAGCTATTGTTAGCATAAGATATCCTATCATCTAGACACTTAACACAGTTACTAGAAATCATTCAACATATGAAACATGATTTTAGGTGAATCAATTGAAGCAACGTTATCTGAGAATGAGCCATGAGTTCTGCTTGTCACTCTTATACCACACGTATACAAAATCATTTTCTTCTCTAATGGTGTGATCCCTTTTGATAGAAAAGTAGACCAATAATAAATGTGTTAACTAACCCCTTATCTAAATTCCTCCATTTATTTCCATTTCAAGATAAATACATTCCAAAACAAAGACATGTAGTATGTAGGTTTATTTATAATTGAATCACATATACTTTTCAGCGAGGAAAAGTCAAGCGGAATAACCTCTAAGTCACTGTACACTTTATAACACCTTGGCCGTTTTGGTGCGTCGGGCACTTTTCTAACACGCGTCGTTTTTGGCGTGAATTCACCATCAGTCCACACAACTTTTTCAATGACGACTCTCTCGCGGGACTCCTCCTCTTGTTCACACTTGTCTTCATCCCACTCGTCAAAAACTTCGAAAATTTTGTAGAAAATATTCAAGGCTTCAGAAGAATTTGTCATACTAGACTGTTCGATCGTATAACGTGAATGAGAAGTGCTGCAATCGTTTCACTTATATAGTTATTTAACAATGAATTCCTCAACAACCAATCAGAATGATTCTAATATAGATGAAGATTCCTTTTTTCACTTTATCAGCCTGTGTGGCAGTAAAAACTTTGTACAACATGATACACTTTCTGAGTACACTCGCAAGAGCTTGTTCACTATTGAAGAGAGAGAAGTCTGATGTGTTGCATGTGGTGCAAGGGTGTCCTCCCATTTCATTCCATTCATCATTTATTCTTCTCCTCTGCATTCCATATCCGAAGATATGTGGCGGGCTTGGGACCGCTTTAGCTGCATTAGAAGGTAGCCCTTAAGAGGGCTCATGGGACGTTCTCGGGATCGTAATCAGCCACCTCACTTTAGACCGATTCTGCTGAGAGAGTCTTTAATTCTCTCTATGGTAGCAGCATCAACCTCTACTGCTACTAACTGACTACTTGGGGGTGGTATATAGCCCCACTGAGTCCTATCATCATCGCCGCAATCAGATGCGCCTATACGAGCAAGATTGTTAAAAATCTTTTCTCGCTCTTCAGCCCGCTGAAACTCTTGAAATAGATTTCTCGGCTTCAACCGAGGCTTGTCAGGAGAGCTGACTAGAGTGTAAGGGGGTTTGCTCCATGACTAAAATGAATATGAAAGAGATGCAACGGTTTATATACCCTCCCGACACAAAGCCTTGCTTTGTTCTTTCTAAATTTAGTCGTTCTTTTGACTTGACAACGACGCTTTTACCAAATTTGGTCAACACATCGACAGTTACTGGGCTTTCAGTCGTGAAGGCCCATGCTATACAAAGACAGAATCGATAGTCGCCCAGTGCTATCACAAAGACAACTTCGCTTTGAGGAAAGACAAGTTAAGCTGATGAATCCGTCACAGGCATTTCTCAGAGGGGATCTTATCCCAACTCCACGACCTCGACCCACAAATCCAACCTCGGGCGGACAGAGAAGTATTTTCGACCACCGTAGTGAAAAATTCTCGAAAAAAATTTTTGTGCGAATTTCAACCTAAAACCTTGATAGAGGTTTGTTTCACATGATTCTGAACAACTTTGGTCTTTTCGACCAATCGACCAACTTGGTCGGTTGAGTCGGTGGGGGGGGGCGGTTTTTTCACCCGAAACTTCACCGACCCAACTTTTGACGACAAACACGATGGGATGGGTCTCGGAGCTCAATTCTAACATTTTGAAATTTTCTTTTCACGAAAAAATCCTGTGTCGAGGGCCAAGGTGACGAACATTTTCGAAAAAAAATTTTGTGCGCATTTCAACCTGAAACCTTGATAGAAGTTTGTTTCACATGATTCTGAACAACTTTGGTCTTTTCGACCAATCGACCAACTTGGTCGGTTGAGTCGTCGGGGGGGGGGGGCGGTTTCTTCCTCTCGGACCCATTCCTCCCAGCACATCCTTGGCGCTCTCCCTCACCTTCCTTCCAGAGGGGGGGGCTGCGTCAGCATGATGACTCATCGTTGCACATTTTGTCCTTGCGTCTGCCACGGGGTTACTACTGCTCAGGAAGCTTAAAAATTAGATTCGTAGCAGAATATTTTGCAATGAGTGCTCAAAAGCGCATATTCTGGAGAAAAGTATGGTTTCTTCAATTAATCATACATTGTCCTCCCAATCGTCAAATGATACTGAGTTTTGAATTGAATTGGAAAGAGCCAATATTGAAAGATCTTGATTTTATTTTCGTTTTTTATTACAACTAATTTCTGTTAACATCCGTTGACTATCTTCAGGTTTAAAAAGAAGGAAATTAACAGGTTAAGTTTTAGTATGATGCTTACTTGCCTACGGCCCGGTCTAACGTCATCATAAACCATCATGTTGCAAATATACCATATTACTTTCATGAATAAGGTGACGGCTTGAAATATGATTCGTGCATCAATTTTAGAAATTTTGCAGTCATCTTGAATGTTAGTAAAATTTATCTCGCATAAATTCTTCAGAGCGTCTGCTGTATGCCAAGCTTCATCCTTGATCATTATGTTCACCTTGGAACTCATCTACATCCTTGTATCACGTGTCTACAAAATTACCTGGCCAGGTAAGTTTGTACATTCTGCGAAAGTGTTGACCACTTTATCTTGTTTTCTTTGCTTATTTTGCAATGTATATCAGGGGTGGAGCAGGCCGGTTTTCAACATATCCAGCTGCCGACAAGGGTGACTTGTATGTATTTTGAATGTATTCTATCACTAAGAATTTTCTCGATCTTATAATAAAACCGGAATGGTTCTACGAGAAACTGATTTCATATACTGGTAGCATCATTAAGCGGGACTTTGCAAACTAGTGTTGGCACAATGAAAAATATGACATTTTTCAACATCATTTTTTCATTGAAAAATATTGAAATAAATCTCAATCGTTTAACGAATTAGTAAGACGATAAAAATTGACAAAATTCCTTGATTTTTGTCAGGTTGCTAATTTTCTCACGCTGAGTAACTTCTTACTTATTGAGAATTTTTAGGAAACATGAATAGAGGAAATGATCCTCACGCCCTGAATAGTCACTATCTCAAATATGAAGTTAGTAGGGTCTGTGGATGTAGGAGTCAGTAGGAACGTTGATGTGCAAAAATTACATGTTTCTTTCGTTGAAGTAATGTGTTTTCATGTCATGGTGTACCTGGTCGATGAGTGCGTCACCCTTGCTTTGATGATCAACATCAGAAGAAATGCAATCAACTCTTATTGCAGAATTAGCTGCCTTACGTACGAAGACAGGAAACTTTGAACCCAAATTTTTGTGAATCGGCGTTGGAAAGAAAGAACAAGTGATTAAGACGGTTTTGGAGTTGCGAGAAAAACCTATATATTATCAATAGGGATGTCTGTTGGATTTTTGCTTAAATAAATTTACGTTTGACAGTTAGAAGGTGTAAACTTTTGACAGATTTATTAGCAAATATGTTTCAGTCTGAGGAGGGCTGACATGTGTTCTTGGAATGTGTTGACCCTGCAAACCTGACGAGATGAAGCTCAAGATAGAAGGTGAAGCAATTTTCAACGCATCAAGTCCCTCGAACAACTGCAAGAAAGAGAGGGAGACGTGAAGTTCCTGATCAAGTCGACTATCAGACTCATGCTGAAGAAGAAGCAAAGTATCCCAAAGAAGATTATACAAATGATGAGGACTCTCAAGGCCATCTGCAAAGAAAATGACCTTTACATCACAAAGCCGGACAAAAGCAATTGTGTGATCCTCATGGACAATGACCAGTACATCAAGAAGATGGAGAAGCTGCTCGAGTCACCAAAATTCTCCCGAATTCCAACCAATAGGGAGAATGTTTTCATTTAAAGGGAAACTCAAATCAACAACAAGCTACTGAAACTTAAGAACCATAGACAACTCACCGATTCTCAATACAAGCTGCTGCGAAGTACCGGTTGCCAGCCAAACAGACTCTACGGTCTTCCTAAACTGCAAAAGGGGGTCAATGATCCTCCAATGAGACCGATCTTGTCAATGACTGACTCTTTCTTCAGAATTACTACTGGCTTCTTGTTCACCTAAAATCTTTTTTGCCAGTCTTTTTCAACTAAGGATAGCCTTGGAGCTCAGGAAAAAAATCAACTATTTCGATTTTCCGTATGAAAACCCTTACATAGTCAGTTTTGATGCTGTTCAACTTTTCACTAATGTTTCAGTCAATGACACTATCGACCATATAATTAACTTAGTAGATTTTGATATTTTCCTATTGATGATAATACTTCACGTACTCTTTTGCAACTAGCTTACACTAATGTTCCGTTCCTGTTTAACAGTAGAAACTACCTTCAAAAAAAAGGAATGAGTGCGGGATCCTCCCTTGCACCTCTTAAGGCTGAATTCTCGCTAAATATTATCGAAAATAAAATGCAGATTCCGGCTTTTCACATTAGATACGGTGATGATATCTTAGCCCTCTTTCGGTCTCGAGCCGAAGTCCTCACTTTTTTGGACCAGCTTAATGCTGTTAATTCATCTCTTCAATTTAGTACAGAAGAACCCATAAATAGCTCAATTACTTTTCTAGACATAAATATAGGGTTGCGATATTTAAAATATGATATTTTAAATATATATTTTTAATATGTTTTAAATATATTTTAAATATGGTTAAAAAAAACATTGTTTTTAATATGTTTTTTTAACAATTGTTAGGTATTGTTTTTACTGCTGTAATACTGTAGTAAAGTCAGTATTTTTGTTATTTCGATAAACAATCCACAATTCTTGAGACGATGTAACCCCATTTGTGTATGTATGATTGCGTATTAAATGTCAGTAATTCAATATTTTGAAGAACATGCTTTCCTAAAGTAGAAAGAGTTGAGTTTACTCTATAACGGTAGACAATAATAACCTCTTCTATCAAGGTATAAAACTGCGGTGCTATGGCTGATAATCACCAGCATCAGCGGATGTGTAAAAAACAAGTTCTAGTCTTTCTCCGCATGCGGCTAAGTTTGACTCACAATGATGACGCATTCATCACGTGATGAATGGCTGACGTGACGGTCACTCAATCTCATACGAAATTGACAATTGGATATTACAAGCATCCAATCAAAATGAAGAACAATTTTCAACGTGAACTCCTAAATTCACTTGATTAGTGAAAGTGTCACCGAAAGGTTGTTGCGATGGTTGGAAAAGCTGGGGTGTGCGGGCGAAAGCCTAGCATTTCAAACAAGTATTTTACTATAAAATCTGACGGAAGAACTTACTCATGTAAATTTTGTTCCTGGGAAACAAAGCAATGTGCCACCAAAAGGACAGAACATCTCGTCCAAAAGTGCATGTCCATCCCAAGAGCTGTGAAGATAGCTATTGGTGGATCTGCGACAGGAACTGAAATGCCCCCACCAGCGAAGTCCGCCGCACTGACACCAAGTGATGAACAGCTGCCAACTTCCTCAAAATCTACCTCTCAGGTGAGTTGATATCAAGATTGCCTTGTCTAGTAGGTCTATTATATCCCAAGAAAAGTAAGTGTAACATAGACTTAGTAAGTGTAATGTAGACAGTACACACTATATTCAATAGATTCTGATGTAGGTCATGTGATTCTTCTTAAATATTTCAGAATAATCAATTACGGTCAATAGTGGGACTCATTTGTTTTCTATTTTACTCACCGGCAATATTCATTCAAGACCTACATGGCAAGATGATAACACAGTATAGGATAGTACGATAGGTGCATAAAATAGTGCTTGTCATATCTTTCCGATGAGGGTCAGTGGATTCATCGTAAGTTAAACACGGGTTGCACTCACAGAGGACTGAAAAGCATTGAAAGTTCGCTTAAGCGCTTGACCAACGATTTCGATCAGTAGAATTTTATACTCATACTCATCATTCTCCGACAATTTTTTTTGGATTGCAGGAGTATCGTCAGTGTTGCACAAGTTAACAAGTGGTGGGCGTTTTCTATCACAACACTGATTTTAACATCACTTATGGGCAATTATCAGAAAGTATCCCTTAATCCTATATATAGTAGGCGGCACAACACAGTTTTAGCCCTTCAATTTTCGATTTTTCAATGAATTTTCATCATGCATTTCTTTCCTTAGGTCAAACTATCATCTTGGGTGCGAGAAACTGACCGTCAAGAGCAGCAGAAATTACAAAGACTCCTGGCCAGGGCCATATACTCATCAGGCGCTCCATTCAGCTTGGTGTCGAACCCGAACTGGAAAGAATTTTTTCGCCAGCTGAATCCGGCTTTCCGCGTTCCTAGCCGCGACGAGATCAGTGGCCCACTCCTGGACCAAGAGGCTGAAGAGGTTGATGCGCAAATAAAAACTCGTCTGTCTAAAGCCAGTCAAAAACTGACTCTTTCAGTGGATGGTTGGGTGAACGTTTGTGGCAAGCATATATTAAACTTCGTGGTTTGTGATCCTGAACCCATGTTTCTCGACTCTGTTTTTGTGAGGGAAAGCATACTGGAGATGTCATCGCACGAGAAATTCTGCAGCGCATTACGTCGGTAGGCGCGGAATGTTTCACTGCTCTTGTCACCGACAATGCGGCAAATATGCGAGCATCGTGGAAGATCGTGTTGAGTGAGCATCCGGACTTGGCAGCGATTGGATGTGTATCTCATGGCCTCAACCTTCTGTTAGAGGACTTTATGAATATGCCTTCATTGGGGACGTTTTTAAAGCAAGTGAGACAAATTGTTCAAACTGTTAATAACAAGTCAGTTCTTCGAAATGCGATCGAAGAAGACTTACGCGAAAGTCTCAAACTGCCAGTAGCCATTCGGTGAGATGAATTATTTGTAATCGATTGATATTTTGTATTTCGTATGCTTCATGAGTTACTTTACATTACAATAGCTATATATGTGTGACTTAAATAAGTGCTAAAAGTTCTCAGTTTAATTTCTGATAATCCTACACGACACCCTATAAATAATGCACGACCAAAAATAAAGACCATCAACAAAGAATAGCTGATGTATTGATCTAAAGCTTTAAATTCGATAAGTGTTTAAGAATATGTTTAAGCAGCTAATATAACTAAAGTTGAAGTTCTTAAAATGTGGAAGCCTAACGATTAAAGTGAAAATAGATAAGTCACTCCCTTCTATTTACGACTTTTTGTTCACCAAAAGTTACACAAAGTTAAAAAGTACCCGATGCGTTTCGTCCGAAGACAGTTTCAAGGGACCCTTGAGACTGTCTTCGGACGAAACGCGTCGGGTACTTTTTAACTTTGTGTAACTTTTGGTGAATAAAAAGTCGTAAATAGAAGGCAGTTACTATGTAATTCTCTATGCAATTGAAAACAACTTATCTTGAAATGAACATCCCGTATCGACGCACAACGAGTGCTACAAAAGCTATGTTGCAAATAGATATTCTAACTGCGAATTTTTACCTTTAAGTCGGCTTTATCAAACAAGTTCTGCTTAATTTTTAAAATTAATCAAAGTATAGACCTACTTTTTATTATTTGTTTGCTTCGTATCCATCTATGCCAGTCCATGACTTTTCGACTCTTGTTTGATCAACTTTCGTAATAGGATTTTCGCAATCTAATAATAGTCAAACAGATCTTCGGTGTAGCCATGTTAATCTTTTGTAGGTGGTTATCATGGGAAGCATCCTTGAAAAGTCTTGACGTAAATCGTGCATCTCTTCAGAGATTACGTGTTAACGATGTCGCACATGTTCAAGCGCAGGTGGCCCCTGTCAAGCGCGACCTTCTCTCCGATATCCTGTGGGATCGTGTCAAATCAACGATGAGAGTTGTGTCAGAAATCAGTCGATGGATTGCTGTATTTGAATCAAACATTCCTCGTGCCTCTCTGGTTCCATGTGGATTGAGGGCCATAAATGCAGAACTTATCGATAATTCAGCCTTGAGTCAGTCTCCCCTCAGTAGTTGTGATGAGAAATCGTTCAAACAAAAACTACAAAATCGCCAGGAGTTCATTTTAGGAGAGAGTGGTATTCTACATGCTGCAAATATTCTGGACCCTCATCGAAGAGGACAAGACTTGAACTCTATTCAAATATTGTCTGGAATTCAATTGATCACAAAATGGAGTAACTCTTTCTTCAACTGACCCAACGAATGTCATGACCGAACTCGCCGAGTTTCGAAACTAAGACTGGGCGATTCTCATCCGATTTCATTTGGACGGCAGTAGCACCTGACGATACTATAGCGTCTGATACTATACTGAAATATCACAACAAAATGCCCCCGCTTACCTGGTAAGCTTGCGTAGCTGAGCCATGTGGTTGTCTATTGGTAGAAATATTTTCCTGAGTCATCTTCCAAAGATAATCTTAAACCATATGTCAATCAATTTTATTGTATTGAAGAGGTATAGTGCTGCGTATTGAAACATGCACAATGCATGCACGTATTTTGTTAATGGATATTTTGATTAGTGAGATAAACATGTGTAACTGCAAAGGATAAGTCAAGATTATATCGAAGTCAAGAACTTCATATGCGATATACCTCTAATTAGGTCTATCTGAACCCAGGCTCAACATTTTGCTTTTGCTTTTCTTCTGTTACTTGTGTTCCATCTGTGCGCCTTACTTTTACTAATACGTATAAATTATCTGGAGTCAATCATTGAGCACATAGCATAGCTTGTACGTAGAAATTTTGATAAGAGTGTGTTTCACTATGTTAAAGTATGACTACGCAAATTCTGTTTAGAGGTACCACTTGAACGACATTTGTTATCAGGATAGATCAAATTTGAATACCAGTGTTGTGTACATGTATGTGGCTTCTCAGTACAGCTGGACACATCGTGTCCATGGGAATTGGAATTTGTATCGATATTTCTTAGTTAACGGAAGTTAACGTTCCCTTTGTGTACATATTACATGGGGATTATTTAATATTTTTTTTAATATTCCTGCAGTCTTAAATGCTTCCTTCTTAGTGCGATATGTTAACAGTGTACTTTAAACGAGCATGAAAAGTCGGAATATAAACATGACCATCTTATCTTTCAGGTGGTCTGCATTTTTCGCTGACACCCCACTGTTTCATGTAGCAAACAGAATTCTTTCTATTGTGCCTCATTCTGCAAATGTGGAGAGGATCAATAGCAAGATGAATTTCATTCATTCAAAGACGCGGAATAGACTACATTTGGAAAAAGTTACGAAGCTAATGAAGATAACATGCAACATGGGACTTCAAAAAGTATTTGTTGACGATTGCTTCCCATTTGATGCAGATGATGAAAGAGTATTTATGTTGAGTGATACTAGTGTGTTGGTTGAGTGAATATTCATCATCATGAAGGACTGCTTTATTGTAATTTCATCCATGCGATACGATTGTTTTGCTAACTTTTGTTTTGTTTCTTTTGCATACTGGCAATATAGTTTTCCATTATCTTTTTGATCATCATCTCTCATCGTTTCGTCGTTCTCATCATTTCGTTTCGTATTTTCATTTATTAAAACTCAATTTTTCTGGCTTCTTAATAACTTAAAAGATGAACCCGTGCATCAGAATAAATGAAAAACGAAATGACAAGCATTCCGACATCCAGTATAACACAATGCAGCGATCATAGCAAATTGAATGACATTATTTTAGGATTTTTAAGTATTTATATTATGCTTTCCTTTCATTCATTAGGTCTTTAAAAAACAAATTCATGAAGCTATAGCTTACAAAAACTGCTGCAATTCCCATCAATAAAAAAACAAAAAAACATAAAAAACATATTTTAAATATATTTAAAACATATTTAAAATATGATGGATAAAAAAAACATTTTTTTGGCAACCCTACATAAATATTTTCATAAAAAATGACAAAATTGAAACCAATTGGATAATAAAAGAAACTTATACTTTATTGTATACTCATAGCAACTCCTACAGTCCTGATTCTCATGAGAACAACGCGATTAAAGCCTTGTACAATAGATCTCAAAAAACTAAGCAATCTTTTTGCTGATCGCGATTATAACAAAAATAAAGTTAGGAAAATTTTTATCCAAAACAGATGTCATCCTCATAGAATAAATTAGGTCTTAGAGCGATGTGAACGTCCTAAAACAAAAATAGAATCTCGCGAAAAAACTGAAATATTTTGGAAAGTACCCTAAGTTTCAACTCTTCTCTCTCAAACAAAACTTAATTTTCGCCACATAAACAGTGCTTTAGAAAATAGTATTTTAAGAATTGCCTTGAGCAAATACAAAGCACAAAATATTACAAGCAATAAAGATAAAATTCCTTTTAGTGAGTTATCCTCCGTAGTGTATAAATATACTTGTGAACATTGCAGTCAATGCTACGTCAGTGAAACCCGCCGCCATATATCTACTGGGATAAACGAACATGTGAAAGGTCGACCCCATCTGAGGTATCGCTTCATGCTCATATCCCAGATAAAGATATTTTTTAAAATTGTCATTCGCACTCCATACACAAAATTGCTGAATCATTGCACATAGTCATTTATTCATTCACATTGTCTCATGAATAACCGCAACCAATCACAACCACTTTTCCTGTATTGATCTTTCATGTCATCAAGTCTCGTATATATTTCATCATTTTTCATTGATCGTTGTCACTGATGGTGGATTGCCTACTGAAACATGTTTGCAAATAAGCCTGTCAAAAATTTTGCGTTTCTTCATTTTTTTCATTTTTTCTTAAAAATTTCAGCATGAAAAATTTTAGATATATTTTTCATGAAAAATGCCAACACTATTACAAACGCATAGGAAGGTTTCAGTCTGAAGTGACATGGTTGCAATAATCGATAGTTTTTCTTTTGGTTTGTTACTTCTTTGTGTCCAGCTATAAGATCATCAGCCGAAGTGATAGAACAATATGATGTTTATGTTAACATGCATTTGAACTGAACATATGCGTGGGGCGTACCACAAGTATCCGAAATTGAATTTATAACTTTTCTGTTAGTGATAGGACCTTTTTGAAGTTTTGACAGATCTGCCTCATCATCGAAAAAACCACAAAAAGTTTCATCGTAATATAATTAATTGTTAAGGAATTGCATTACAGTATGGTACTGAGGATTGGAAACTTTCTGCAAATAGCAATGAAACCAACTTCGATGGCTATTAACAAGTAAATGCGTCACTCATGGTGTTTAATCGTGTTATCTATTTATAATGCTTTTTATTCCAAACCTAATGTTCATTTCATTAGCGAAGGATAGTCAGCTATCTATGGTAACCATTGATTTCTTCTCTCATTCAGTCTGAAGTTGTTGCAAGTTGAGTGTCAGAATTTTACGAAACTGCCTTGAGATGGTGAGTGTTTAGCAAGAATGCAGGGTGTACCTATTCTAAAAGTGTTGCGTTTGACCCAACCTAAATCTTGAACCCAGTTCTCCCGGACGCAGAGCGAGCACTCTACCACAAGGCCACTGCGCCGGCAAGTTAAGTCACACGCTTGCGAGTTTTACCATCAAGAAGCGATAACTTTTCACAACTGCCGTCTTGTTCAAGCCGCTAGATCGAAACCTTCCAACGCGTTTAAGCACTCTCACCTTGTAGATAAGTTTCTTAGGTACCTGCATGGTGTAATTGATGAAGATTTGTATAAGTTGGGACACGAATTTTCATATTTTTCGTCAAAAAGCGAAGCCTTTCTTACAAGTGCTCTTGTGAATATGCATAGAAATTCAAGCATCCACATCAAAAACACGTTTACGCACACTTTTCTAATACACTATCCAAGGTTCTTGCAGTTGTAAATTGATGCAGCATGTCATAAATCAAAGGCTGTGATGGACCGGTGAAAACCGACCGACTCGAAGTTCTTGATAGACCGAGCTACTCGCCGGATTCGAATCCGATTGAAAATTTGTGGGTTACAATGAAAGAAAACGTCCGAAAATTGAGGTCACATCCCTCAGCCATCTTGAATTGATTAAGAGGATTTGGTGTCGTGATATCAACGCGCAATCATGCAAAAAATCTTACTTCTTCAATGCCGAACCCCATTAAAAAGTTAAAAAAAGGATGTCATTCATTGTAGTCTAGCATTTTACTTTAAATGAATCAATAATACATGCTCTCATTTTAATTTACTATTTTTTTGAAATTATTGAAAATTTCTTATTCCATGGTCAATAGTGTATAACTTTAGTAATGGCATCACTCGAAAAATAGTGACGACCGAAACCATATTACAAAAAAATGATATCAGATCGTCTGCGACTTTTTTGTCGTCTTGAGATCGTCTTCCTTATGATTCCCATTTGCTGTAGTATCTTTGCTGATTCAGAAAGTTTACCAACTTAGTCTTAAGCGACATCACTTATCGGCTACACAAAGATCCGATGGCGTTGCTTGAATGCCACCAAGGTGATTTCTCCTTGGCCGTAACGTGTTCAATGTTCATGACCCATTAGATGTTGCGTTTGAAATTTACATCGACTCAATTCAGACATGATTCTTATCAGAGAATTCAAAGGGTAGAATTTTTCATAAGTAAAAGTGTCAACGCTTCAGAACGAGGGAGTTAATGAATACTGGGCCACTTAATGACGATTGATGAAACATGGCTGCTATACGTCACTCCCAAAACCATGACTGATTCAAACAATGACCTCCATTCCTTCCCTAGAAACAAAATCTTCGTCGATTGCAAAGAAAATGATAACAAATGATAATACCTCTTATCTCTGTTGGGACCTTGTGCCACATCCACCTTGCATTCCAGAATTGGCACCTTTAGATTATGCTTTGTTTACCTACCTGAAAAGTTTTCTTCGTGGACCGCATTTCAATACAAGAGAGGAGCTTGAACAGGAGGTCAGGTCAGTAACTGGCGAACATTCCACCTTAGTGGTTCAAGTAGGTCATCTGCAAACTCGAAGAAAGGTGGAGAAATCTTTATCGAGAAGGTTCAACAGCCTCGAGAGGATTGAGGGTAACCATGTTAGTCAGGATCATGCCTTATTTATTTTTTATAACATTATTTTTTGGTGTCTTTGGTCGTTGCTCATGAATTACTAAAGTAAATACATCATTTCAGCCAACTGTTTAAAGAAACCGACTGTATAAATGTAGGCTATTATTGTTTCCTCTTTCTGTCGAGAATATCATGAAGTTTTACTTATTGTTTGCCATTGAAGTTTTACTATTGTCTCTTGTTCATGGATTTCGCAGGTTGGACCATAAGAGATGCCCTAAGTGGATGGGGAATGTTCTTCACCCTCGCAGTTCCTGGAATTTTCATGGTTGGTTTGGAAGAATGGAGTTTTGAGATAGCTACTTTCGTTGCGGGTAGGTATTCCATATATCTGTTTTGCTAAGCGCTAGAAGACATGGTGCTGGAAAATCCGATGTGTTACACTGTTGTTGCTTTTTCATAAAAAATCGAGCTTGTTGTACAAGCTATCTCAACTGATCTAAGTTCCGATTATGAGATGCGCAATTACACATGCTCTAAGATGCTTATGCTGACCGAACGAAAGTCACATAAGTGTTTTACTAATCGAAAGGTGCCAGTATATAGGATACCATCGAGCATGTAAGAATTTGTGACTTTTGGTGGTAGACATTCCTGCACAGTGCACATTTATATACGCTCATGATAATGATCTTTATTGCAGTCCACAATACAATTCGGTAGACGTCACTGGTATACGTCACAGGTAGACGTCACAGTTGGCAGCACAGTATAACAGCTTTAAAGAACAAATATGGAGAAACATTATTTACAAAAGCGAATGAATGAAAGTAGTCAGCAAAACTCCACTTCTGGACCGCGCAAGATGGCCGCCATCGCTGCGTCCCCCCCCCTCTGGCACGGCAGAGTGTCGTGGTCGGCCGCCGTGGTGCTTCGTGTCTGAGTCCCCCCCCCTCTGGAACGACAGAGGTTGTGGTCTGTCGTGGTGTGCCGGCCAGGTGGGTCCACGTTCACAACATGTTCGCTGACGTCCCCCCCCCTCTGGAACGACAGAGGTTGTGGTCTGTCGTGGTGTGCCGGCCAGGTGGGTCCACGTTCACAACATGTTCGCTGACGTCCCCCCCCCTCTGGAACGACAGAGTGTGAGACTCGGGTGAGTTGGTCCGACCGCCTGGTTGACGTGGGCGACCGTCTAGGTTGACGTGGGCGACCGCCAGGATTAGTCTTGAGGCTATAGTGTGTGATGTTTTTGGTGCAATCTGCTGAATGTTGGGTTGTAAAATGGGTTGTTTCGAGTGGAAGGAGTGGTCGGATGAGAAAACGGAGGTCAGATTCGGATTCAGCGTGAAATTCTGCATCGGTAGGGTGAGTTTCAACGCAATCGGAGAGAAAAAATTTTCGCTGACGTCCCCCCCCCCTAGACAGCTTGCTTCGATTTTGGCTTCCAGTGGACGGATTTTGTCGTGCGATAGCTCGTTTGAAAGCTAAGAGTGAGACAAATTCAGTGAAAGAATCGGCTTGTTCGTATCTGCCTTCGTTTAGATGTGAGACGCCATTTAAGATTTTGGGACATTGGCGAAAAACGACAGAGTTAGAATTTGGGACGTTTTGGGCTGTAGCTTCAAAACGAAGTATCGGATTGGTAAACGGATGCCAGATTTGGAATCAACTTGATGTTATTGTCCAATGAGGATCATCATCCAATGAGAATCAAGCATTTCTTTATAAATAGCGAGCCTTCCACAGCGAGAATCATTCCATCGTTGAATCACACGAGTGACGGACGCACATTTTCTCTCTCCCTAGTTCCCTGTTCTATTATCCAACTAAAATGGTAAGTCGCTACTTCCCTCCCTCTCCTCCCTTGAACGTAAACTTAATACAATCTTTTTTCATTTTCAGGCATCTACTCCATCTACTGCACTAGTAGGACAAAATGGCGGTCAAACGTTACAAGGTTCGCTACGGTCAGATCATCTACAACTGAGGCCAGTGGAAGAAACAACCAAGGTACATAATCCTACACCGCTACAGCGTAAATTTAAACAAGCCTTGCGTTATGATGATCATAGCGTAGTACTCCAAACGGGAATGCTCCCTTCCACGGATGTCAAGATAATGCACAATCAGTATGGGGACTACATACTGATCCCCGTGAGTCCGTACATTCGCCACCAACTTGATACTATTGAGGAGTACGTGACATTAAATATGGACATTCCTACTCCTCTTGCTCAAGAGTGGAAGGCGAGAGATGACAAGGATACTCCCTATAGAAAGATTTGGGATGGTAATCACATTTGCCTACCGGTATCACATTGGTGTACTTACTATAAGAAGGAGGGAGATCATTCAATACCCATCAGATGTGATGAGCTCGGAGAAGGTACTTGGGATATCCTTTTCAAAGTGAATGGGTTATATTATGGTCGACACAAGGATAATAAAATAGCCTCTCTCTCCATGCATATGGAATCCATCCTATATATTCCAAAACCACCCAACGTGGACGACATAATTGATCAAATCCTTAACAGCAGTGGTACGAAGCGCAAGTCGGAGAAGAATGCTACATCAAAACGCAAATCAAAGAAGGAGAATTACTAGTCCTTTCCTAACTCTACCCTATGACAATTCGCTTATGTGCTTTGAGTGTCGTAGACGTGGTCTTATTAGATACATTTTACTTCTTCGTTGCCATCATATCATTTGTGTATTTTGTCGTGAAAAGCATCGATGTAATTCTTCATTTTGTAATATGTTATAGAACGCTTCCTTAGATGTGTAAATTTCCGTTTTAGGCTTCTATCATCATTTTTATGGATTGTGAGGGTGAACCTGTACAGGAGCTCAGTGCTATTGCTATGAACAATTGGACATATCAGATTGTTAGTGTCTATCATCAACATGCCAACTGCGATCCCAATGTTGATCAATGGGCGAGAAAACACATTCATGGACTTAATCTGAAATATTTGCAAGACTATGGCTTTTCTTGTGAGAGTGCTCTTCTTATTGACTTTAAACGATGGTTAGCTGCTTTCAATGTTATACGCATCTTTTGTAATAATCCTGGTAAGGAGAGGAAAGTATTTCCCAATCTAATCATTGATGATATTTTGCTCCCACCTTGGGATAGTAGAGTGAATCAACATTATCATGAAGTCACGAAACGTTTTAAGGATTTGTGTGTTCCTATTTTGTCTGTTCGTTGTAGTAGCTACGTTCATAACCAATGCTTCTTTCCTCCTTACCTCAACACTGCCAAAGTCCTGTATGGTTATCATTGCTCGCTGTATGATAGTTACCAGCTGTATCTATTTTATCTCTTTCAAACCATTGATTTATAATGCATGCTTGTTACCATTATTCAATAAATGTTACTATGAGAAGAGTTGTTGTTTTCATGCAATGGATGGGTTAGATAAAGGGCGATCATGTCTTTCTCAAACGACTGCGGAACATTACGTTTTCATAGGCAAAGTTTAAAAGGAGCTGTTCAAGATTATGTGATAAAATTTCATAAAGATGAGACCGACATCGAAGCAGTGGTCGATGATGCTAGCACTCTATTTCTAGAGTTAATGAATACATTCTCTGATAGCATTATCATGGCGCGATTAGTTGCGAAAATTAAGTTTAGTCATTTTGGAAAGGAAGAGGTGGAAAGTCGCTCTTTCCATTTTGCTTCTTATTCAATGGAAGTGGTAGATCACCCCGAAGAATTTTTTAAAAGACATATGATAAAAATTGCTGAACGTCTTAACGCATTTAACCATCATGGTAGCAGTCTAGTGATTGAAGCGATTTCAGATATTCACATTCAACTTTCCATAAAGAAAAATTGAAAATGCAGTGGTACTTGATTGTAGCACAACTGGTTTTCGAGCTATGTCTGCTCACTCTCGAAGTATATTCCTTCTGTACATGCGTCTATTATTTAGAAAAGGCTAGCAAATTCATATCTTCAAAAAGACTTGCTATAGACATCAGTAACGGTGAAACTATGTGTTGTGATGTATGTAAGCGAAAGGATGGAAATGAAAAGCGCATCTTCAAGAGATGTAAGCATGCTTTTTGTCAACGCTGTTTCATACGTAATTGCATTCAACTTTGCCAATGTTACCACTGTGATATTGCTCATTTCGAGTGTCACTTATGTCGCAATAGTTAGTACCTATGCAAATGTGGTAAAGATAGGTTTTAGCAAAGACTAACACGGAAAATGGCGAAACGTAAAATGACGAAACGTAAAAGTCAAAAGTTTTCTTCAGCCATTCAAGCTCTCCGACGAATGAAAGCAAATCAACGATACAATGCTATACGACATGCTAACGATAAATTCATTTGTGAAATTATTTCTCATGTGAGGAAGTTGAGGACGAAGAAATTAGCGCCAAAACAACGAAAGTTACTTAAGCGATATGCTACAAAATTGCGTTTCATCTCCAATCCTAAAGTCGCCCTTCAAAGAAAGAGGAAAACTCTAACACAAAAGGGCGGTTTCCTTTCAGCAATACTTCCAATGATAGCTCCTGCCGTGGGCAACCTATTGGGAAATATCTTTGGCTCTAAGCGTTAATTATGCAAATGTTGAGTCTCAAAGTAATAAAATGGATTTCAGACTTCAATGTGATAAAGTTCTGACTGTATCAGGTCCATCTCATGCAGGTAAAACTGTTTTCACGCTGAATTTATTGGATAAAAGAAGGGAGTTGTTTAAGGAACCTATCAATCGAGTGATTTGGTGTTATGGTATTTATCAACCGTCGCTGTTTCAGGAATTGCAAAGTCGCAACTTTATTCGACATGAAGGAATTATTCCAGTGGATAAACTTCAGTCTAATGATGTTGTTGTATTGGATGATTTATTAAAAGAAAGTAAGAATTCAAAAGATGTTACAGATATGTTTACTCGCGCAGCACACCATAAAAGGTGCTTTATCATCTATATTACACAAAATTTGTTTCCTGATGGAAAAGAAGCTCGTACACGAAACCTGAATACACACTATTATGCTATTTTCAAGAATCCGCGAGATAAAAGTCAATTTGAAATTTTAGCGCGACAAGTTGCACCCAGAGGATCAAAAGCCTTAATTGAAATTTTTCAAGCAGCTACTGAAAAACCATACGGTTACTTATTCATTGACTTTACGCAAGAGTGTCCGGAAGAATTTAGATTTCGAAGTGATATTTTGAAAACTCCCATGATTATCTACAAACTATGAGTTCTTATTCTCGCATGATTGTTATTCCTCAGGATGAATATGTACAATTGACTGCCATGCAGCAAGTAAAGCAACCTCTTGCAAATCAAATGTATAGGAAAGAAATAGATTATCAGCAAAATGTTCACATCAAAGATCCACATCGTGCTGTATTATTACAATCGGAAACTGTTGAGCAATTGAAAAACTTGAAGAATAAGATGCGTGACTCTGTATCGACTGCTACACCTTTAGCATCTCGCGCACATGCCATATCTCTTTTCAACAGTATTGAGCCCCATCTCAATGTAAATGATAGAGGAGAAATCATTACAGATGAAAATAAAGTGATTGATGCTTCACGTTATGAAGACTTGATTCAGTATGCGACACGTAGAAAGCGCCGTCAGGGCTATGTTCCACCTGGTTGGTCATACTTTCTTAAACTATTGAAAAAGCATAATGTGCCAAAATTTGCTTTAAATAATGAGACATTGAAAGAACTTGATTCAACAGTGGCTACTACTCCAATACCTCAGACGATGAAAATGCCAACAAATTGGTTTAAGGCGTCACCTGCTACATCCCCTCCCACACTCACTAAGCAAACAAGAGGAAGAACTCGACGTAGATCTACATCGCCACTAAAACTGGTAAAAGGAAAACGTAAAACAGCTCCTCCCAGGAAATACATGTTCTCAGATTATTAATATGAAGCAGATGTGTTGCTTGCCATGTAATGAGCCGCCAGAGGTGAATGTCGTTGTCACTTGCACTTGCTGCGCCAGCTCTCATAATGAAACCCCTAAGCAATGTGAACACGATCGCAAAACCGCTAAAGCTAAATGCTGCAGTTGTTGTAAATGTAGAAAGGCAAGAAAACAAAAAGATGAGAAGGAGGAAAAAGAGTCAGTCGTCATCGACTGAACGTTTGAAGTCAATCTATTATGATGTAAAACATCCGGCAGGATTTGCATCTATCAAGAAATTATCAAAAGCGAGTGGTCTTCCACAATCACAAGTGAAACGATGGTTAAAGGGTCAGGCTACCTATACACTCCACAAACAAGCGAAAAAGAAGTACCGCACCCGCCATTATATTGTTCATGACATCGATGAACAGTGGCAAGCAGATTTGTGCGATGTTGCCTCCATTTCAAAACATAACTCGGGCAATAATTTTATTTTAACAGTCATTGATATTTTCTCGCGTTATGCGTGGGCTCAACCTTTAAAAACTAAAGAAGGGAAAGGAGTTCAAAAGCATTCCAAACAATTTTTCGAGAAGGTCGCATTCCAAAAAGAATTCAGAGTGATCAAGGAAAAGAGTTTGAAAATCAGCATGTGACAAGATTATTTGAGAGGCATGACATTGAGTTGTTTAGTGTAAAGAGCGCTTATAAAGCTGCACTCGTTGAACGTTTTAATCGCACATTAAAAAATCGCTTGTGGCGACATTTTACTGCCAACTTGACACAAAATTGGACAAAGGTTCTACAAGATACACTCCATGCCTACAATCACTCTATCCATCGTTCTATTGGACTCAGACCAGTAGATGTAAATGCTGACAATGTAGATAAAGTGCGCGAATCATTCCAACGTAAACGCACTCATGTGAAAAGTGATGTGAAAATTGGCGATAAAGTTCGTATCTCAAAAGTGAAAAGTGTTTTTGCTAAAGGGTACCTCCCGAATTGGACAGAGGAGGTATTTATAGTATCAAGGATTAATCAAAAAGACTCTCCGACCACCTACAAGTTGAAAGATTACGATAATGAAGAAATTGAGGGTAGCTTTTATCGCGATGAGATTGAGGTAGTCACTGAAAGTGAAACATATTTGGTAGAGAAAATCATTCGATGTAAAAAACGGCAAGGTGAAGAATGGTGTCTTGTTAAATGGACTGGTTATCCTTCAAGTATGAACTCTTGGATGCGTCGTGCCGACATCTTTCATCTAAGTGATCGACAGTGATTCATGCAAAGTTGTAACTAGCAATGTTTAGGGTTTGAGCTATGAATCCAACTGCCTCATTTTATTCACGACCCTCCTATGTAAGTGGCGGAGGACAAATTTACATCGGTGCTCGCCGCCAACGTGGAGGTAGCATACTTGGTGCACTGAAATCTGTTGTAGCACCTCTCATATCCAATGTCGGTAGATCTTTGAAACGAAATGTTTTAAGTAATGCCGTTGGCTTTGCTGGTGATGTTGCTAGTGATCTTTCCAGAGGTAGAAGTTTTAAGAGCAGTTTGTTGAATCGTGGGAAGGAACGCGGTTTAAAAACATTGAAGCAGACCATTGCTGGTGTTACTCAAGGAAAGAAATCACCTAAACGAATGAAAAAAGGAAGGAGGAAACATCGCGGAGCTGGTAAGGTGCGATCTTCAGTCAAAAGGCATTCACGCAAACGTCGTAGAGGCTCTAATCATTCATCAGGCGCTAAACGACGACGCTGCTATAACTTCTAATCATGGAGTGTAAAACTTCCGGTTTTTGTTTGTTCGATCAACAAGCCATACAGACAGATATTCTTAGTTCAAGTATTGTAGATTATCATCCTCGAACAGCTGAGAATGCTGGCCCCATTGAATTTGTTATTCCTGGTGGTAGTGATGACTACATAGATTTGAGTTATGCGATGCTTGATTTGAGGTTTAGAATTCAGCAAGCAGATGGAACTGCTATTGACGATGCACATAAAGTTGGACTGAACAATTTACCATTGACTACATTACTTCGTGATGTTTCTCTAACGATTGGAGAGCAGCAAGTGGAAGGTGGTCAAAGCGATTATCCCTATAAATCATATTTCAATCATGTATCACAGTTTCATCCAGCAGCACAAAAAAGTCATATGGAAGCCATGGGATGGTACAGAGATGAAGCAGGAAAATTTGATGTTGAAACAAACAGTGGCTTTGTAAAGCGATCTGCTATGATTAAAGATAGTAGAGTATGTCAGCTATATGGTCCGCTGAATTTAGACTTCTTTAGACAGTCAAAGTTTTTACTGTGTAATACCAGCATGCGACTCAAGCTGACATTGAATAAGCCTGAATTTGCGCTGAATGCATTTGCTAAAGTTGACAATTTTAGAATTCATGTGGAAGATATTGCACTTTACATTCGTCGAGTAGTACCGAATCCAAGTGTCATTAGAGGGCATGCTGAAGGCCTTAACCGCCAAAATGCCATTTACCCCGTTCAGCATACAAAGCTTCTCACCTTTACAATTCCGAAAGATCAAAAGAGTTTCATGAAAGATGGCCTCTTTCCATCGGAAGCACCGAAGCTCCTCATGGTGGCAATGGTTGAAAATGATGCATTTAATTGTAATATAAAGAAGAATCCTTTCAATTTTAAACACAATCAGTTAAGTGAAATTGCTTTACGTGTTAATGGTGTGAGTCATCCTGGTCCACCCTACAAACCAGATTTTGCTTCGGATCAATTTATGCGCAGTTATGTTGATTTTATGGATGTCTTTGGCTTTTACAATACGGATGATACCAACGGACTGACTATGAAAGAGTTTAAGAGTGGATATACTATTTATGCATTTGATTTGACTGCTGACAGCGATATTAGTACACCCTATCGTCAAGCGAACGTGCCTCATAATATTCGTTTGGATTTGACGTTCAAAAGAACACTACCTGAGACGATCAATGTATTAATTTATGCAGTCTTCGATTCAAATATTGAAATTACAAAGTATCGTGACGTGATTCTTCAGTATAATCGTTAATGAGTTGGTTGACTGCTGACGATATTAAGACTAAAGTGCAGCGTAATGCAGACGAAGCGACGTTGAAAGCTTTCGATAATGTCTATTCACTCGATACCTTACCACCTGCAGTAAATCACTATCCCATCTTTATTGTGCTAAACACTCATTCACAGAATTTAGGCGGTGAGCATTGGAAAGCGATCTTTATTGGAGAAGACCGACGTGGTGAACTATTTGACTCTCTTACTCAACCTCCAAATATACCAACACAGCAGTGGTTGAGAAAACATACGCGTCAATATCAGCGAAATGAACGCATACTACAACATCCACTTTCATCAACGTGTGGTGCTTTTGTACTGTACTTCATCTTAAAACGTTTACATGTATCTCGATTTGCATCTGTTATTCAAAACTTTTCATGTAATCCATCCTCTAATGAAAAAATGATTTGTAAGTTCTATCATGATTTGAAATAAAAACATCATGTTGGAAAAATTGTTTTTTATTTTACAATCCGCTGGGTACGTACATACTCAATGAGATAGTCTAGGATCATATTTGCTTGTTCATGAGATTTTAGTCCAGTAATGATCACTTTACTATTATGAAAGATTGCCACATGCACAGGTAACCAACAACTAATGAGAGCTGCAGGAAAAAGTTCGGGTTCATAACACAAACTGTAACTGCTGGTATGAATCTTCAAAAATGATAGACTGTCACTCAATTGAGTAGAGATCACCATATTGTCCACAGTCAGATTCGACATCACACACCTCTCCCTCTTCCATATCCGACGTAGTAGTCTTTGTAGCTCTAAGCGCATTGACTGCGCCGATGAATGAGAAAGGGCGCCGAGAATCTGTACAGTCCCATTTGGGAAGAGTTGAAGATTCCGTGAATTGTTCATCTTCACCACTAACATTTGAGGACGGCCCGGGTAATACTTGCTGTTTGGAAGCTGTTGGTGTAATGTTGTGAGATCGATTTTGGTGTAGAGTCTGAAGCGACGGAGAATGTTGACGATGGTGTAGCGATGGCGCTTCATGATGAAAGAATGAGTAAATTGAGCGATGTACCTTCCTTTTATACTTTTCCCAACTACCTTGATGAAATGTGAAGTTAGTATGAAGTTGGGAATGATAGAGTTGAATTCGCCGATTGTTGACGCGCAGCCAGATGCGATTTCCAATACGTGAATGTCTTTTCATATAGAAGTATTTCAAGTCCTTCATGATATGATGTAGAGATTGAAAATGACGATAAGATAAAACAAACTCTCTTCTCACATTTCCAGTTGAATCTTTGAAATAGACGTTTCGATCATGATCCGTTTCAATACGTTGTAGGGAATCTAATTTCCAACTCATGGTGCGTGGTAATCATATCTGATTAAGATTTGCATAGTAGGGCGATGAACTCACGACGAATAAATGTCATGATGGAGCGATGTATGTATCTTCTATACTTCTCCCAATTGTATTTGCGAAATGAGAAACAGTTTGCGGAATGAGAATGGTAGATTTGAATTTCATTTCTGTAATGTTGAAGCCAAACTTGATCACCCAAGGAGATGAATCTTAATGTTTCAAAATATTCCAAATCCCTCATGATATCATTGAGGTTGACAAATTGTCGCCATGTTAATGTAATTCCTCTTGATGTATGACCATGAGAATTTTTGAAATGTACGTTTCCATCACGATCAACTCTGATATATTGTAGAGAGTCCAAAATCCAAGTCTTCATGATGTTATGCAAAGTTGCAGATTAGCAATATAAAAATGTCGTTTTATCATATTTTGCTTAGCAATGCGGCTACAAAGAGATTTATTAGCAATCGAGCCGCACTCTTTTCTACTCCCATTGATCATGCACAACAGCTAAATGGGAATTGGGAAGTGGGTGTCACTCAACTTGTTTATAGCAACTGTGTCTATACTTTTGATCATGAGGTGATGACTATTAATATGAGGCGTACAGCTGCTTATCAATGTGAAAAGGGGTGCCGAGTATACATTCCACAGTGGTCAAAGAAAGATCTCTTATCATGTAAAAAGTTTATATATGATTTCTTGAATAAAGCGTGTAAACATATTGTCCAATTTACTCCGCACAATGATGATTATAATTATGTACATCATGTAGTTGAGAAAGATTGGATTGTTGGTTTAAGTCCAAGTTTAAGAAATGATTTAGGCTACCTCGCTAACGCCTTAACAAGCTATGATAATTTTAACGTTAATTACCACATAAGTGGTCATAAACAGTTAATATATCGAGAGGAAGCTTATTATGTAGATCTTATTCCAAGAAATGAGAAGACGTTGGTGAAGAAGATTGTGATTAAGCCAAGAAAGACAAACATGACTCCTGAAACATTATTGAAGAAATTTAATTATCTCCTTCGAGTTGATGGCAAACAAGTGGCAACATTGACTTATATTAAATCATCTAATCATATTGCAATAAGCAAATTAAATGATGATGATCTAGTATTAGTTTGTTCAAAAGATTTTCATCAGTTCTTACGACATCGTTCTGCAGCTGTTCATGGAAAATCTGATATGCAACATTTACCATGTGAAAGGTCAAATCAATTTGATACAGAATGGACCGTATCTTTATACAGAAAGTGTGTAGAGCCTTTAGGTGGTATCTTACATGAAACAAGAGTGTTGATGCCTCGCATTATTACTTCGATTAAATTGGTTGTAGATTATTTAAATGAAGTGATTAATGACCAACATATTTTATTTTCTGAAAAAGAAGGTACTTTGTCTCTCACTATAAGTGGAAAAGGTATTGAACTAATTATGGATAAAACTCTAATGGACATTTTGGGTTTTGATCAAAATATCTTTAAAAGTGGTACTGTAACCAAAGCTAGCGCAGACATGTCGCTATCGCGTCGTATTAACTATTTTCAGATATATTCCAATATTGGTGAAGATGTACGTGTGGGAGATGTTGAAGCTCCATTGCTAGCAATGATACCATACCAGCCAAAAAGCTGCAGTATTTTATCTGAGCATACTTTCAAGAAAGTGCATTATACAAAGCTGAAATCAAACTACATCCCACAAATTGATATTGCCATTTATGACGATGCTGGTGCGTTGATTCCTTTTCATAAAGATGCTGTGACAAGTATCACACTCCATTTCCGAATGAAGAGTTAATGCAAACGTATGCTAATATATTTTTCCAATGTGAATAATATGGAAAGTGAAAATAAGGACTCGTTTCTAATCTACTTGCCCAGTAATGCTTCTATGAATAAATTTCCCAAAAATAAACCATCAGACTATCGAGTAGAATTAAATCGCCCACTGCATTTAGAAGGTGAATGGGAGGTTGGCGTTTCTAGTATTTGCTATGATAGCAATATTCAGAATGTGAATGATTTGGAAGAAATGATATTGACTCCTCGCACCCATGATGGAATAACGATGAATAATACATTTCAGTTCCCATACAATTTAACATCAGATGGAAAGTGGAACTATGAATGGATTCAGATAAAATCAGATTCTTATGAGCCATTTGGGAATGAGAAAATTATTAAGGCATTCAACAGTGGTAATACTTCCATCATGAAGAATAAAAATCAGAAAGCTTATGAGTTTACTATCTATCATTGGAGTGGGAGACAGTTCCTCCGCTTTCATTCTTTTACTAAATGTCTTACGCTGAGGTTGGATAGTGAATTCTATCCACATCTTGGTTTTGGTCATGGACTACATCTAACGTCAATTGCTACTGCAAATGTTAAAAAAGTTTATTCAAATCGAATCAACAAATTTCATTACAGATTTAAAATATTTGATGAAGATGTTGTAGAATGCGAAGAACGCATCATTTTGAAAAAGCGTGGTGTTCAACCTTTATCACTTATTGAGTTAGTAAAACGATGGAATGAGACTGTGGGTAAGAAGTATGGAGAGAAAATTATGGCGGACAAAAATAAGTTGGTTATTCAGAAATATAATGACAAACTTACAGTTTATTTCTCTCCAACCTTGCGTCATTTTGTAAGACATTATACGCCTATTATTGGAAGCGGTGTGGTGTATGGTTCTCATGAATATCACACTAAAGCTGATTCAGTTAATGATGAATGGTGGGTGGACATCTATGGTGATCGCATCAAGAAAATTTACCAGTCTTATGAAGAATCTAAAGTTGCTATCAATATAATGCCGCGTCTATATCATACAGTTGAAAGCTTCATTCATGTAGTAAATCCTTATATACAACAGAAGTTGAAGCATGTGATGAAAAGTAAATATGATGCAAAGACACACCACATTTCGTTTTCAATTGAAAATCAACGCGTTGTTCTGAAACTGGGTGATGACATTCAATGTCAATTGAGTAAAAATTTGAAAAAACTCTTTGGCTTTTCAATGCTACAAACTGTGTTTGCTGCTGCGCATACGATTGGTATAGAAACACCAATGACACTTGATAAACATGAACAACACCTTTACATTCAAAGTGATTTGATTTTACCTATTTCTGTTGGCGAGAAAAAAGAATACATTTTACGTGATTTCATTCATGATAAAGACGCTTCATATGGAATAGTCGAGAAGATGTTTGAATCTATTTTCTATCATCCCGTCGTCAAACAAACTATACCCTCTATTGCTATCAAAATTACCAATGGTTTACAAGAGTGTATCCATGTGAAAGATACTAAATCCCTCGTAACTTTAGTGTTTCGGAAAACAAAGTGAAGTCATTGTGATATGTTTATTGAAATAAAAATATGTATATGAAAAAGTCTTTTCACAGATATAGGGGGAATGGGCTGACTGTAGGCATATATTCACAAGGAAGAAACGATCTCATGCGATACATAAAACAACCATGTATATCTACAAAAAGCAACATCAAAATACTGAGTTAAAGTTGATTATGTCAATACATCTCCTGAATGTGGTAGCGTGAGTTTTATTCTTTTGGGTGGAGGTATGTTTGTGTCAGGATGTCCATGTGGAAGAGATGTGTTATGTCCTATCCAACACCTCTTATCCTCCCATGCTGAAAGTGCTCGTTTCTTGAACGTGTACGTTTTCACAGTATGAACTTGAGATTTTAAGATTGTCATATTGACAAACGTTATAGTTTTATTTTTATAGGCCTTCTTATAGGACCGATGTTTCATTTTATGAACAATGGATTTTGATATACCTTTAGCACGCTTAATACTATCTGCACATTCTTTTAGTTTCATGGAATACATTTTAGGACGGAGGAGAATCATTTCATCTATTTCCTTTCCTGCTGTTTCATCCTTAAAACAACCAAGTTTGGCTTTATTCTGTATGGAATAGAGTGGATGAGTGGGATTGTAGTTAGATGTGTCGAAATATTTTTCTAATGACTTGCCTACTTCATTAAAATTTAAATCTTTTTGAGTGGTAATTCCTAAAAAGAAACTATCTGTATCACCACCCAGCAAGCGAACCTCTTTTACGAGAGGGCATGGTTTTAATATTTTGTAGAAGAGTTGATACATTTCAAGCTTGGAATAATCTAAAACGGCTTGCCCAATATAGATGGGTTTGCACAACTCAACTTCTGATTTTATCATTTTAACACCTACAAGATCCTCATCGATGATGTCTCTATCAATGAAAAGAGGTGATGAGGTCAATTTGTGATATTTTTGTTCATCAACGACTAGTTTGTAATTCATACGTTTTCTAACATCCTCCATGGTCTTTCCGAATAGACTATTATTCTTATATTTATAAAAATCCTTTTCAAAATTATTTTGGGCGAGTGCACGTTTTTGACTGTTACTATCTATGTAGGGTTTGAGGAAGGCTTTCTGTCTAAATTTGATAATGCGGTGAACTGACTTTAGAAGCATGCCCATTTCTAAATAGAATTTTAATATGCAGAAGTGTACGAGATAATTTTTCTTATCATATTGGGTGAGTAAAAGTTTGCGGCATGGTTTGTACCTTGGCTGTCCACACTCTGTTAAGTTATTATGAAATTGTGACATGAATGGTGAAAACATATCTTCAGTCACTTCGCCAGATTCAGGTGCGAGTGGGAAATCAGCAGTTTTATTTTTAATACTATTTGGATAAATCAAATCCACTTCAAAATAATATCCCCAATCACCTTCATCTGGAATATTCAGTATGTTTGAAGGGTTGGAGTAATACTCAAGCTCATTTTGATTTAACCAACTAAACTCGGAATGAGGTAGTGGTTTAGACAGTGAACTGCCATATAAATTATTTTGGTCATAGTACTTTAGGTGGATATGATCATCACCTACTGTTTCAGATTTTATATGATGTTTATTTACAAATGTGAGACCACCGCGTATTCCGCGCTCAAATATATTATACATCTCCGGGTCTTGTAAGAGATGAATGGTCTCACCAGTCATTTTAAAGGCTGATTTAAAGGACATGGCTGGTAGACTGACAAAGTGGACAGGATCTAATTTGTCTTCTTCTAATGCCACTCGTCGAAACTCCTGAAAGACATCAGCCAGCAAAATGACATCTAATTCTAAGTAAGCGATCATATAATCGCCAAACGTTTTACATTCAGATTTTAACCATGCCTCTTGAGCATGTTCATAGTCCTCTACTGGACAATCTTCACCCGTCAAATCGTTTTTGAATTTGTCAATGGAAGGAAGGGTTGTTTCATTTAGTTTAGACATTGAGCTAAAATACGCATAAGGAAAGACTCCTTTGCGAGTGATTATTTCATCCGTTAAGTTTGGATAGTGTTTCTTCAAAGTTTGACTATGGGGAAGAAACTTGAGATTACGAACGAGAGAAGCTAGTGACGCTGACATGAATTGAAATGAATCTAAAAATTTTATTTCGAAGAAGACTGTCTTATTTTCTTTAGTTTTATCTACTGGTACTTTTGCTGTCATTGCCATGAATTTTTCTTTCGTTTGTGCTATTACATTAAACTGCCACGATTTCATCTGGCTCAACCCTCCTTTTATGAGCATATGACTGTCATAGCCCTTAAAGTTATGAAAAATGACGGGTAGTACACGACGTCTCAACCTAAGTGAAAAGTTACATTTGGAGCAGAGTGCGTTTCTAAATTTACCAGTGATGTGATCATGATCACGCACTTTCTTAATTTTATCGTCATCAAACGTTTTATGACATTTAGGACAGGATGTGCAACTTTCAAATTTTTGTTTGTCTTCATCTGACATATGTAGTGACTTACGCTGCAATTGGGAATCATATGATTGTTGAAATTTAGCAGCATTATCGAGAAATTCTAGAAATTTTGAAATGCAATCTTCACCTTGCCAAGTATGCATTTTGTTTTGTCTATTCCTAAAGTGGTCATGCCATACTTCATAGCAGGATATGGCTGCTGGCTTGTGGATGATATCATCAATGTAGCATTCTATGTCTGCGTAAATGACACGCAGGGGACTTAATTCGTCACCATTATCCCTATGTGAAAATATTTTATCTTTGGGCATGCGTTCCATTTGTAATTTACCTCGCTTGCACCATTCATAGTGAGTTTCAAATTTATCTTTACTCCAAAAGGAGCGGATGCAGCGGTCGCATACAAAATGTTCACCTCTTTTAGAGTGCCCCAAGTGAGTGTACAAGCGAGAGATTTTGGGAATACCACAGTAGTGCCATTCCTCGCTATCATCTTGTTTTACTAATAAGAGGTTGACTACACGTTCATAACAAGTTGAACGTGAATTATAGCGGGCACCCTTCAACCCCTTCTCCCACACGTGAACGACAATTTTAATCTTATTATGTTTTTCGAACGTTTCTACATCTTTGATTTTCATGTTGTTACTATCACAACCTTCAAAGTCTAGTTCATCCTCCCACTGTCTATAGCTATAGGTATGATCTCGATGCGCGTTGATATCATTATAGTGAAGGATGGATAGGACTGCATATTTGAAACACTGTGATTTACAATCAACATTGATGACAGCTTTCTTATTATACAACGTTTTTGGTAGTTTAAATGTGCCTCGAGCTGCATGACTTTCTAATAGGGAAATTTTGAATATGGCTGAGTCCACACCATCAAAAATGAGAGCGCTGTCGCGTTGATTGAATTTATCTACATTTGATTTTAAACATTGAATGTGAAAATTTAGCCAAGACTCGCAGTCTACAACTTCGGTTGCGGAAGAGGAAGGAACATGAAACTGTATTCTCTCCGTCACTTGACCCGTTTGAAAATCTATTTTAATATATTTTAGTTTAAGGTAGATGAGCGCCTTCATTCTAAAATTGTCTAAATTATTGAAGAGCGCTTCGATAATGTTAGAATTTTGAAGGAGCCACTCAGGAAAATCTACAATTTGAGTATTGGACTCCATGCAGTAGTCGCGTACTAAATTATTATGTGAAACATTAATGAGGGAGATGGTAGAGGTACCGTTGGTGTAGTGATCATTTGCATGCGTGTGTTGAAGTCTGTGCGAAGATCGCTGAAAGTGACTATCAAAAGAAAGAGGGCACAAATCGCAAGGAAAGGAGATGTCATCGTCAGAATCAACTTCACCTCCGGAGATTGACGCCGCTTTGCGTTGACACACACGTTGTTTGATGTGTCGAAGGAGACTGTGCTTCCTTGTAAACATATGTCCGCAGTCGGCACATTCCCACTCGTTGCCTTGCCGCGAGAGTCCTGAGCTGGAACTCACATCACCTGAAAGAGAAATCATTCTTTCATCTCTGTTCAAGCCTCAGTGTAGTGTTACAACCTACCTTGACTCAATAACTCTAAACTTTCCTCGAGAAGAGAGGGCGTTGGTGATGAAGTTGATGCCTGAAATTGAGGAAGATGCTATTAGTCACACGTTTGAGGGAGATGAGAGAGGAAATCTTTAACTTACCATTTTAATGAAATATGATCAGACAGAATAATAGTCAAAGAGAGAGAGATCGTGCGTTCGTCACTTGTATGATTCACAGATTAAATGAAATGACCTGAATGTCACTTTGCTTATATACTTTCATTCTCTTCATTCATTGGATGTTCATTCTGATTGGCTGCTTGTATATACTTAAGAATTAGAAAAATGTTAAAGTTATCATTATTCAAAGTCAGCATTTCAAAGACAACATGACAAGTCCTCCAACAACACCAAATACCGCATTGGAGTTCTCCTCTCCATGTACATCAGCAAAGGTGCTCGTTACACCAAATGCACCAAGAAAGGCGAAGGTGGAGAAGACATACAATCTTGACAATATACGAAAGTTATCATTATTGGAGGACGATGAAGAGGAGTTGCCCGACCTAGCAGGCATACGGTGGAAATATTTACAATATGATGCCGAAGGGGTGATGGAGATGACCAGCAAGTCGCACTTACATCAAATATGGGAGTGGTACACCCCTAACTCCCAACCGCGAACCGTGGCGGAGTGGGCGTACATTGAGAAAGTGAGGGACGCTGCAGAAGAACGTTTAAAGCAGCTCAACTGTTTTTGTGATCTATGTGAAGCCAGACTCTGGGACGATATTGATGATGAAGACCTTTTGAAATACATGCTATAATAAATGTTTATTTCGTATTATCTTTGCTTTCATACTGACTTACTTGAATGGGGTTTTAGTGAATAATTTAACCATGTATACTTTTTCATTTGGAAATAGTAGCACGCTTAGTCTAACTTGTAAATCTAAAAACATTTCATATGGGTGATAATGGTAGATGAAATAGTGTCAAATAAATTAAGATAGCTTACACTTCTGATACAGGGATAGCAATCGACTGCGATCCATGTGTAAAGAGCTTGTTAGACTACGGATGGGCTTAAGTGGATGATTTAACCATGTATACTTTTTCATTTGGAAATAGTAGCACGCTTAGTCTAACTTGTAAATCTTAAAACATTTCATATGGACGATGATGGTAGATAAAATAGTGTCAAATAAATTAAGATAGCTTACACTTCTGATACAGGGATAGCAATCGACTGCGATCCATGTGTAAAGAGCTTGTTAGACTACGGAAGAGAGAAGTGTGTTATGTTGCGTGTGGCGCGTGAGTGTCCTCCCATTTCATTCCATTCATCAATTCGTCTCATTGATAGAGACAGGTAGAACTCATGGTTCTCATAACGTATGCAATGGAAAGTTTTAGGCAACCTTCGACAGTTGGCTAAATGTCGCCCTGACGCGAATGCATACTACGTTGAGACAGAGGCAATCACTTGCAAACATGACGCAGAGAGGTTTAACAAGATTGACCATTGCCGAATGTCCCTTGCGGTATACATAGCTACGGGTTTCACCGCCGCCCTTTACAGGAACGCCCGTCGAAAGGAAGTATTACACCGAACTGCATTTGCAACGTTCAAGTTGACTGATAGCAGATTCAACTTAATGATAGTATTCGCCAGTCCGAAGACTGCCCAGGGCAAACCGCGAGGAGGTTCTATCATGTCTTGCCCCATGGTGGCCCTTAAGAGAGCCGATGGTTCGTTCTCGGTGTCAATGGTGTCAATTAAGTTGACTATTGGCTTGAATAGTCAATAGGTATGACAGCTAGGTTGTCATAGACCCTATACCGCCGAGGTCGTACTGGTGCATCTGGCACCTTTCGGATGCGGGTGGTTTTAGGAGTCCACACCTCATCCGTCCAAATGATCTTCTTGATCTTCCCCTTCTTCTCATCCTCTTCATCCCACTCGTCGAGGATGATGAAGTTGGGAATGCCGTTGTCTTCATCGGTGAAGACGGGAATGTTGTCGGCAGATGTCGCTTCCATCGTGACTTCAAATTGAATGAGAAGCGCTACAATCTTCTGGCTTATATAGGGTTTTCAACAATGAATTGCTCAACAGCGAATCAGAATGCTTCAGGGATAGCAATCGACTGCATAATGTTCAAGTTGACTGATAGCAGATTCAACTTAATGATAGTATTCGCCAGTCCGAAGACTGCCCAGGGCAAACCGCGAGGAGGTTCTATCATGTCTTGCCCCATGGTGGCCCTTAAGAGAGCCGATGGTTCGTTCTCGGGAGTAACGTCATCTTACACCCTACCAATTCTGCTGAGAGAATCTTTGACTCTCTCTTTGGTAGCACTGTCGACTTCCACACTAGCTGGCACATGGCTAAAAATTGGAATGTAGCGCCATTCCGTTGGATTGACAGCAGTTGCTGTCATCGGATTGCCAATCCGAGCAAGATTATTAAAAACTCTGTCTTGCTCCTCTAGCCTGACAAACTCCTCAAATAAATTTCGCGGCCTTAACTGCGGTCCGCGAGGAGAGCTGACTTGACTGTTCGGCGTCTGCATGATTGAAATGAAATGAAATGAGAGGCAGTGCTTTATATACCCCTCTAACGTGACGCAACGTTCAAGTTGACTGATAGCAGATTCAACTTAATGATAGTATTCGCCAGTCCGAAGACTGCCCAGGGCAAACCGCGTGGAGGTTCTATCATGTCTTGCCCCTAGGTGGCCCTTAAGAGAGCCGTTGGTTCGTTCTCGGGAGTAAATTGATGGGGTGGTGAAGGCGGGCAAAGATCTGCAATGAAAATGATATGTATTAGAATAGGATATACTATCTTATTTACTTTTTCACTTACCAAGTTAGTCATCCTTAGGCAGTCTCGCGGGCTTCCTGATTGAAAATTTGTGGAGATGCCCGCGCATTCTTAGTGTAGCGTGGAGGCATTTCTTGCTCGGATGTCCATGATAGCATACAATGCTTTCGTCCAGGCTTTTATTGACGAGGACTTCGCTGGCCAGATGGTTATCCCGAATAGGGATGTGGAACTCAAACAAACGATCCTCATTCACACGTTCCCACTCATCCCTCATGCGCTCCAACTTCTCACACGCCTGCCTCTCATCACCCCGCCGAGCCACAGTCCTCTCCAACTCAACATTCCTCGCTCTCAACACACTCATCTCCTTCATCATCTCCTCAAACTTCGCTTCTGCCTCTCCCATTCTCCTCTCCGCAGCACTCGCCCTCTTCTCACACTCATCATTCTTGTCTTCCAACACTCGCACATTCTCCTTCAACTCTTTCACAACACGCCTCATACGGATATTCTCATCTGCCACCTCCTTACATTTCACCTCCTTCATTTTCAGCTCACTCAACTCACTCAACGTTCTCTCATTCACCTTCCTCAAACTTTCGTAGCGATCTACCAACAAAGCATGTGCCGCTTGCTGCGACACATGCTTCTTTTCCATGTCCTCATCCCACCGCGCCGACTGCTTCCGTACCCCACCACCCTTCACTATTGGGGAAGATGAGCTCTTCGGGGGGTCGCTAATAACAATATCGGATACCTCCGATGACGAAGAGCTCAACTTCCTCACACACTTCCTCACTCGCTCCCTATCCAAATCCACATCATCCTCATCATCACTCTCAAACACTCTCTTCCGCCACTTGTCAGCCTTCAAACCGGCCACAGCATTCTCTACCTCATTCTCCACAGCATTCCCACTAGCATTCTCCACAGCATTCCCACTAGCATTCTCAACAACATTCCCACTAGCATTCTCAACAACATTCTTGGCCTCTTTCTCCAACATTCGCTCCTTCTCAGCATTCATCAACTCCACAAATCTCAAATCGGTCACCAACCCTCCTGTACACTCACCATGCCTCCGATAAAACTCGGCCTCCTGCCCAACAACCAACAGCACCCTGCACTTCACACAGGCAACCCTATTCAGGATAACCATGTGGTCGGCCCCTGCCTTCCTTATGTGGTCCCTGAGACCGTCTCGGCGGTTGATTCTACCGCATACGCACATTTTAATATGAAACTTCTTATTTCTATCGTTGTTCACCATTTTTGCTGTCAGTACTCAGATTTCTCGTTAACTGTAAGATAATGAAATTAGTATAAGTTTTGAATCATGTAGTACAGTCATATTCCTAAAGCATTACACTTAGTCAGGAATGATAGATGTGAGTGTAGTGAGTGGCACTCGATCCCGTCGACAGCCCGAAGGCCTTGTACCGATCACTAGGGAAGTGAGAGATCTTCCCCGATACCCGCTCTTTACAGCTAAAGACATCATTGTCACTGCCCCGAAGTGGTAACAGGAACGCCGAGTCAAAGGTAGTGATCAGTAGCTGGGATCTAACCCCTCAAAGCTGCCTTAGTTAAATTTCTGATAGCAGATTTGAATGTAGTATACAGCCTAGAACATAATATCATCATTCAACATTCAACTTAGTCAACATTCAACATAATATCAACACTTAGTGAGGAATGATAGATGTGAGTGTAGTGAGTGGCACTCGATCCCGTCGACAGCCCGAAGGCCTTGTACCGATCACTAGGGAAGTGAGAGATCTTCCCCGATACCCGCTCTTTACAGCTGAAGACATCATTGTCACTGCCCCGAAGTGGTAACAGGAACGCCGAGTCAAAGGTAGTGATCAGTAGCTGGGATCTAACCCCTCAAAGCTGCCTTAGACTTAGTTAAATTTCAAATCTGATAGCAGATTTGAACTCAGGATACTTGAAAACCTTAGTCTATATGTTAAAACTTTGAAAAAACTGAAAATTAAGAATTTTTAAAAAATTCCGCATTTTACTACTCATACTACTTTTAAAAAATTTTATCAGTAGTAAAGACACTATCAAACTCTATCATACAAACTTTGAAGTAGCAAGATAGCTTGCCTACTTCAAAAGATAGAGTCCTTTGCACCCGATATCGGGAGCTCAGAGCGACGACCGTCGCTTACCTCGTCTTTCGATGAAGTGATCAGACTTACGTTGTCGGGGGTTTATATATGCTCGGAAGAAAACTTAAAATGGCTCTATCTCCGAAAGTATTCATCGTAGCGACATGCGGTTTGTTGCAAACGATTTGTCTCATCATTCTTTACAACATGACACCTGAACCATTCTCATATGACCACGGGAAGTTGGTCCGCCAGCACATGTCCATGTAACATGCCACAAGTGAAAAAATTCCTAAGTGTGAGAGCTCCAGTGTGGTGAAAATTTTGAAAAATTTAAAACTTCCGAATTTCAACCTGGGACCTTAACCAAAACATTTTTCATCAAATTTCACTGACCTCCCCCCCCCTCCCCCCTCGTTCAGAGAAATTTGATGAAAAATGTTTTGGTGACGGTCCCAGGTCGAAATTCCACACTTTGGAAAATTTTCAAAATTTTACCCATACAAAGTCACTCTGACACTTAGGATTTTTTCAGGTGAGCGAGCTCCGACCTAAAATCTTGTAACCGCTCTAACTTTTGAACGAAGACAGATAGGAACAAGCCGATTCTTTCACTGAATTTGTCTCACTCTTAGCTTTCAAACGAGTAGCTGTAAGACAAAATCCGTCCACTAGAACCAAAGTTAGAAGATTGCTGTCGGGGGGGGGGGGGTCAGTGAAATTTGATGAAAAATGTTTTGGTGGCGGTCCCAGGTCGAAATTCCACACTTTGGAAAATTTTCAAAATTTTACCCATACAAAGTCACTCTGACACTTAGGATTTTTTCAGGTGAGCGAGCTCCGACCTAAAATCTTGTAACCGCTCTAACTTGTGAACGGCTGGTCCGATTGACTCGCAACAAAAAATGTTGTCGAGCAGTTTTTTCTCCTCTTTCAAACGAGTAGCTGTAAGACAAAATCCGTCCACTAGAACCAAAGTTAGAAGATTGCTGTCGGGGGGGGGTCAGTGAAATTTGATGAAAAATGTTTTGGTGACGGTCCCAGGTCGAAATTCCACACTTTGGAAAATTTTCAAAATTTTACCCATACAAAGTCACTCTGACACTTAGGATTTTTTCAGGTGAGCGAGCTCCGACCTAAAATCTTGTAACCGCTCTAACTTTTGAACGAAGACAGATAGGAACAAGCCGATTCTTTCACTGAATTTGTCTCACTCTTAGCTTTCAAACGAGCTATCGCACGACAAAATCCGTCCACTGGAAGCAAGCTGTCCAGGGGGGGGGACGTCAGCCGAAAATTTTTTCTCTCCGATTTCGCTGGAAACATCCTTCCTAACCCAAAATTTCACGTAGATTCCGAATCTGGCCTCCGTTTTCTCATCCGATGCTTCGTTTGGGCGCTACACACCAAAACGTCCCAAATTCTAACTCTGTCGTTTTTCGAAAAATGTTGAAAATTTTTTCTCACCGATTGCCTTGAAACTCACCCTACCGATGCAGAATTTCACGCTGAACACGAATCCGACCTCCGTTTTCTCATCCGACCACTCCTTCCACTCGAAACAACCCATTTTACAACCCAACATTCAGCAGATTGCACCAAAAACATCACACACTATAGCCTCAAGACTAATCCTGGCGGTCGCCCAAGTCCACCACGACACTCCATCGTTCCAGAGGGGGGGGGACTCAGACACGAAGCACCACGGCGGCCGACCACGACACTCTGCCGTGCCAGAGGGGAGGGGGGGGGACGCAGCGATGGCGGCCATCTTGCGCGGTCCAGAAGTGGAGTTTTGCTTACTACTAATGAAGATTTAAAGCGATCGGTCTTCGTGCGAGGAGGGCGTAGAGGGCATGCACTGCGCGAAATTCTGGCTTTTGCGCTAAAAAATTCACGAAGGGGGTGGTTCTCATTTTTTACAATCTTTTCAAACAGGGACCGACAGACATTTTCAACTGCACTCAATACAGGGCTCAATTTTCGCTCCTATGATTCTACATGCTCTGTTCTCGATTTTAACAAACTTTCTCATCAGATAATCAGGCAGATTCACAAAAACAGGACAGCAGTAAAGAAGCGAGGATCTGACAAAAGCGAAATAAGCATTTCAGGTGTTCACGTCACAACCTGATTTTTTCAAATTCAAGAGTATGTACATGCGGCCGGAAGCATTCGAGACGACCTTGTTGATATGAATGTTCCACTTCATGTCATTGGACAAATGAAGGCCTAAAACTTCCAGAGACGAAACAGTCTCTAAAGCAGAGCCATCCTCTAGTGTCACTGGAGTTAGAGGCAAATCTTTCTTTGTGACGATGTTCACTAACTTACATTTAGTCATTTATTGACAAACCAACATTTCTGGGCCAAGATAGTACATTATCAAATTCTGATTGTAGAATGTCCTCTTCAGTCGATCGAACAAAAGGATTAAGTCATCTGCATACATTATCACAGATGAATTGGAGTGTAGGACAGAAAAACTTTCAACGGCCATACAGAATACAATTGGCCCGATAATATTGCCCTGAGGGACACCTGATGGAACGGGAAAATTGCGTGAGACACTGGAGTTGATGCACACAGATTAACAACGATTAGTGAGAAAGTCGCGTATCCTCATATATTCCATTATACTCTCAGTTGACGTTTTTAAAGTTAATTGTTTCTATAATCGCATTGCAAATCACTATATCTAACTCCTTCTGTTCTGTCTGATTGAACGAAATATTGCCTGTAAAACGTACTGAGAAAATGAGATGTACAATTCTAAGATTTGTCAGCGTCTTGCTGTGCAAACATGTAATATTATCTTACAATACAACAGAATTTGAGCGGCAGATTCTTGGATTTTACAGAGCTTGCGATTGATTCATTTCGATTAATTGATTCAAATTAATTAATTAATTTCGAGTCGATAATCAAAAATGAATTTTCGTGATCACAAACACTGCATGGAAAAGCACTGTGAACATAGAAACCTAAAAACTGATAACTAATAGATATGATTTATGTTATCAATTTACCGCAGACGCACGATGAGCAACCAAAAATATGGCATACTCACTCACTCACTCCACGATTTAACGTCCTTTTTTCCCGTGCTTCGAGTGTTGACAAGGGGAAAATACTGCATGTAATAATTGAATGACTTAATAATTTTGCATTAAGAACCTTACTCTTCTCCTTTCTTGATTTTGCTGTTTTGCTAAAGCAAAGCTACCATGTTTTGCACTATGAACATCAATGCACTATGAATGCAAAAATGCATTCATATAGTGTCATAGCATAATGTGTTGTGCTATTACTGATAGCGAGTGAATGTCATCTTTTTATTGTCTTCTTAAATTATTTATGATTTAAAATGGGACATTGGAGAAAGAAAATTGATATGAAAGAAATGAAAACCGGGAGATGTCTTTGGTGTCACCGGTTTAGGTGTATTTTTTGGACGTGTCATTGGTATTTTTGTTCATGCATGTGTTTCTTTTTAAACTAATTGATGTTTCCTCACAAAATTCTTCTTTACAAAGCTTCAAGTAAAAAAAGTTTTCACTCGATCTGAATGCTTCTTATTTTTGAATGGAATATGCTCGACGTAGAGCTCTCACAAACATCTTCTCATGTTACCGGCGTCCGTTCCTAGTCCGAATTCATCACTGCAGAGTGAGAAGCGCAGAGGAAGAACTGAAGAAAGATGATTTCAGGAATAGCGTTTCGGACAACTCTCTAAAGCTTAAATGCAATAAAAGTAGTTTTGATCCTCCAAAAAGTCAAAGTCCAGAGTTAGATTTACTGATGCACATGATGGAGAAGAATGTTGTAGAATAATCAAAGCCTCGTGTGTTCAAAACACAATGTGTTTGAAGATTCCCAATCAATCGATTTCATGAGAAGTAATAAAGACATATTACATGACATGTAGAATGTGTGTAAATGTATTCAGCATATCCAAAAAATATGTGTTGAAAATATATAAAAATATTTTTGAAAATTATTTTGTTATTTATAACATTTATATAAAAATATATGACATACGTATACATATTACATATATATAAATACATAACATATACATATGTAAATACATATGACAAAAGAAACTAAGGGAGGAGCATTCTATGATGTTAGATGGAGAATTCTATAAAAAATGGATGACAGAGAAACATTCACAAGATTGTGAAGCTTACACTGCAACTCAGGATTGTGGCCCTCACGCTACTTTGAATAAAGTTATGAAATAAATAAAATTAGACGATCGCAATATAGCTAAGAAAGAACAAACTTATTTACAGAATTTAAACCGGAAACTCCCTTATTATGTGGGCGTCTGAAAATTCATATGCATTATAACAATTTCAAGAATCCAACTATTGATCGTTTTGGACATACTGTATACATGCACATTGTTGAGCTGAAAAGAATCTTAGATTCAGACCAGATTATTACACTAATGCCACAACTTCAAAACTTAGTGAATTACTTGATGAAACATTGAAGCCATAATTCCGCGCGGCACGCACTGCCGATAATGATATAAGATTTGTTGCTTTTGACGTAATCGACTTGTACACAAATATTCTTTACAGTCTAGGATTACAGGCAATAGATTGCTGACTGCAAACTATTAGGACTCGACTATCATCCATTCGTCATTCGAATGAATTTATTGTTAACGGGCATGAAGTCATTTTGAAAAATTATTGTTTCACCTTTTACAACAAATTTTATCTTCAGGTTTCCGCAATTGCCATGGGAATCAAAGTTGCACCTAGTTTTGCATCACTTACTATGGAATTCCTTGAAATAAAATTATATGATAAAGTGATGTCACACTGCATGGAGTCATGTTGAATCAGAATTAATTAGGCAATATTGAATACGCTGTTTAGATGACTGTTTGTTATTATGGACACAAGATTTCGGTGTACATTGAAGAATTTCAAAGGCTAAATAACTTAGTATCAAAAAATTGAATCTGCAGGCGATTTTAACTTCAAAACCGTGAGCTTTTTGGATGTTACACTATATAAGAGGTATAAGAAGATTAATACTGATGTTTATCACAAGGCTACCGACATCTTACGGTTTGTTCCATTCAACTCAGAACCTCAAAACACTCATATCATGTGTTAAAAGATATACCAAATAATCTTTCAAGAAGAGTTAAAACTGTAATTCACCCTATGACCAGCAGCTTGTCCTTAATTAGGGTTTTTCTCTCTGATGGGCAAATAAATCGCTGTTAACAATCCTCAGAAAAATGATAATTTTACCATTAATGGCATAGCTCGGTGCGGAGATGTGAGATGTAAATGTTGCGACAATTTAATTATTGGAACGAAGATAACCATTAAACAAATTGATTTCGAACTGAAAGGGAATTTTAACTGCTATTCCAGTAATTGCTATGTTTTGAAGTGCAAGGGCTGCTCAGATATGACAAACTGGAGATATCCTGTGTAATAGACTTACCGTCCATCGCCAATAAGCCGAAACCATGTCAATATATCCAAGAAATGCACCGAAGACATTTCCTGGTTTTCATTTCTTTTATGTAAGTTTTTTGAAATTTGTCACATGCGGTTTTCGAGGAGATGATTTCCCAATGGTCGCTTTAAAGCATCGGTGTTAGACATAGCAAGCCAGTTTCTGTATTTGCTGAAACTGATTATTGGGAGGTTGAACTTAAGATCCTCCACCGTTTACTGTTATGTGTCTAGGTAGATTTGAATCCCATATCTCCTCATCAGTCCGCTTAATTGACCATCAACTCAATGGCGCACTTCACTGTCTATTTGAACTTTCGTCTGTCCGATGGCCTGAAGTTGATTGAGCTTGTCAGCTATTCGTCGCATGCTGTCTGTGTACAATTGCTTATGCATTTCGTAAATTTATGATGAATGAACTGATTTTATTGTATTTTCAGGCACAATTGACGCTGTTCAGCTAGGAATTCAAACAGTACTTTTCCAGCTGGAGGCCCTTACATACATGGTAAGATTCACATATTTAGAATTGAAGATGATGCTTCTGGAACTTTTATTGCACTTAATGAAATTTTGCGAATGAGTTCAAAAAGCTTGATCTCTTTGCTATAATAATATGTGACGCTGGTGAAAGCATATTAGTACAAAGGCGATATCTTTTATCGACATGTTAAAACTCGTCCTCTATCCACGACAGCATATTTTGTCGTGATCTTCCTTTGTAACAGTCATTGATGGAACAGTGATTTGAGAAATACTTTTATCACACCTGACTTCATCCAAACTCTCAAACGGCCATCACGACCTCTGAGACGCACACAGGCCTTACTCCAAACAACTCGATTCCATTGAGAATGCCAGTGGGCAATGTTACATTGCCCACTGCAGCCTCAAGCTGATGTGGTCGACGGTCAATTCGATCCCTGATGGTTTCTTATGGCTTATGAAGTGCTCACTTTTCAGGCGACATCTCACTGCAAGTCTCACTTTAGAGTACTGCTCTCCACTGTTTACTTGTGTACCATCAGTGATCATCGAACAACTTGAAAAACAACAGCGACGCGCACACAGAATGATTTGTGGAAGTGACTGCTTATCAAACTGCCTTGAATCATTGAGTGATAGACGAATGAAAAGTGCCTTTCCACTATTTGAAAAATGCACTTTACTGTACGATCACCTACTGCATCCATTTCTGCCACCAAGAAGCATGCGTTCCGGTCGTTTCATCCTTCCTCACTGCTGTACTTCGCGTCGAAAGTCATCTTTCGTTATGTTTATGACTCTGCATAATTATGGATTCGACTTCGTGTAACGTCTATGCCGTTGTTTTTTTTGCATGCACATCTTTACTTTGATATATTCTTACTTGTCCTGTATTGTTATCATGATATTGTATTGATTTCCAGTCATTCTAAATATGCGCTTACTTTACTTTACTGTTATGGCAGAAACCGTCGGCTGTCGAAATGAACTCCTCAACTTGGCTGGAGACAGAGAAGGAAAGTTTCTTGCCATACAAATAATTATCCGATCTGTTCGAAAACACCCTGTATTTCTTTTCCGACCGGATTCAACTTTTCTGGAAAGGGAGAAAAAATTGTTTTCCATCTGTGGACGATGGTCTTTGGGACGCCTACTTTTCGGCTAACTAGCCGATCGGACTGTCTTTCTGACAAAAGAGCAGAGATTTTTCCCTTCAAAAAACACTTTCCCAAGTTTCGAATCAGTCATCATGACATAAGATGAATTCAAAACCGAATAGAAATTTTGTTTACAACTTATCTGGGTCAACACTTTGATCTGGCTAGTCAGACCTCCAGACACCACAGATATTGAAAGCCTGAAATGACCTTGTTGCAGCGCCAGAAGAATTTAACAACTTTTCAACAATCAACAAAAACAAAGAATTATGCAATGAATTTGGGACATCATTAATTTCTTTAAAAGTAAACCTATTTCGACGAACAATACATCAAAAGAATGATAAGAAAAAGCCGTTTCACCTTTTTGTCTGGTTCATCGTCATGCTCACATGTTTTCACATTGAAAATGTGAGATTTCTAAAAGTGGCGATTTTCACATTGTGACCTCTGTCCACGTTTAACAATGACAGATACAAATGTGCAATGGTTCATTGAAAAGCTGAGAACATAAGCTCTTGAATGGCGTATAGCTTACCAATGTAAAATGCGATTGAAAGGCAGAAAGATTGACACAATTTATGTGGTCCGTTTATTATGATGAACTCTGTCGATAATGAGACACACGTACATGTATATATCACATGCATAGATAAATGATAAAGACATAAACAATCATTCACAAAGTTGCTAAAATAATAAGAGACACGACGTTCAACACGTGATTAACTTACAGAACAGATTTTTTAGAGATTTCATAAGCATGAGAAAGATCAAAATATGTCGAAGTGGATCGTTAGAGTGTTCCATAACACTTGAAGATCAATTCTTCAGAGTATGTTGTTTCCACAATTATGTACAAATAAAATACCTCATTGCAATTAGCAGTAGAACACAATGCGAAGTCATATTATTGACATAACAGTGCGTATAACAATCCCACTGACTGAGTTACTTCTTTCGAAGTCCGACTTCAACGTTTAAACAATTTCAGGAACTTTAACTCATCACCTGTCATTAATTCTCCTGTTGAACTATAATCAAATTCAAAGCCAAACCTGTAAGTTGACATAATAATTAAATTGTTAAATATTGCATTATATTTTAGCTACCATCTTGAAGACAAAATTAAATTTTATTTCACGCCGTGTGCATTACTTTATTGGGCGAGCAGGGCCGACATGTATTTGTCTTTAAAGTCAAATGACATGTACATGTATGTTTCTTTGGATGCCATTGTGTTCAAATAGATCGGGTAATGATTTGAAATTTATTACCCAATTTCTTTAAAATACAATAGCTTCTGTGGTGAGATATTAATATATGCAGTATATTCCATTCTTTTGACATTTTTGATTGCTACTATAACCATTTCCACCGATCCATGAAGCAGAAGCAATATTTCATGCTTGATGTATCGCATATCTTGTTAGTCGTTGAAGATGTTTATTACTAAAGGGAGCATGGCTCTATGTGACTATGATGCCACTTTAACTGTGTGTTATGATTTGTCTGACAAAACTTCTCTATGAAACAGGAAAGCGAAGAAAAATTGTCACATCATTTCGCCAAAAAACAATAAAAAGTTATAATTAGCACATGGGTAATGCCAGGTCAAGGTGTGCTAGCACGACATGAGCACCAATATTCGAATGTTGGTGTCGTGTTTGTGTTGTCGGTCTCCCAAAGCTATTCTATCGAATGTTTCCTCTGAACCGAAAACCATTCCCCCTTTCACAAGGCAATTAATTTGTGATATGCTCGAATTTCCGAAGAGTACCTTACAATGCTCGTGTTACTGTGTGTTCCTGCTGATTGGCAATCATCGTATTCGTGTCGTGTTGTGTTGGAAATTATAAATTCGTGTTCAAATGATGCATACTCGTATATCGTGTCGTGTTACCACTAGCATATTTGATAATATCCCACCTCTAACGTCGAAATGTTGGATATGTAGCAAGACATTTTTGCGAATGTTTTTCTGAATTTCATATCTATTATCTGTCGTCGCCACATACAAATTGCATCAAGAGCTTGGATGTCAGATGAACTTCCACATTTGTTAGTTTCTTTAATCAGGCATTTGATCAGTTGAAGGTTTGTGTGTCATTGGTCGGGTTGCTTTCAAACATAGAGATCAACTCACGTAGACAATTGGACATGAGCCTGAGTGGACACATCTAGATGAAGTTGGTCTGGACCATAATTTTGAACGTCATCATAAGAGCGATTGCATTTTTGATCAAAAAGAGTTTTTAAAATTCTTGAGTCACCAAATGCTAAAACCAAAACAGCCTTATGTTGAACACAATGGAATCCAAGAAAACATACTTGTAATTTAACTTTTTTTATATTTTATTGCACACGGCGTGAAAAAAATTTAATTTTTGTTTTCGGAATGTTCATTGGCCATAACGTATGCTTTTGCATGTTGGAACGAGCCAAATAAACTGAGATAATTATTTTTGAGGTAATTTTTGTGATTTTGCTATTAATATGTTGTGGTGTTGACCTTAGGTTGAAGTTTACACAATGAGGTACTCACCCTCGACAGTAAATTTGCAAGTATAGAAATTTACCCGTTCTCTGACGCTATACATTCAATGCCTGGTACGGATGACAACTGAAATATATTGCAATAATTGAAAAATTAGTAATTATTTCAATCTGCATGATTGGTTTCGAAGCTAATTTTAGTTGCCGTATAATGAATGTAATGAATTAGAGTTCCTGAAATATTTTGTATTTCAGATTCCCCTTGGAGTTTCAATTGCAATAAATATTCGAGTCGGTCAACATTTAGGAGGCAGTCGTCCTGATAGTGCGAAAACTGCCTACAGAGTTGGAGTCTCTCTCATCAGTAAGTTTACATTCATATTTGCGTTAATCTATCCATTGGTTTGTCACATGATTTCAGCAATTAATGAAAACCAAACAAAATATCAAAATGAAATAAACGCAAACATAGGTAGTTAACAATTAATAGCGGTGAAACTCATAGTTTTTGAATAGCACGTAGACTAGTATATAATATCTACACAATAACTACAATTCTTTTTCAATATTGATCAATGATTAATGTCTTTGACTATGAACTTTCTACTGCTGAGTTCATCTGACAAATTGCAACAGATTTTGAAGGCATTGCACAATGCACATCTCAAATGCAGGCAGCTGAATCATGATCATGGATATGGATGCTTTATATGCTACTGGTAAGCGTAGATATATTAGAGTAGTATGATAAGCGGTGAACTGGATAACATCAGAGTTGATGTCTAGGTATGCATGAATTCCTGACGAAGATTGGGACCAGTGGCCTATCTGATTGTCACCCTCTAACACTTTCCAGATGAAATTGCTTGCTCTAATCATAGGCTTCTTCCAGATAGATACTAGTAGCATGCAATTTCAGTGTATAAATTTCAATGAATACTTTACATTTCTGTTACGCCGTGTCTCTGCAGTAATTAATGGTGGCATTTCCTTTTTGTCAATTTGGCTTGCGGGAAGTATACTCGTAGCGTAACTTGATGTTTTTAATTTTTCACAGTTCTGCATTGCTTAATTAAGTTCTTATTATTAAGTTCCATTATTTTCATGAAAGCAATTTGCATTCTCAGCTATTGACTGATTAAAATTATTCATTTCTTTGAGTGTGAACTGCAGGAAAACAAATTCCAAAAAGCAATTAAAAATACATTTCTGGGTACCCAGTCTAAATGTGAATAAATTAAATTTTTATAGATTTTTGTGATCGTGATTCACCAATTTTGCAGGAAGCATTTTCATACTGGTAATTTTCATTCTTTATCTTTTAGTTATGACTTCTACTATAATGGCGGTCATCATCATATGCCTTCGGAATTATATACCGCGCATATTCACGACAGACAAGTAAGAAATGGCGCATTATATGTTTTGAAATGTTATCATGTATTAAATTGCATTTCAGATACCGGAACTTTAATAGCTAGTCCACTTAGCACACATTTCATTTCCAGGTCATATTTATAAAGAAGGAACTAGAAAAATAAAAAACAAAGTAACTTATTTAATAATGAGCATACCCGTGCATTCAATCAATGAATAACATCGAATCCTGCACGCATGTTTTCTTAGCGATTGTCAAGAAAATAAGTGATCAGCAGCTGAACTCAAAAGTGATCAGCAGATGAAGTGAATGACAGAAATTTGTTTCGTTAGTAAATTGGAACTTTCACAGTGTCAAAACAAATATCGATCTTCTGTGTAATCATATTTGTAATCCACATATTTGTTCCTTTTCTTCACAACATAGTACAAAATCATGTTTTACCGAGTTCAAACGTCTTCATAGAGATTTGAAAGTAGTTTTTTTATCTGTCAGAGAATTTTTATTCTATTTTACAAAGCGCATCGACTACTCCGATATTGGTTAGATATAATCAGTATCACGAGTTTGAGTATTTAAGTGCCGATAACAAGAATTCATTCAATGCACAAATTTTGCTTATTCAATAGTATGTAAAAGTTAATAAATTTATATATAACATTTATTTAACATGCAGAGAAACCTATTACATGAAAAATACATTCCTATTATTTGATTGCCTTTAGGATCCTTTCCGTTCTATCTCACAAGAATATTAAATACTCCGAATAAATTAAGACAGCTGATTGACTGTTCAAATGTCGTTAATGTTCTACTAGCTTTATTAACTATAGTGCGCCAATTTCGCGTCTGTGTTCATGCTTGATGTGCCAAGTTGGTAAACACAAACTGATAGGATGGGAGTAGTCGATGCGAACATTGTAATCGTTCATTCTTTAGTTTGTACTTCCGAGACTCATCTTCATCAGCGATAGATGCTTTGAGTACAAATAATAATCAAATCGGGAGCACGAATAGCGAGTATATATTGTTCATGTACATGCGCTTAACGATAAAACTGCGAAAATTGCTCTGAGCCTAGAGCGGATGGTCATACCAAAACAGTTTGTTCTCTGTGACAACTATCGAATTTGAGAAGTCAGTGTGCGATACACATCGCAGTATGCTAGACAGTTATTTGTGTATTGTGGATTAATGTTGCGATGGAGATAAAGTGAACGATGACATTTTCGACCTCATCATTATGGTCTCCTTTATTTGAGAACGAGATAAAAGTATTGCAGATAAGATTAATGTAGCTTTTATCAGCAGTGGACTTGATATCCTCATTTTGATAAAATGCATTAGTGTTGGGTGTAATAGAAAAGACCCGCTGCTGTTATTCCGTCATGATACTACATTTTGTTGTGTCACCATTTTCAGACAAATCACGGGTAAAACATTGATGTCCAATAATATATCAGTGCAGATGCATGTAATATTAGCACCTGTATTACAGTTTTGGGAGATTCTATTGGTTATTGTCATATTTTACGACTCTCATTATGTGAATAAGAAATCTCGATATGGTATTCAAGCGGTCCCGATCTGTTGACATGGAATTCCGTTAAATAGAATAGTCTCTGTTACAAGAAATTAGATAATCATAGTCAATGTTTGAAAGTGCATTAAGCAAGCGCTTTTTCCATGTAGACGAGTTCTACTTTATTATTTATTCTTCCCAGTCTCGTGGTTTTATTTGTGCTGAATGTTCAGCTGGTACATAGGCTGTATCCCCTATTTTAAAAGGTTTGAATTAATTATTTCCTCCTACGTTTGAATGGACCAATGTTTGAATACTCTACCACAAGACCGCTGCGCCAGTTGTCAAACACACGAGTATGATTCTATGATAGTTGTTATCTACATGTATATCTAAATGATGAATTATTTTCAATTTTATTCAACAATTTTCAAAATCACATTATGAAACATCTGCTGTATCGTTGTATCGCCTTTTGGTATTTCATATATTCCTTCATGCATTCTAAATTTGCCGAATGCATGTTTTCCTCATACTCGATTTCATTCATCCATGGTTCATCTGTGCAGTCCATCATATTGAAAAGAAATTTTTACATCGGATGCCAAATCTCGATGTTATGGAATCAATGCTCAAAGTCGCACGATCGCTTAATTAACCACAGCGTAGCAGAATTTTGCGCATCCTTTGGTTGACTGAGATGAAGTTATGGACATGTCACTTGATGTGGTTATTGTTAGTAATATGACCTTCGCGATCTTAATTGAGTGACCTCGATTAAGCAAATGGACTTACATCACACTTCTAGCATGAATCAATTTGCACCATGATATGTGGATAGAATGTTGTTTGTATAATATCATTGCAATTCGACGGTAAACTGGATAACGGAAGTTGGTTGAATATGATCTTGCACGATAATATTCATGTACCAATTCACGCAAGGTATGAAGTGCAGTTTGTTGGTAGACATGCCTCGACGGCGATCATCACATAGAAGAAAACTTCTTTTCTGTTTTGGGAGGATATTCGAATTTGATATTGATTTAAACAAAGAATTATTACTCGAGCACACATGATGAACTTCGTTCATAGTGATCAAGCGTCGCAAGCAATTCTCATCCCTGATTCAATTACACAATAGCGTTTCCAAAATTTTACCGTTATCTCATGATCGGTCTGTTATCAACTTTGAAACCCGTCCCAATACGACACCGAATCTTGCGTAATCGCTCGACTAACCCCTTGGATGGCGTTTCTTTAACTTTTTTCATAATAAAAGTTGAATTTCAAATTTCAGAAACCGGACTAGATTTAGGCCTTACAATGGACTTAATGTGTAAGATGACGTGTTGAGACTATCGAAATGGTACCATTCTAGGAAACATAATGATTGGTCCCTCAGAGGAAGACATTATTATTTAATGATCCCTTATAGGAAGGCGTCACATGCCCTTATTCCTTGTCAGAAATTGCCATAATGACTTTATCTAAATTCAGTCATAGAAAATCATTTCTGACTGAGTTGGTATGTATTTTTCTCATGGCCACAACGAACCAGCACGACAACTTAGTATCATCTATGATGCCGAGACTTCGTTATTAGCATAATTGAGCTGTTACTCTTGAAATTTATGGCGCAATGGCAGTATATTCAATGACCTGTCTTATAACGATAATGTTACAAATTTTCATGACTGATTACTTCGGTGATGTCAATTATTTATTACTTCAATTATATTTCTTAGCTTGTTCATTCCTTATGTTCATAATATCAGTTTACAGTTTGGGTGTATTGTATGGTTGTGAGGCAATAGTAAAAGAATTATCGATAACCAAAGATTGCAGACAGTCTAATCTTGCATTGTATCAATCAAAGCTGAAAGGAAAGCTCCATGAAAGATATTCTGAAAGAAAGAGGGAATGTAAATTGTAATTCAGTGTTGTACATGTACTTTAGTGCGCGCGTCAATGCCGCTGCGAATTTCAGAAATTTGACGCTAGCGGCTACAATATGCTTCTGAAAAGCAGCGGCAGCGTCAATTTTAGAATACCGCGGGTAATTTGTCATTGCTATATTTCGTCACTCGCTCTTCTGTAGACTTAAAAGCTGACAAGCGCAGACTGTTGCTACCATAGTCAGTATGCTTTGAAGAATGTGTCTGCTGACGCGAGGAAATGATCTTGTATTGTATCAATCTGTCGTTGACGATTTGCTTTCTAAGCTGAAAGAAAAAGCTCCTGAAAAATATTCTGAAAGACAGAGAGAATGTAATTGTAATTAGGATTGATTTGTATTGCTGTTTGTTTTAAATTTATCAGTAGACATGTTTTGTATTCATCATTATTATGTGAATTTAATGATGAACTTTGTCTATCATATATGAAAATTCATTTCCAGAGAAATTGTGGCGGGAGTCGGGGAAGTACTTCTCCTTAACGCGGGATTTCAATATGGTGATGGAATATCAGTGAGTTGTTTACATCACGATTCGGCGACTGCGTGGTTTTGGGTGAAAGTCAAATATTTTTCTATTAATGTGTATGTGTCGAAATTTTATAGGAGAACAGTAAGAGTGATTGCACATGCATGTAATGGAGTTCTACTAAACTGAGAAAAGGGTTAGTTATACAAACAAGCGTATACAAGAGAATTCGCTATAGGTGCCTTTGTTGGTTTTAGGTACCTTTTTAGTCTCCAAATATTCGAAAATAAGTATTGCGTTGTCAAAAAACATTGCAGATGCCAATGTCTTATGCATTTTAGTTTTAATAAACAATTTAACGAATGCTAAGCAGTTTTGTAACAGCAATATTTCGCAGAGTCTCTTTGGCAAGATATCAGAGTCAATGTGCATTCACTGCACGCTTATCAGTCAACGCACTTTTATGTATGGAGAAGCTTCTCTTCACATCAACACTCGTAACAGGACAGAATTTTTTGTAGGCATATTTGCGGGGTCCAATTCGATCTTAATCGAAGAAAGATAACTCTCGTCTTTAATTACCTGTTTGTGATATGTCGCTGAAAAGTCGCAGTTTTATTACTAAATTTCAGGAAAAGTAAATATATTGAAAATCGCCCTTTTATGTTCAAAACCTAATATCCTGAAGTCTATTCATAGCATTAATCTGAGTTTCTACATCGCGGAAGCACTACATATATTCGTATGAAAAGGCACAATCGTCAGATGAGAAATCAGAAAATGCAGTGATGGTGTGACTGCAGGTCAGAATGTCATCAATAAAGGAACATGGGGATTTCAGGATGGGACAGTGGTGGACGATGTTTCCGACAGTTAAGGACAGAGTCCCACTTGGTCGAGCACCAAAAGACAAAAGTCCCCAACAAAGAAAGTCTGGAACAGAGCGTACATTTTCTACTTCGCAATCTGTTCAACTGCACCCTGTTTGTGGTTCACTTTGTGGCCTGGAGACGAAAGTAGTGGGGAATTCAGCAATTCATAGAACCTACTCGGCGACATCCTAGTATATTTGTAGTACATTGGGAGTCATTATCTGCCCTTTGGATCAATAAACGCATTTCACCATTTTCCTCCTTAATTTGAAAATTTCTTCTCAATGTTGTCATGTACAGGAGAAGCAGCAGTTGACTTCTCTTTTTCAAGGCAGCCGGCATTTTCTTCGATTCAACGAGCGATGTCGTTAGTAATGAACATGCTTCCATACAACTGCATAAATCAAAAAATGCAGGCGATAACTGCGAACTGCGAACTAACTTCATTTTTCGAACGGCAAACGACTAACTGCGAACTGCACCTAATGTGCACCAAGCTTTAATGGAAAATTGCTCTATTCGAAAGCCGATGAAGTTACCAAAAAATTTGTGAAGCTGATTCTAGATTATGCATATTAATGAGAAATTTTGCAGAAAATTAATGTAATGATCAGTGATACTTACTTAGACTTCTTATGTTTAAGAAATTCAGTAAATTTTGTTATCCACGTACGCGGATGGGTAAATGCTCTCCCTAAAAATGACGGCAAGAAAAATGCTTTCCTTACTGATGATAGCTATCCTCATTACCTCTAAACCTGGTAACTTGGGAACTATGGCAACAATACATGTCACTGTAAATATTTGTTTAGCTGAGGGACCCAAATTTGCCTGAGTGTTATGATAAATGTATTGCATATAATCTTCGTTGCAAAATCTGTGTCATAAATACTACATCGCTCGAACTTATTGAATATAAAAACTGACTGACTGCCTTAAATCTCGTCCGACGACATCAGGTAGGGTCTCATAGTGCACGTCGATTATCTTTCGAGGCTGACCGCTTCCTCGCAAGCCGCTGTACTTCGGCGGTTGAGATTGTTGCGGTTGTATCTCTCAATTGCTTCCACTATATCGGCCGGGCTCTTCTTCTCGGCTTCTTGCCATGCACTCCTCCATACAGCATCTTTTATTGTTAATTCACTCGACGTGTCCATACCATCTTCATTTTATGTCCTGCAATGCAACCTTTCTACAATGCTTCCTTTCATTTCAGTTATCTCTCTCACTCTAGCTTGAAATTCCTTGCTTTAGATAATGGGAAAATGTCCTCAAATCAAACTTATGATCATTTATGACCAAGTGGGTGACAGTCAGAAAGGTTATTGATCCAAATCGTCATCAGGAAATCATCTGCACTTAAACATCAATGAGCAATTTCGAAGATTTAGAATTATAATATATCCACATAATCATAGAACATGCATAAATTTAATGTTAGTTAATGATATAGGAAAAAATCACGGAGTTAGTCTGTGTATCACTCATAGCGATAGGAGATTTAGGCTCAACAGCAGGAGACTGATGCAAAACATGCTCCATGTTGATCCTGTGTGGCCAATCTGTCATCAATTGGATGATGAATCTAAGTTCTTCGATTTTGCTTTGTTTTTTACTTCAGCTTAAGCAATTTAACATGGATACTTTCATTTCAGATTCATTATGGTTGTTTTGTATGCAATGATATGAAACACCTTTTTCTGCATTCTTGTGTGCAATATCGTATTGATGCTCATTCATGCTCTCTATTAGAGTTCTACCAGATTCACCGATATAATTGAAATTCCAATCGTCGAAACGAATAGAGTAGTCGATATTTTTGTGATGCATGGATTTCCTCCTAGCCGTTCAGTTTACTAAAAATTTCAATTTGCTCCCAGTTCCTTTACTTTATGAGGAGGCATGTGCATGCGGCAGGGCTGTAGAGGCGGAGGCGGTATTTTTCTCAAAGACGGATCAACAGTCTACATAGGTTGTTGAGGTGGAGGTGGCCTTTTTGCTTGTTGGCAGAGGTGGATGTTGGAAAATCAGGATGGCCAATGGGATAGAGCCCCATGGGTTTGTTGGGACGAGAACTTGGACCGGTTTGTCTTCAGTGGGCGAAGAAATTTTCAATATCAATTCGAATGTCGACGAATGAAATGGATTATTTGAGTATATTCTGACATCTTGAATATTTCAAAACATCAGTTGATCGATGAGACCTACAAAAGATATTCACCACAAATGCAGATGTCTATTTTGGAACCGTCAAAGAGAACCGATCACTGCATAATGGGCTAATAAAGATATAGATCCTATGCTAACTGCCAGCCAAATTTCATTTGAATAGGACTTCCAGTTTCTAAGGCACTGTTTTAACGCAGGCACCCGAAGGGCGGATTGCATTCTACAACCACTTAATGCCGCATCCAATATTTATGCACGCAGGCGAGATAAATTTGATGGTAATAAAAATTATCATAAAAAAATAAAAAGTAAGATTGATAAATTCATCAATTGCCAGGGTGCTTGTTGAAAGACATGTACTAAGTAGCGCCTCATTATCGAATGTGGCGTTACGTGGCTGAGGAATCCAATTTGCCGTCCACGGGCCTGCGTTAAAACTGCCTTCATGGCTAATTCACGCTCTCAACAGATCGTCCAGTGGCCTTGTGATTAGAGGGTATGCTTGCACGTCATCTAGTTCGAGCGTCGCTGGTTTGAAGCTGTCGACGACTGATGCGGCCCTACAGGCCGAAACATGTCTCGTGGTAGTTAGATTTACTGAGATTCAACAAATTGATCCAATGAATAGAGAAGGCTTGACCGAGTCAATGTCTCTGGAGCTAATGGTCTAGGTTTGAAGAAGTCTTGAAGTTATTATGAATTAGACATTGAAAAGGGTTATTGTGAGTCCGCATGATCCAAAAACGTCTTGAACATGCACAAAATATTACGATTTTTTTATCAAACTGAAACCCTTTTGCTCTATTAAAATACGTAGTGCCCAATCATTGCCTTACATAATTTTTTGCTTCCAGGCCACAGCAGCTGGGGCATTGAGAGGCTGTGGTAGACAATTTACGGGAGCTGTCATCCTATTCTGCGGATATTACGTTATCAGTTTGCCAATAGGCATTGCTTTGGCTTTAGCAACGAATTTGAAGGTTTTCGGTGAGTTGTTATGTAGCTATAAAACGATGCTGTAAATCTTGACTGAGTTTCTTACTATATGTCAGCTATGTCAACAGCAGTGTGTTGTGTTTAAGATGATATATTAAGTCCACGTACCCGGAAGTATAGGAAAAAATGCAAATAATTTCAACGGATACCAAAATGCATTAAAAAGGGGTTTAACCTATATTTCGTCTTACGGCTTTTTGAAGGGTTACATGGAAATTATAGCAGAGGATGATGCATTTCTGGAGAGAACCAAGCAAGAATTCACATTAACTTAAGTTCTCAATCAGCCTTAACTTCTCAAATCTCATAGTCAAAGATAATGGTACTCTTTTTTCCTTATGCAATTCCGTAAGCACCTCCCAAGGTTTTCTGTAAAAATATCATTTTTCTAGAATCAATTGCTGATCCTATCATATTTTATGTTTTATGTAATGTTCCATGATCACAAGACAAGCTAAAAGTTGTAAATTACGCAACAGATCCCATTTTGATTCTGTTCCCCGCTGAGCATACCACGCTGAGCTTAGATTAATTGTTCCACGGACTGAGGGTTGAGAACCCAGATACCGGTCTGGAAAATTTCGCTATCATTTTCCTGGAAAATCTCTTTACATTGCACAGATGAAATCGGTCAGCGGCATATCTGCACCGGTGGTCGGTCCGTTCCGGTCCATTCGGGAAGATTTCGGACTGGTTACATCTCTGTGAGAAGTGAGATCCATTCTCTATCAATTCTACTCTAAGTTCTAATACACAACGCGTTAATGCAACACCTGTCTATTATTAGTCCGCTCACTCCGTTAAAAACGTCAGGAAAGTCTTCCGAATTATTTTTTTTAACCACTGAAATAGACCAGCAGGCAGTTAGTTGGTTTGATTATTCCTTCTTCATCGGTGAAAAACAAAATCGATCTGACATAATTCAGCTTTGGAGCTACCTTCACATCAACGTCTTCATGGATCAGACACCGAGGAGTTTAACTTAGTTTGGAAGGTTGCTGATTCTATATAACTTGTAACAGTGTCTGAGAAAGGATTCGAACTTCTGCCGGAAATTTGTTGCTGGGTTGCCGATTTCCCGAACTGACAACTTAAAGTACCCGCTTCTCGCATTGGGTGGCTACCATGTTCAGTGAAGAGCAACCGCACTTCGAATGTGCGAGGCAAAAGGATGAAGTCTATTTATCGTGTTCATTGCTTTTCTTCTTTCATGATTCCGTGCTCTTTATTCCAGTCCAAATACCAGGCTTGCAGGAATTGCATATTTGCTTTTGAATTCGCTTGTGATTTTCGTAATACACTCAATCCAACCTCACGCATGATAAAGAGTGACGATGTTCAGCAACCTTGAAATATGAGTAGAAAAAACAGGAATTTTGCATAAATTGACATGCAAAACCCTGGAATTTTGGTCTCGAAAAGCTTCGAACACCCTGTATGTAATGAACCGTCTGACGATGCATGAAATATTTCAAAATACATTTGACAATTCTGAATTGATTGTTTCTTGTCACCCGAATGTTTTGCATGTAATTAGAGCAAGTACTTGAACTCCGTGAACTAGTAGCCACATGAACAAGTGATTATAGTCTACGTCATTGACGCAGAAAGTAACGACATCGATTGGCATCACTTGGGTACCAACCAATAACGATCAGTTGGATTTTTTATTGAAATAAAACTTTGAAAATCTTCAAGTACATTTCCATTATAAACCCCGTCTTCGAAGAAAACCCGCCTTCGCATAAATCCCGCGAAATCTATACTCTGATAAATGAAATCCGTGAGTTTTATTCGACGAAATATGATAATGGAGGGCATTGAATTTTTGGCTTTATGATTCCCAGTCATTATTAAGTCAAGAATGGTTTTCAGAAATGATTGTAATTAGAATATATTCGTTTTATAAATATTGGCCTGAATTTGTAAAATGTCGATAGTGAATTTCGGTGACAATTTACAAGTAAGTGAATGAGGCAGATTCATATGATGGCTCTTAGAAATTGATTTACATGATGCACTTGGCAGTATGATAAGTGATGCTGCATGAAATATTTTCGAGTACATTTGGTGTATCATCTGTACAAGCGCAAAGTCACCCGATGCTCATAGCCATTCACATCATATTGCTATCTTATCAACTGAAATTGGAAAATGCATTCATTACAGGTCTCTGGTGTGGATTGCTAATCGGAATCGGAATTGAAGCTATGATATTCATTGTTGTGGTCAATCGAACGGATTGGGCTCGACAATGCGAACAGGTAAATGTTCTGCTTTGGAATGGATTGCTTTGGTCAGTAATCAACGGTGCATTATTTCGGATAAAAATCAAAGCTTATGCACATTATGCACATGCTTGTAAAATCCGCTGCAAATGGTGCATGTGCATGACTTCAATTTTCATCGAATACAAAAGTGACGTTTTATACCACACCCATAGGAAGTTGACATTTTTCGGGCCGTACTAAGTTTTCCAAATGCATTTTTATATTTATTTTCTGTTTAGCCCCATTAACTGCATGAATTTCATCGTGTGTTGTGTGGAAAAATGCCACATTGATGCAAATGTAGCTCCAGTCATGAATATCCGCACACCAAGGTGAATTTTGAATTTTTCGTTCGTATTTATTCTTTTGATGAATTACTTATTGTCCATTGATAGCATATGTATATGAGTTCCCAGCTACAGATCATTGTTGGGCTTATAAAGGCTGTAGAATTTGATAAAAAGCAATTTTTTTATCGCTACAGAATCCAAAATTAGCAAATTTTTTTCCTCGCCATCTGAACAAAATGCTATCGGTTTAATGATACAGAATCTATTTTTTCAAAATGTGATAAATTATTAATGAAAACACGAATTCATTTCATAACACAAGGACCATCTGAAATGTTTTGCACACCTACAAGATTATAGAGTGACAATCGAGCTTTATCCACATAATATCTGTACAAAACATGCAGTACATAAGGATGTAAAATTATCACCTATTTATCACTTATCGCCGTCATGTTTTATGTCTTTTATCACTTCAAAAAATTGTTTCTTCAAGTCATCAGTGAGAATTTCATGCTTCTCATATTTTCAGAAAATTAGGCGACTTGGTGAAAAGAAACTGCTGTGGTATTAACAGATGCCCTGTATCAAATAAGAAATCAAATTATGAAGTTCTGGAGATGCAACTTTAATAGTTGACTAGATACTTTATAGGTAGTATGATGATGCATATGCATTTTGCGCTGCAAAGATGTATGCTTTTCGAATAAACGAAGGTCAGAGACTTCAACCCAAGTCTTGCCATCAGGTAATATAACCGGCTGTTTCCTCATAAATTTTCAGATCAATTGGTGCTATTGTTTCCTCACAGCAGCAGAAAAACGTTGAAGAATCATTTTAGTCGAAAATTTGAAAATGTAAGGAAGTTTGGACAGGTTTATTTCAAAACTGGCAACTCCGACAAGGATTTTTTGCATAAGAGCTTATCTTTCTGTCCGATAACCCTTCGAAGTTAGAAAACTGCACACCTTAACATGAGCTGCCCGTTGCATCCATTAGTTTGTTCTGAGATGCTTTTTACGTCCATCAATTTGTTCTCAATTTTGGTAATTCCTAGCGGCATTGGGGAATCCTTCCATGACAAAACGCCGCATCAATGCTTTTTGAGTAATTTTGAGCTTAAATTGCTCTAACATATCATGTTCGTTCTGCATGACGCTAAATCAATCTAAACATTTAAACTTTATACAGTCGTAATTGAAGAAACTTGCAAGCACTCCATCGTTTAATGAAAGCTAGTTTCTAGGGTAAATGGCTATTTTCTGTGATGAAATAAATAGAATAGAAAGATATATTTTCAGTTGAATAAAATTAAATTAAAATTATGAATAAAAATGTGATTGGTGTAGATATAGCAATAATATGATGCTATGACGTGATTTAATAGTAATCCATAATTCCGAATTATTACAAAAATATATAAAATTGGCTTGCTACAGACATCAGAAAATGACAGGACTTCTTAGTGCAATTTGAATTTCGTTGTAGGCTGCTGTTGTAGCGTATGGAGATCGTGCCAAAAGATCTGTTGCATCTAATGGTCCTACATCTTCTGCTAACTACACCGATGGTTTCACAGATGATGAAATGGCGAAGGAAACTGGTGAGTTATGAACATAAAGATTTATCCAATATGCTACTCGTATCAAATGTGAAATTGTTGCACATTGTATCTTGAAATGCTTCCAAAAGATTTAAGTTGAATATCGACGAAGAGAGTCCTCATTGCTCAATGAAAAAAAAGCATTCATAGACCGACCATTTGAGCATGAAATTCATTGGTGGTTGTAGAAGCTGAGTTTCTTCTTACAAGGACCAGTCAATACGATTAGATAATGCTCAAACTAGATTATGATATCTAGAATGATTGGATAAGCTGCATGCTGTGATGTCTATTAGCTTTTTAATAATTCTATATATCATAAGCTAGTTTGAGCCTTTCCTAGCAGTATTGATTATTCCACATTGTAGGAGCGAAGCGCAGAGTTTATGACTACCAAGGAATCTTGTGCTTAAATTGTTCAAGTCTGTTGACATTTTTCTGTTCTATGAACACGCGAACTAGCACTCTTCAATTTCTTAATTTGTCTGAATGAAACATAGGCTAGCTATTTTCAAGAATCTAAGCTGTTTCACAAACATTCAGCGAGCCACTTTCAATTATCATTCATGGACCACCGTCAATGCGCCTGCGGGTTGGCCACGACTAAACTATGGTTTGAATCTTACTAGCAGTACATACCCGAAACAACGAAGTTTAAGGAGGGAATTGTGGTTCAACATGTAACATCCATGAAAAAAGGATAAAGCCGTTTATAGATTGAAGCTGATGACTGAGTGATAAGACAAAGTTTACTAGCATTCGTTACAGAATGTAGATTGACATGGGATACTCTGCCTTAACCCCTTGGCTGTGGCAGGGAAATTAAGCCATGTTCTTTCATATTCGGATGACCACTGGACCTGCGCATAGCATTGAGTGTGAAATAGTGATGTAGTTGAAAGCTGAGGATGCACCAATGTAGAATTCAATTGGAAATGATGAGAATCCATTGAATTTTGACGTAATTTAAATGGACCGTTTTTACTTTGTTTACCATCTTCGTATAGCATTAGGCTTTGAGTTATGGAGGCATGCGGAGTCGGAGTCGTACAAAATGTCCTGGCCGGAGTCGGAGTCAAAAAACTTTCACGCTTTCAGAATAATTTCGCCCCTTCACAATTGTTGCCGATTTAAAATACTGTTTGCTTGAGGTAGGTCTCCTGAGCCTCAGCGATGGTGGTTTAGTCATAAACATGTGAATTAAGTCTAATAAGTGTGAGAAGTAGCACTTTTCATGGGAAGAGTTTCATGAATTTTCGTGTAAAATCTGTCAAATAAAGTTCATTGGCTAAAGTAGTCGACCTTTCCGATCACGGTATAACGAATACGAACGTAGTGTCAGAAATAGAGACAAGAAAAGTTCTCTGAGTGATCATAATCTAAAGCACCATACCGCTGAAATGATGGACATGAACTATTTCAACTGTAGCATTTTGGATAAACAGAAATCGGCGATATCTACTGCTAAGACGGCTAAATCTCGCTGGATTGCGTCGAAAATGCCTAATTTGATGAATAGACGTCAGGAGGTAGTGTGAGGAGATATCGAATCCGAGATCAAAGTATATAACCTTATCATCAGCCCTGTCAGTGTGCCCTTGAAGAAGTATGTTAGACGGCTATTTTACTTTTAAACGGAATATAACCTCGTGACATGAAAGGGAGTGAATCAAATTTTGATTTTGATCTAACAATTAGAAAGAGAGAAAGATGATGAAGGTCATGAGATAGATGAATACGTGGCTATCATGGGATTAAGTCAACCCTTGCCTTGTTCAAGAAAATGCTAAAGGCCTAAATATAAAAAGGTGATTCGGAATCACTAATTTTAATGTAATTAAGTCTATTTGAAGATTTTTGACGAACAATTATTTAAACTTTGCTGAATAAAAAATGTGATTATTGATGTACAACAGGTTGTGTGATAAGCAATTAATACACTAGTGATGACATAGGAAGATGCTTCAGTCGTAAGTGAAGTTAAACCATCATTTTTCATTTGACAAAGACCATAGGGAGGGAGACAAAAGGCCCTGTGTTGTTAATCAAGCTGTGCTGAAATCCTGAATTCGTTTCTTGTCTTTTGATTTAATATGTTTGACGTACAATTAAAATCTAGCAATTTATTGTTTGTTACGAGCTCGCTGCTTTGTCTGAAAAACTTTGATGAAAAATTGTCCAGCCTTCGTGACTGCAAAATGAGTTGAATTGTACTCATTATTTAATTTGTAACGCAAAATAAACAAGCGCGCTCTAAGATTTGCTTAATTTGCGAATCAGTCTTCTGTTGAATATATCAAAAAAACGAAGAAATATGTCCACGGATGCCAGCCTACTTGAAACCTGCGTTGACAACGTTATTCAGGCATAGGTAATGACAATGTCATTCGATGATAATTGCTACGTTTCAGCAGTAGCAATGAGTATAAGGAGGAAATGATTATCTAAGAGATAATATTTTCATATATCACCTGAGTTTTTAGCTCATACTAGGTTTATGTTGAAGACCGAGTTGATTTTTCGGCTTATTAAAGGTTTCCTGAGCCTTCATGATCTCTCTTCAGCTTATATTATCAATTTATTTTCAGATTATCTTCTCGGAGATAAGGAGGAAGGATATCGTCGACGTAGAAAAAGTTCAACAAGTCTATCTCGAAGAGCAATAGTTGCTATGTCTGCTGAAATTTCTGTTGAAAATACAGCGAATCAGGAACCATTTACAAAGACTGTATTGAAACGTTTGGTATTTCTCGCAATAGTGGCCATTATTGTTGCTGGTGCAGTTGTTTTAAGAGTTTTTCAAATAACTCCGTGTTATCCAGTCAATAACTCAACGAAAATTGATTATATCGGGATTATACCTTTGTGCAATGAAACAAAAATTGACTTGATATAAATGACCCACTTACTTTTGTATTTTTAGAAATTATGATACTATTTAATCCGATAATGATTTTATAAAATACAATCTCTCAAAACTCAAAATTTGTTTTATTATGTGCCCTTTTAAATGTGTGCAGGCATGGAAGTGATTGAAACTTTTTTCGGTCAGTAAATTCACTTGCTTATCAATTTTACTTAATTTTAATCAAGCTTTTACATTAACCGTGCATGACGATAGTCAACTTCAGGGCAACAGGTTTCAGCATTGTTATCAGCAGGGATGCGGAGTCCCGGAGTCCTATCATTTTTGCTGAAGTCGGAGTCCTATCTAATGATAGGACTCCGGCTTATAACTAGAACCGAAATACAATACAAACAAATAATTTATCCTCGTGCATAGAAGTCAACTTTCTCCGTCAAACAAAAGTACAGAGGCACTGCTGCATGCAAGCTTGTAATAGTTGATGGAATGAACCGTGATAGTGAGAAAAGGGTTGTCTTTTCACTCGGTGATTTAGTAGAGAAAACAAGCCTTCCTAGCTTCGATCACACCTATACTCAACAAAGGTCAGGTCAGAGACAAAAATGGAATACTAGTTTGTTTGAGAGCATTACCTCTTACTTTCACATTAATCGTGTGTGATCTTTCCTCAAAAGCGCATATCAAAATCGAAGATGCACTCATATTTTTCGGAGAAGGATGGGGGACTTCCTGCCTGGTAGAGACTGGAGAAAAACCGTGTGAAGCACACATTAACCAGATGGGAGAAGCCGAGTCGCATGCATTCAACTTAAAGCGACATTTGATAAACTTTCATCGAAAATGATTGATAATTGATACAATAATTATCACTAAAGATAGGTTCAAGCCTATGATAGGTCACCATTTTTTCAAAAAACTAGGCTACATATATATACTTGCCACCCGGGGTCGGAGTCCTATCAAAATGATAGGACTCCGCATCCCTGGTTATCAGCATTATGTGAAAAGGCCATTGGAACACCTGTAAATTAGGAATCCCAGCATAGAGTATGTGTAATCTTATACCGAGTAATTTAAATTAATTTCTCCTACGGCTTTCAAATCGCATCTTAAAGGTGTTCGCTTTATCTTTAGTGGATGACGTTATCTGAGATATTCGATGTAGCCTCTCGTGCGGCTCTTGGATTTCTTGGTAGATCTCAGATATCGCTTAGCAAGATATTGTACCCAGTATGTTATTGACTTGCTTTCATAGAGTAAGTATATTGGGTAGAGTGGTAACTCTGGTTTTATTAAATCCCCAATGTGTATGCACTTTCGATTTTATTAAATGAACTCAGGAGATACAGTCGGAATTGTTTCAAAATGCGAGATATGCACATTTGTGCAGTTTTGAAGAAATTACAACGGAATTGACTGGTCATGATAGCAAAGTAGAAGGAAATGATATTATTTTATAAATTGTCCGTGCCATGACAGCCTTTCATATCCAACTTGTTGCATACTATTTATACATAGAGGAGTCATCTCGGTAGCATATATTAACCCTCATCGGTACACCCAAGTCAAGGAACTTCATCGGTATATGCATGTTACATTTTGCAACGAAACGAAATATTACTTTAATAAGTAATGATAGTGTCTACCTATGCTAACATTAAGTTCATTCATGAGTTTATCAAAATATAGTGTTTCCCCAATCAAATTTATTGGTATAAATTATACATTTTCTATTGCTGTTTGCCTATCTGTCTACAATTATGATGAATAAATACAGTTACTCAATACTATAATTCGCGCTATGTTTTCCAGATTGGTATAAATTATCTATAATTTATACATTAGATAAAAATAAGAACTAAAATATCCAGAAAGAGTTTTTGCTCTCTAGCAACAGATATCACAAAAACACTGTTTCACAATTTGGCGGTGTGTTGGGCAAGCAAAGTTGTGGCATCGCGTAGTGATGCAAATGGAAAATTTTGAAATTTATTTTTCGGTGATTGACCTTTTTTCCTTTGTTTTGGAGACTTATTATGGTCGTTTGAAAAGACTATGCAATATTCAAAGACCAAAAACTTCTCTATCATCCCTATGTTAACTTTTGTAACCAACTGCACCTTTTCCATGTCTATTTCAGATCTTTCCAAATGAATGTCAGACATTAGATGAATTTCAGATTTCTCTAGCTGAATTTCAGATATCTGTCACAAGCTCAACTTTGAAAAGATCTTTAATTCAACTGGAGATCTCCAATTCATGTGGATCATGTCTGAAATCCATTTGGGCAGACCTGAAATCGAATTGGAGCTATCTGAACCATCTGAACTAGAAATGGAGGATGTGTATCCTCAGCGAAGATGTCGGACAAGGCCAGAAGTTAGAGGCTATCATAGATATTCTTTTACTAATCACATATGATATCTTCAGTTTCCAAATATCTCACGAGTTTACAGTCGGATCTTTATATATTCGAATATGGTCGCTCATGAATGCTGCTTGGAGTGTGCTTATACTTCACTTGTTCATCAACTCATGAATTAGTATTACTGATCAACGCTGCATAATAAAGCTTAACTTTCAAGCTAATAAGCAAATTCCAAAATGAAGTACATTATTTTTGCTCCAGATCTTTCACATTGCATGAAATTATACCCTTATAGTAAAGCAAGATTTACGTTATCCCAAATGGTGTCTGTGTGATAATTAAAAATGTAAACATAATTGCACACGCCACTGGTGGAAAAGGAATGTTCAAAAATCCGCGGACGGAACTCGTATTGCTACGATCGCTTTAATCGAAATAATGACGAAATTAAGAGTTTTAGACCCAATTTATTGGTACGTAACTGCCTCGGCAGTGGAAGCGCTCAAATTATAAGACCTATCAAAAAAATCAAAACTTTCAAAATTTTCCATAATTTTCCAATACTTTCCAAAATTTTCCAGTTTTTTCCATAATTTTCCGGAAAATCTTCATCACTAGGCATCGGTCACATCTACTGCGGCTAGTTTTTCCACAGGATCTGCAACGACCGACACTAGGTGCTCTCTCCAGAGCTCCAGTTTCTTGCTCCGTTTGAATAAAGCCCAAACGAACAGCGTGGAAGGCGACGTGGGAAAGGAAACGTGGGAGGCGTGTATTTCTGTTGAACCGCTAAACAACACTTCTTTGACAAAACTGTTTTGAAAGAGATTTCAAAAATTCCTTGCGCGTTGAAATTGATCCATCGTTTCTGCGAAGCAGATAGACATTGAAAGAAGCGACATCCAGCATATCAAAAAACATGAGGAGTGGCCAACGAACTGTTTTTCGTCTGGGCCTATTGTTCAACATTCTCGTCCATTTGGTCTATACTCCTTTCTTGCCGGTATTATAATCCAAAATCATCTTTGGTTTATATGCATTTTCTGCAACAACCTCATTTCCAGCATCTGAAAAACTCAAGAGAATGACAACTTTGTTTTTCTTTGGAACATAAGATGCAAGAACAATTTTGTTTTCGTGATCATGTGCAAATTTTGTTGAGAGTACAGGACGCCGCTTCTCTCTCAGTTCTCGGGGAATCTCTACTCTGTTGGTTCGAATCGTTCCAAGGAGAGTCAGGTTTTGTCCCAACAATGCGACTGCTACTGAATGGGATGTGAAGTAGTTGTCCGTGACTATTTCTCTACCAGAATTGTAATATGGGACACAAAGCTCCATGACGACATCTCTTGCAAGATTTCTATGGGTTCGGTCGCCTTCTCGTCCAAGCTTCTCCTCATATCTTGGCATTCAAAGCGAAGCCCGAATCCGCTTCACATAGCCAAAACACTTTCATGCCGTACTTACGCGGCTTGGATGGGATATAACACCGTCCAGGAATTCTTCCTCTATACAGCTGTTCGTCAATTGTCAAAATATTTTTGGGCACATAGAATTGGGTGAGTCAATTTGCACAAATATAGTCCAAATCTCTCTGATAGCTGCGAGCTTGTCAGTACTGCGACGCTCGTCACGATTCCGAAAGTTATCAAATCTCACTGTTCTCAAACAGAATTTGAATCGATCCAACGAGTACGACATAACCGCACGATAGAATTAGCGCATGGATTCAAATGGATGCCATAAATCTTGAACACTTGTAAAATTGTCTTTATGTGCACCAGCATATAGCAGAATTTCGAAGCACGCAAATTTCATCATGAGTGAAACGATTGATATACGTTCTGATTGTTCTGACGGTTTGTCGGATGTCATTCACTTTGCGATTAGTGTAAGTAAGAACGGTACGTATTAACTCTTCAGGAATGAATAGTAAGAACGTCCCCAAGTCCGACTGAGGATGAGACAAATTTTGTGAGTCTGCATTTACAATATTTCGCATTCGTCATCGTTGTTGAAAAGGCTGATTTCTGTATTGAAATCCTTGTCCGTGTAATATTCCAGTAGTTTCAGCGTCGTTTTCATCTTCCTCCTCATCATCATCACTGTCACCAAAGATAAATAAATCATCGTCTTCCACTTCTTCTTCCTCCCTCTGTATACGAGTAAGACTTCAGCTACCTTCGGCCAAATCATTTGATTCTCCATCGCTTTCCGATTCAGAAGAATAATTCTCTTCCTGTTCATCGTCTACTTAATTGAAACATAAGCTGCAAAGCTCGAGCTACCGTTAACCTCAGTAGTGAAAACTGTGCCCTACTTGCGACGGATAGGTACATGGATAGGTACATGTAAAGTTTAGTGTTATCAATAGGTACATGGATAGGTACATGTAAAGTTTAGTGTTATCAATAGGTACATGGATAGGTACATGGATAGGTACATGGATAGGTACATGTATAATTTAGTTATCGATAGGTACATGGATAGGTACATGTATAATTTAGTTATCGATAGGTACATGGATAGGTACATGTATAATTCAGTGTTATGAATAGGAACTTGTATGAGATCTGTTTTACTGGATAGGTACATGTGTTTGGTACACTCAGTTGAGTACACTGTGTTTCGGAACGTCTATGATCGAACTTGTGTGGTTTGGTTCTGAGCACTTGGGTACGTACCGATAGACGTCCGTTGTTTGATTTTGAATGGGTTTGCTCAATTGCGACTATTGTGACAATTATTTTAAATGTAGCACTATTTAGATGTGAAACTTTAATGTGCAGTTATGATTTAGTTGCTCCCCAATAAGAAAACCAATTCCAGAACTATGTTTAAAGTGAAAAAGACAAGAGATTTACAATGTAAGTTTAGTTACGATAGTACAGGAAAGTAACATGATAAATTCAGTGTTATGAATAAGGAACTTGTATGAGATCAATCTTCATTGCTACCTGTGCGACTCATGTTTCATAAAAAGTTTTAAGCGGGAAGCACTAGCTAAGTCATAATTTTCAGCATGATAGTCATTTTTTCCATCTTGCATGTGTTTATGCCTCCGATCAGTGATATTTATAAAATTGCATTGAAATACTTAATAAGTTTCAGCTAAAACTTTCTGATGATGTTGTGTCTTGAGACAAAATAACGATTTGATAAATCTAAATGTGTCTAGCTTCTTAAACAGCATGAACTGCATGACCTAGAGAACCTACACACACCGTAGTACTTCTCACTTGATCACAGACAACGCAGACAAATGTCATTTTACCGAAAGCCTCAGCCTGCTCCCATTGGATATATGTACTTCCTGTGATCTTGTCTGAATAGAAGAGGTACCAGTAGTGAAAACTGTGCCCTACTTGCGACGGATAGGTACATGGATAGGTACATGTAAAATTTAGTGTTATCAATAGGTACATGGATAGGTACATGGATAGGTACATGTATAATTTAGTTATCGATAGGAACATGGATAGGTACATGTATAATTCAGTGTTATGAATAGGAACTTGTATGAGATCTGTTTTACTGGATAGGTACATGTGTTTGGTACACTCAGTTGAGTACACTGTGTTTCGGAACGTCTATGATCGAACTTGTGTGGTTTGGTTCTGAGCACTTGGGTACGTACCGATAGACGTCCGTTGTTTGATTTTGAATGGGTTTGCTCAATTGCGACTATTGTGACAATTATTTTAAATGTAGCACTATTTAGATGTGAAACTTTACTGTGCAGCTATGATTTAGTTGCTCCCCAATAAGAAAACCAATTCCAGAACTATGTTTAAAATGAAAAGACAAGAGATTTACAATGTAAGTTTAATTTAAGCGTGAAAAATAAATGACGGGTACAGATCACGTCCCTCAGGCGACTCCATGATCTTCAGGAAGTCATCACACCATTCATGAAATGTCTGATTTTTACTAAAGTCATGGTCACACTCGTGTACCGGACACTTCACCGGTAGTCCACTCCGCCTTTGAAGTGCTGACACAGTCAAGGTTTTCCATAGGGCCACTTTGCAGCCGCAAGAGAGATGCATGGTCATATCCAACTGACCTCCCATAATGACTTGGCTGTCATTT